>CM068371.1:4547500-4942500 GCA_034769895.1 Magicicada septendecula
AACGAACCCGTCTGATGCCCCACTGAATATGGCTGCCATTGGCGTAGACGAAACATTAGATAGAGATCTATTCATGTTTTACGTACCGAGTCACTTTATGGTTAATATAATTAAATTACCTTATGGTCCACCTTAGTGACACTAGCTTCTTTCGTTCAATGACGCGTTTCGGGATGAAATTCCGACTTTAAGGAAATCGCGGTACAGCGTGCATGCATGCGAGCGCTCCGAGCGATTCAGTTGTTACGTTTTGTATATTTTATTTAAAAGATTTTAAACATTTTAAATTATGACATAACCACAAAATGTGGTATACATTTACGTTTTGAATGAATATTGTGTATCTGAAGATGGGATTTCATCCCGAAACGCGTCATTGAACGAAAGAAGCTAGTGTCACTAAGGTGGACCATAAGGTAATATAATTATATTAGATAGAGAATATAAAGACGACCGAGCACGACGTAATGGCTGCAAATGTTGTAGATTTAAAAATCTTCTTCTGACAGTTGCTATCCGTTTCGGATGTTGGATATCACACAGAATATTTTAACTTTCTTTACAGCTGCCTGGAATAAGTCAGTTGTATTCATGCCAAACCAGGTCCTTAAATTTCTCAGCCATGAGATTGTCGATCGCCCAATTTCTCTCTTTCCAAATACTTTTCCCTGTAGTATGTATTGCAGTTAATTTAAAACTCTGTTCATTTCTCATGAGATGTCCCACATACTTAAAGCCATCTTATCTTTACTGTGTTAATAACTTCCCTTTCTTTCTTCATCTTTCTAAAAACTGCAACATTAGATATATCTGCTGTGCATGAAATACTCAGTATTCTACGCTATACTGCGCATCAAATACCTTACACCCCTCATGATAATTACTCTTATATTATGTACATTTCTTGTGTTTATTACGTAAGCATACACGGTCGGTGTTAAAGTTATTAAATTAAGAGTATACCAGCCCGGTTAGGCTACGTAAGCTTTGTTTCAATCCCACCCTCCTCGGGGATCCTCTTCGAAATAGTGTGAAACAAACGAGTACGTCAGATCTTGGCCGCACGACACCCGACAACTACACCAGTAATTGCTGTTACCCGGAAAACGTTGTCGGACATCGTTTTGCGGCCTGGAGATGTTGCCCGAGAATGGGATTGAAACGTAGTCGACGATGTCACTAGTGAATAGCTACCGGCCACGGGCTACCAGCCCGTTTTCTTATCAATTTAATAATTTCTTATGTTGTTTCACGATAGGCCTACAGCGTGCCATTAAGCAAACTTTGTTTTCGAGAAATTCAATTTAAAAACATAAGGCCGTTTTAACTATTTTATTAAAAAAAAATAATTATGATTTATCATCGCAAAATGCTTTATCAGACATGTGTAATAGGAATATTATCCCCCAAGTTAAGGGGGGGGGACTGTGTAGGTCAGATTAAAATTTTGTAATGCAAAATTAAAAAGAAAAAAAACAACTTTAAAGGTTTCCTTTTATTCTGTTATTTTCTTCTGTTCTTTAATACTAGGTTTTCAGATTGTACTAAAACCTGACATTAAGGTCATCATCATCATCATCAGCTTCAAGGATTAAACCAAGGATGGTTAGTTCCGGTCTCAAATAGCCAAAGATTAGAGCTGGTTACTCCAGCGCTTCCTCGAACGTCCTATACTTCTCCGTCCCTTCGGCTTATAGTTCCATAATTGTTTGGGGATGCGGCAGTCATCCATTCTGCAATGTTTCTTCTATGATCATGGAGAGTATACCCTTCCACGTGCCTGAGAAATCTCATTTTAGCCGCTTGGATGCAACTGGCTTGGCCTTCGTTAAAGTCCAATTCTCAGACCCATAAAGAAGTACGGGAAGAGTCATCACCTTGTAGAATTTTAGGCGTGCTGACTTAAGGGTTCGCCTAATGGTCCCGCACATAAGGTTAAACTGATGCAACTTATTCACAACGTCGTTGCTGGCATTATAAGACACACTGTAGAACAGGTAGGTATTCAAAATTGCTAACTTGTTTCGGAACCGTATCATCTACAACAATTTTTGCCCGTATAGAATCATTTCCACGAAAAGCCATCAGCTTAGTCTTAAGTGTGGATATTTGCAATCCAGTCTTTGCAGATTCGATTTAAGAGATTTAACTTAAGGATCACCATGTTTGTTTTGCTTTGGCGACCCAAGCCCCATGTTTCTGGAAGAAAACATTTCGGAACGAGTATTCTCATCTTTGAACCGTGCATGCAATCCGATCTGAATTTCCATCCTCTAAACAAAATTTGGCCTACATCCCTGATGTACATATTAGAACTGATAAATGTCTTTAGCCATTTGTTTAACCTTACATAAATACGTAGAATTAAGACTCAGTGCAACAATTTAACTTTTTACATGTAAAATATAATCTATAAACTATATAACGTCCGGAAGTGCTTGCTTAACGTTACAGAAAATTTATATCACTGTTTGTTGTTCATAAGAGTTGGAAAAGTAGTTGTAATCTGATTTCCAACTAGCCTTAAACGATGTAGACGATGAGATACCTCGCCTCGCCAACTTTACTTAATAAAACGTAATTCAATAGCGGTTGTACAGGCTGAATAGGCCTACAAGGCTGTAAATATAATTACCGTGTGGAAAGTAATTTTGAAACAATAACAAAGTTGACGACGATGAAAATACAAGAAGCAGATAATGGCGACGAAGGAGGAGGAGTGGGGAGTGCTTTAGGTAAGCGAAGTCAGTAGGTCTGATGGGGGGAACCGCTTTGATTACTCGACGTTGAAGTGGGGTAATCAATTTGCTACCCCGTGTCTGTGTATGTGTATGTGAGAGAGACACACAAATCATGCAAAGAAGCGCTGTTACTGAGACGTATCAGGAAGGCGTCATCAGTGAAGAGTGTGCAAGCAAAATTAACACAGAGTTTTGAATTATCTCTCTTTCCTTCCTTCTGCGTACAATGTAACTACTACCTATAACCCATTGTAAAAGCTCCCCTTTATCTGTCCGATATGTCTCTAATTATTCTAGCGATTTATAAATAATTAGTTATAAATATTTATCCAAGTTAGCAATTTTTAATACCTGGGCTGCATTGTGAATAAGTTGCATAATTACAACCTTGTGTGCGGGACCATTAGGCAAACCCTTAAGTCAGCAAGTAAAGGAACACGCCTAAATTCTACAAGGTGATGGTTCTTCCCACACTTCTTTATGGGTCTGAGAATTGGACTTTAACGAAAGGCCAGGCCAGTCGCATCCAAGCGGCTGAAATAAGATTTCCCAGGCACGTGGCAAGCTATAGCCTACTCTCCATATTAATAAACAAATAACAAGTATCAAGAATTCAGGCTACGGAAATAAAATTTTTTGTTACATAGCTGGGTACAGAAAATGAGGTAAAATGAAAACAAACAATCAGATAAGAGAGAAACTGAATGTTGAAAAATTAAATGCAATTATCAATAAGTACTACTATTTTAGTGCACACAGGTGCAAAAAATAAAATAAACGGCCTAAAAATTAGAGTTTAATAAAATTGGTCAACTTGAGGGAGGCCCGGTCCAGTTCGACATCCCCCCCGTAAATACGACCCTGAAGGAATCTAGTACAAAAAGCTGAAAAAAAATAGAAATACAAACATGGAAATTAAAAGTCTTATTCACCTCTTCAAGGATTAGAGGACCTGTTCAAGGCTTTTTAAACCTGTTCCGGCACCTCGGACGAGCGACGTCTCTTCAACCAATGGCTTTATAGTTCAGTGCCGCTTTCGGCAATCGATCCTCTGTCATCTATTACACATGATCCCACCATTGTCTTCTGTACATATTTTTATGTCCCACCATTGAAATAATTCACATTTATGTCCTTTACTTCGAGTCTGTTCTGATATCTTCATTTCTTATTCTGTCTTGCAATGTATAATTTAAATTATTTCTAAGAAACTACATTTCAGCACTGAATCTTGCCGCTTCCCTTTTCTGTAATGACCCACGCCTCAATCGCATAAATCAACGTGGTTATTGCAATTGTTTTATAAAATTTAATTCTTGTCCTGTGTCTTGTTTTATTTCTAACATTCCTATGAATCGTATTACAGATATTCCTAAATTTATTTATTTTTTCTCTTATATCATATTCAGATTCATAGCTTACTGCACAGCCGAGATATTTGAAACGGCTCACTTGTTCTAAAGTGCTGTTGTTTATAACTATCTTAGTCCTCACTGGATATTCACCTTTAATGGCCATGGTTTTGGTCTTTCTTACTGAAATTGTCAATGAGCACTCTCTTGGCATTTCTTGTAATTGAAACATAGCTCTTTGTGAATCATCCTCATTTTCTTGAATAAGAACTATCTATATGGAAATGCAACTATAATACAAATAGAGTAAACGTGTATGTAATAAGAGGAGAGAGAATAGATTAATGAAGAGGAAAGCTTACGGTTCATACGCGTATGCATGAACACATAGTCAGAAAGAATGTAGGAAGCAGAGGGAACGGAACAGCTTAGCGCTTCTGTGCAGCACGGTGGGGGGGGGGGTTAATATTAGAGTGCGTAGAGTGTAAATGATGTCGGTCAGACACTGAGCTGCCCTTGTTTCACAGCTGCCGGAGTCCATAGAGGGTGACACAGCCGCGGGGTCGGGGGAGAGGGTAAAATTGATTACCTTAATTCAGCTCGGCATCCTCCTCACACTCCAGTTACAGCTTTATCTTTCATCTTATCACGACCGTATTGTCAGCTCTGCTACCAGTAGCTTAGCGAAACTGACTGCATTGTGTCGTTAAGATTATATTTGCTGCTGTTATAACCGCATTGGTGCAAGTAAAATGCCATTGGTCACACGAGAAATATGAAGAATGCCATCAACAATTCAAATAATTGATTAGACACACCATGTCATATGTAGCATTGAATGGAACAGAATCGTTCAAATTCTGAACTCGATTCTGCAACGATTTCATTAACACATCACAGCTCACTTATACAATACATATATTTGCATATTTGCCCAGGGAGGTATGTTTGTAAATATTTAGCATAGAAAAATATAAGATGAACACTTTTTAACAATATTATGCAGGATAAGAATTGTCAGAAAGCGTACACCTGCCACCGCGGGTGAATACAGCGCTTGTGTGTTTGTGTGTGTGAACGCAAGCTACAACAGGCAAGAATCTACGATAGGGTGATGCGTACGAAGTCTCTGTAATCAGGTTTTAACCGGATAAAAATAAACAAATTAATACGTTTTAAACCTGTGAACAAAGACTTACCCCAATTATAAAAACACCATTATGTTAAGGAATTTTTAATGAATATAGTGATGTAAACGTATTGCAGAAATTTGCAATAATAAAGACGCCAGGTAATTTAATGTCAATTACTAGTGTAATTAAATAGTAATTAATAAGTGTGTTATATGTGAGTGACCAGGAAAGAATTACACAAACGATGATATCGCTTGTGCTACGAGTATGTTTACGAAATCGCGAAAGTGAACCAAAAAGTGATTTGTAATTAAAAGGACGCTTTGCACGAAGTGACAATATCTAACAGGTCAAAAACAGTCCTGGACTTGTCAGATTGCCGTCCAGTATAAATACCATCGGCAATTTTGGGGCGCTCTCAGAGACTCAAGAAATCTTCTCACAACGTCACGCTTTCTGGTCTGTCGATTGATCGACATCTTTACCGCACACACCAAGACTTGTGGAGGAACTCTGGACCATCACAGACAACAAACCGTAGGGACAGAGAACACACCATCAGCATGATCATCATCATCATCAAATTCTCAGGATTCAGGACACACACACACACACACACGCAATGGTAACGTCGGCAGTACGCAGGTGATGAATAAACAATTATATTTTTGTTTGTGAAAAGAACTTTCAAAAGAAACTTATATATAAACAGTAAAGACTTAAAGTTTTAAATTTCAATAGTAGTTACAGAAAAGAATTTAATTTAGCAAGAAAATATAAAAATATCCAATCTTTTTTGTATATTAATATTTGGGTGTGTCAATAGAAATAAATAATAGGTTGGAAGTAAATGTTGTATTTTTTATTTTGTTTAGAGCAACAATTAAATTTATTCTTGAGATTGAATATTATTTTTATTCGTAAACTAGTTGCTATTATTTAAAATTTGAGTCAAAGTCAGACGCACTGAAATAAAAAGGTTTACATAATTTGTTTAACATGCCTGTTTAGCTAGTAAGATTATATGGTTGTTTATTTTATATGTCATGAACAGCATAGAAGGTTACATTGTATTTGTGTAAACATATAAAAGAAAATATTTTATTTATCTAAGATTCGAATTTTTTAATATTTGCATATTTTCTATTAATATTAATATTATTTTGAAACGGTTTTAATTAATTATTTCATGTCAACAACATCTCACTCCTCTTTGAAAATTATTTAATTATTGTGCAACTACATATACTTGACACAATCCTGCGACCTGGCCCGTGTAATACACTTCATAGTTGCGTTGAGTACATGGTAATGTATTTGTGTAATTTTCGTTATAGTACTTATAACGTTGCAATATATATAATCATATACAGACGTACATGATAGCATATAAAAGCGCTGTATAAATAAGTAGAGATTGTAGGTATGAACATTGTATATTAGTTTATACGGCACAATATTGACAAGATATTTATATAAAAAAAGTTAATTTAAATAACTTTTGAGATGGGGCTTAAATTAAAATACTTATAATGAAAGGCTCTATCTGATAACAGTATTTATTTTACAAAATAGTAACTTAATGTATGCCTTTTCAAATTGAAAAGGTTTCATAGCCCATAAGAACGGTCGTAATATAGTTCAGGTTTCTGAACAAGAATTATTTAGTTCGGAAGCCTTCTTGGACAAGTATGAAGCCTTTACTATCTGCAAGAAAATCATGGAAACAGGTTTCCGAAAAACCAATCAGATTCCGAGAAAGTTAGTTGAAGAAAACTTCAATTCTATTTTTGATTGTTTTAACGTTTTGTAGTTAGCTATTTATTATATAATTAATGTTTTATTTTATTATTGTAATAAATGTATGATTTTAAATAAATCGTCTTTTTTGTTTTTATTTGAATTTGTTTTTTAATTCCTTAATAACTTGCAGTGTACATGGGAGACCTGCAGGAAACTCAACGAGTTACTTACAAAGGAAGAAAACAAACTGTATTTCAACAAATGGAATTTATACATGAAGAACGAACAGCTGTTGTCTGCTCAGTTTAACGAAACAAAAATCAGCTGTTACATAATTCATCACGAACACAAGCTCTACACACAAGCATTATTTCCGTGGCAACCCTTGTAGCCTACTTACAACCCTCAACCAACTTAGAGAGGAAGAACCATTTGACATTAATTATACTACCCGTATGTAATACTGCTTAGATTTACCTCTTTCCTCTATTTTATTTGAGAGCTACGAGGCGCGCTTGGATAGATATCTAGGTTACGTTTGCTAGCAAGTGCATTATACTGTTGATAACAAGTGTTTGATGTCTTAATGTTCAGCTACCTGCATCGCAACCCTTGTGAGAATGCACTCACTGTGATGTAGCCTACCCGTGCAGTAAACGGATCCCGTACTTAGAGCCCTGGGTATACGAGAAAGGTCATGACTTGTCAAACGACCCTCAGGTTATAGTAATAACTAGATCAATTTCTGACAGTTGCTCGGGCGGGCATGCGACATCTAGTTTTCAGTTCTGTATTTGCAGTACTGTTTATTGAATAGTAGAGATAATACACATAATAAGGAAAATGGTATAAAACAATTTTTTCTTAAATATATGATTACAATTTATATATTTTATATTTTATTGTTTCTTGTAAGACGTTTGAAAAAATCAAACAGAAATAAGACTTCGTAGGCTTACACGACCGGAGTCAGTGCTGCTAAAATTCATTCCCGGGCTGTTTGACCGTGGTCCATTGTTTTCAACTATAACAGAAGTTTCGACAGTACCACTGACTGCCATCATCAGTGTAAAATTCGTAATCATCAACAGTACTGTGGTGACTAACGTCTACCACTCTACATTAGCAAAGCTCGAATTTTGGTCTGTTTTTAGTGGAAAACAATGTACTATAAACATGGACCTGTAACAGCCCGGGAATGAATTTTAACAACATAAATAACACTATAGAACAAATCCCCGATTAGTGCTTTCAAGCTTCACAGTTCATCATCAGATCGGAAGTATACAATAATGGAACGAGACATATCTGTATACCTCCAATTGCCCTAAAGCGCGTACACATTTTCGTAATCAATTCTTGAGGTAAACGCCCTTACCTTCTTGTTATTAACTTAATGGCGAGTTCAGTCACCCGTACCTATATTTTTTCATTTATTTATAGTACATCTGGTGTGAGAATTGTCTCGTTCCATTATTCTGTATTTTCGATCTGATGATGAGCTCTGAAGCTTGAAAGTTCAAATCAGGAATTCGTTCTATAGTAATGTACAACAGTGTTATTTCTTCAGCTTTGTCGTGTTTACTTGCTGAACTGCTACTTGTCATGTTCTGGACGGGCCTTTCAGTGTTTCCACCATTTTCAAGTCCTAAACCACGACATTGTAGTATATGTCGGGAAATAACATGTAGTAGTTCAGGAAGTAAACACAACAAAGTTGGAATTACAGAAACTGCTAATTCAAATACCAAGATGATCAATGACAGCGTATTGCAAACTTAAAATCCTGTGTTATTTCTGTTTGTGATTTTAACCACTAACACAACTTTATTAACTAAAGTTTCAGAAAATCTAAGAAATGTCACATCTGCAACTCATATACTAGAGTTACATCTACCTTAGCGGGTTTTCACGTTTCGGACAGTAGCCATAAAAATGTGAAAAAAGTAACATACACTAAATTTTGCATAAAGTAAATCATAAAATTTAACTTTTATTACTTTTAGATAAGTTTCTTACATTGAACGTTTTCGTCGGTACACACATTTAGTAGGGCGTCATGAATACCTCTGGAAGAAAAATGTGTTTTATGTAACAATTGCTTCGATATTCACAGACAATGAAGAAAATATAAATTAATAAAACACACGCAAACAAATACAAACAAATAGATTACCTACTTACGGATGCCTTTTGCTTAGTACAAAGCGTTCATAAATTATGATTGTTTTACAGCAACTTACCTGAAACAGAAAACAAAAATCATTAACTCCTGTGCAATAACGTATGTGAATGTCATAATTAAGTGAAAGCGTACATGCTCAGTTAAAGTACGAGGGCTGGGTGAAAAGTTCCGGGCCTCAGTTAACAAACTACACTTTCTTGTATTAATTTGCATTTATTTGTCAGTAAAATCTGTATTTAGCTCTATACACTTTTTTCAACTGTCCTAAAGCGGCTATTCGGAGTGCTGAAATGCAGTTTCTTCGAAGTACTTTAAAGTCTACATTGTAAAATAGAATAAAGAATGAGGATATCCTAGCAGAATTCGAAATAGAGTACATAAATGAAATTATTTCCGCTTACAAAAGACAATGGTGGCATCAACTGCAACGAATGACAGAGGATCGATTACCGAAAGCGGCACGGAACAATAAAGTCATTGGTAGAAGAGACGTGGGTCGTCCGAGGATGAGATGGGTGCCGGAACTGGTTTTTATAACCTAATCCTTGAAGAGAAGAAGAAAAGGGGGAAACGGAAAAGAGAGAAAAGGATGGAGAGAGAGAGAGAGAGAGAGAGAGAGAGAGAGAGAGAGAGAGAGAGTATGATAAACAATTTAATAAAACTTCTTAAATCTCAGTAACTGTTGGTGTTGCTATAGGCACTCTTTCTATCCAACAATCAGGTAACCTAATTTGAAAAGTATTAACACTTCATTAAAAAAAAAAGTGAATGAGCTTGAGTAAGTGACGATGAATCTGCAGAGAGGCAGCGTACAAACGGCGCGATCAATTACGATAATAGATTATCTGGTTTAACTTGAGCACGCTTTACTTGGAGTGAGAATGTTTATCAGTTGTTGGACGGAAAGTTTTCACCGACGGTATCGAACAACCTCGTATCACGAAACTTCAAACTTCTAAATAATCTCGGGAATTTTGTAGTGAGTAGATTTTAATTTTACTTTCAGATAACTAAAATACGTTTTTTATAAATATTCCACTTGTTTTTTTTTTTACGCTAGTACAACTAACTTTTTGACCGCTCCTTGTTCTGGTGTAATTCCGTGAAGTAGTAAAGTGAAGTACAGTATAAAATATTCACGTCGCTAAGTTGTTGTAAAACTAATTGCCTTGAGCTCCGTCAGAGTGCGTTGTAAATAATAAATCACAAACATGGTCTACGAGACACATCATGTTTTATGCAATGACGTCAGCGAGCACACACACACATACGTGCATACTGGAGAGAAATTAGCTCTGTTTTGATACATGTTAAATTCTAATTTTGTTTTAAAAATATAGTATATGCCTGTTACCTTTCTGTATGAATCACATTTTTCGGGCTTACAGTGAGTTTATAAACAGTGAATGTTTAGTAAGCTCAGTCAATTAACTGGACAACCATCCCTTCATCCGTGTACAAGTAGTTGTACGCTACTGACTCGCGCCTCTCTCTTACCCTGCACGTCAGACATTTGTGTCGTTCCAACTCTCTCTTCTTTCCTTTTCATCAAGTATGTCCTCCTTCCACAATGTTAATAAAACTAAATACATGGAAATGATAACAAGAACATCATGTAACAGACAACCTCTACAATGCGGAAATCATGGATTAGAACATGTAAGAGAATTTTTTCCATCTCTTTTTCTTCTTCTTCTTCTTCTTCTTCTTCTTCTTCTTCTTCTTCTTCTTCTTCTTCTTCTTCTTCTTCTTCTTCTTCTTCTTCAGCACTACAGCCCAACGTGAACCCTAGCTTCCGACATCAATCTTCTCTAAAGTTTTCTATCCATTGGCATCTCGGTTTAACCCCTCACATCCATTGTCCTGAGAACTTCAATCACATCTTCCAACCATCTTATCCTACATCGGCCCCTCTTTCTGCTTTTATAGACTTACCCTCTCAAGATTTTTTTTGGCATACGCTGATCACCCATCCGCTCTAGGTGACCTAGTCATTATATTTGTTGAGCGTTTATGAATCTTGAAATGTCCTCATGATTTTATAGACTTCTATCTCCTGGTTATTTCTTATTCTCCATTCGTTATCTTCTTTAACCAAGCCATAAACACGTCTTATGATCTTTCTTTCAAACCTTCCTAGTGTTACTTACTCCATTCCTGTCAGTGTCCATAAGTAACAACCGGTCTGATAAGTGTCTCATGTATTTTTATTTTTGTGTTAACGTCTAATTAGTTTCCTAATTAATAATCTACTGTTCTATTACGCTCTATTTTCTATTTGTATCCTGTCATGTATCGTCGATTTTATGGGTCCTTCATTTTATATCATGCTACACAGCTATCTAAACTTATTAACTCAATCAAATGAAGATTGTTTCTACCTAGGCTAGAAACCTACACTAATACAAATAGACTACACTAATACCACAAGCAATTGTATAAAGGCGAGAATCCTTAGTGGTAACCGATGTTACTACGCCTACTCAAAATTAATGGAGCCGAAAGCACTGAACAAATTATCATCATTAAAACTAAACTAAAAATATACAAAAACACATTTAGACCAGTTGTAAGATATACATGTGAAAGCTGTGTAGTAACACAAAAAGACGAAAGGTATCTAAGAATATTCGAAAGGAAAGTACTCAAAAGAACCTTTTGGACCAGTGCAAAATAACGACGGCTCATGGAGAATGGAAACGGATCATGAAATGAATAATTGAATACATGGAACTGACACAGTAAGGTTTATAAAGATTAGAAGGACAGCCTGGCTGGGACGTACTATAAAGATGGAAACACACAGAATTCCCTGAAAAATTCTAGAATGGAGACCGAAAGGCAGGAGATCAAGAAGAAAGCCAAGGAAGAGATGGATTGAGGGTGCTGACGAGGATCTACAAGAATATGGACATAAGAAAAACGAAGAAGATTATGTAATGAAGAATTGAGAAATATTGTTGAAGAGGCGAAAACCAATACTGGGTTGTAACGCCAGTAGAAGAGCATGAGATGTCTTCCTTTCACAATCACCTGGTCTACCACGTCTGTTTTCTAGTTAATACTTAGATTAACAAACGTTTTAATAATTGAATTGAATAAATCAACGCTTGTTATAGTTCTGCAGGTACTTTTACTTTCCTGACAATTGTTTCACCAGTTACTGCAGCTTCAGAGGTTACATTTGAACTGACAGATTTTTAATGTATGTATGTATGCTGGAGATAGTGTATGACCAACAGTGCATTGAAAAGTCCCAGGTAAGAGATTAGTCACAGGTGCATGTCCTACTGATGTTAACAAAAGTACTGTTTACTATCTAATTATAAATCATACACAATACACTTTGTCTGAAGAAAATTACAAATCAACTACTTGTCACTTAAACTAATATAATTTTACATGTTGGTCACAATTCTGCGGCTTTACATCTCTTCACCATCGCTTGCAGCGAGCTCTGACTGACGGTTCGTACATTACACTTTAACCAAATGTACGTTTAACACGTCGCAATCCTAATTTATCATCTAAACATGATTAATCTTCCTTCCGTATTTGGGCATGTATTGTGTGTACAACGTCAATACTGAAGAACCGAAGTACTGTAGGCGACTTCTTAATCCAGTGTGACTGATTGCATTCCTGATGCAAAATAGACATCAATAGGTACGTTTAATCTCTTATCGTTTCTATTTTTTATATTTATAATTATTAACGAAGTAGAAAATTACCGTTCGGCCATCGCATTGCGTTAGGCGTTTCTTCTGTTACTTGATCTTCACGAACAAAATTGGAACTCAGGTATTGTTACACACACCTGAATGTTTGGTGAAAGACATTTCACTTCAAAAACCAACAATACAACGCGAAAATATATAATTAATAAAAATGTATTACTATTCTATCGTTACGACGGTCTCACTGATCGTCGTATGGTACAGTGGAAACATATACATTCACACCAATAAAGTCACTAATCACCAGCTTTAATTATCACAAATAACAGTTTGCAATCAACACTTCATTCAACAAGATTATACTCGTAAAATAATTCAAGTTAAACCTGTTCACACGCAATAATAATGGCAACTAATAGACTCCCACACTAATTATAGCACAATAACACTTCGCCAAAATACTTCGACACACACTCGATCCCCGCTCGACAACAGATCTGTGGTCAACAGATCCACAAAGCCAACCTCTGTCCGTTATACGTAGCGCACGTATAATCCGTACGTAGAATCTTTCCATCCTTAACTGCACGCCACTTAATGTGTAATTTAAGTGTTCTCCAGAGGACTCTAGAACGCACTTGACTGAAACACACACCTGCTTGGCTGGGGAAGGGACGGGTGGAGGACGTTCTGGGCTGTTTGATAGGGTTCTCCTTACAGTATTATTACCTTTTGCTTTGCAGGGTTACACTCGTAAATTCCTTTAACAAATCCGTGGTCCCCACAACATACGTATAGTTCCCGTAAAGTTGTTTGCATTACCTGTTATCACAGAAATATTGTCACCGGACAAAAGGCTTGTCACATGACAAATGGCGCCAATCGTACAACTCTTAGTGTTTTCGGTGACCCTAAGAAGGGCCGTGTGGCAAAAACGCTGATGTTGGTTGTTCCGTCCGAGCCGCGCTGAGATGTTCGTGGAGTTCTGCAGTCCTCCTCTTCTTTCGGCATCGGTTGCGTCGAGTCCGCTGCCGGCCCAGCGCCGTCCTATCGCTAGCACGGAACTGGAGTGCGAAGACGCAAGAACAGCGGTTCTATTCTTCGGCTGTTCCATCCGGCTGACTCCGCGTCGATGTCGTCCGAGAAAGGAGAGGAGATGTGCGACCGATGGCGTAGCGATGAAGTGCTGTGGCGTAGCATGTAGCATGTAGCACTGTAGTAGCGGGGCGTCTTTGCTCCCGGTGCATGACTGCAGCATCTGGGTCGAGCCCAATGGCTGCCTGTGGATTGACATAGTTCTGGTACATTCGACAGGTGCCTAAAACTGGAATGGACAACCGCCAACCAGTTAACTGAGCAGGCGTGGGAGAAAGGTATAATTTTTATTTATTTTTAAAATTTTTGCAATCGTTGGGCACTGCCGCATGAACTGGTTCAGATGACAGATGTCATCTGTCCCCAGTCCAGCGTGCAGACGCCGTGAGGCGTCGGTCGCTCCATGCGAGGCGGAGAGCCTCCGTGCCAGTGATAGCGATTAGCAGCGGCAATCAGCGCGGTCGGCGTACTAGGAAGAGTAGAAGGAAACAGCTTTGCAGGTAAACTCTGGGGCAGGGTCAGGTGTTAAAAATGGTGTGTGTTTTAATTAATTCGTTTACGTTTATGGCGGGTCATCGAGAATCGCCCGAGGGCGTTTGACCCGGACAAGGGGAGGTGGTTGCGTGGTGCTGATGGTCCTTAGGTAAGGGAAGGAAGAGGTCTCAGCTGCGGCAAAGAGAGTCGCAGCTAACGACCAGACATAGGCAGAGAGAGTAGGAACTCGAAGACCTCCTCGAATTACACTATTTTTTACAAACCAAGGAGGTCCCGACAATGAACGGAGAGCTCTGGATTGGAAACTTTCCAGTCTACGCCTGTTGGTGGCGGAGATAAGTGACCACCAAACAGGTGCCGCACATGTCAATACAGACCGAAGAAACAAAAGATAGAGGGTGACTTTCGTGCGCAGCGCCAGGGGACTGCGGCACGCGAGATATGGGTAAATTTGGCTCGAACGCCGCGAGCCTTGGAAAGGGTATCAGTCACGTGGGTGTTGAAGCAAAGACGCCGGTCGAGCCGAACGCCTAGATACTTCACCGATTATTTGTAGGCGATAGGCCTCCCTTCCAGGGAGAGGGGCTGGCATCGGGAGATGGACTTACGAGTGAAACAGATCGCCTCGGATTTCTCCGTGTTGATCGCACCCGCCATTTCCGTAGCCAGTCCGGGAGCTGGTCCAACTGACGCTGCAGCTGTGTACTCGCAAAACGCGAGGACACAGAGCTGTAATGATACATAGCATCGTCAGCAAACAAAGACAACGTGACACCGGGCAATACAGGCAGGTCATTCGTGTACAGAAGGTACAGAACGGGGCAGAGGACAAATCCCTGGGGTACGCCTGCGGTGACGGGACGAACTGCAGAGCAGGTTCCGTCGACGCTGAAGGTTCGGTCGGTAAGATACGACCGGAGGAAAAACACTATAGACGATGGTATGGGGGAATTGGCAAGTTTGAAGAGAAGACATTCGTGACAGACTTTATCGAAGGCCTTGCTCACGTCCAACAGTACGGCCGCCGTAACCGCTCGCCTGTTGGTGGCGTCAGAGAGTTGCGTAACCACACATACTAGTTGAACAGTGGTCGAGTGCTCTCTGCGAAACCCGAACTGTTCGTTGCGGATAATATTATCCAATAACGGCGAGATGCGGCCCAGCAGGAGACGCTGGAACACATTCGAGATAATTGGCAAGAGAGAGATAGACCGATAGCTTCCAGGAAGCATGCGCGGCTTGCAGGGTTTAGGTAGCATTACGATTTTGGCAGTTTTCCACAGGCGGGGAAAGTACTGCAGCCGGAGACAGGAGTTGAACAGCTCGAGCACGAGGTCAACGCCTAAAGCCGGGAGATATTGTAGTGCAGCGGCCCCGATCCGGTCAGGAACGGGGGGCGCGACGGCGGTTTAGTCGGCAGAAAGACGAAACGAGTTCGTCTCTTTCGAACGGGAGGTCTGGGCCGGTGGGAGGGTAAGAAAAATAACCAGGTAGAAAGTCCCGGACTTCTGCCAAGTGGCCAGGGTCCGAGACGCCTCGATGAACAGTAAATTGCGACTCCATGCAGTCGGCGAAGACCTCAGCCTTGCTTTCTGCCGAAGACACAATCCCGTTCGGAGTTTCCAGCGGGTTGCTAGTTCTCTTCTCGCGGGTCAGTCTACTCACCGCTCTCCAGACGGAGGCGTGTTCGACTTCAAGGGACTCAAGGTATAAGTCCCATCGATAAGACTTTACGTCTCGCAAAAGCTGCTGGACGTAAAGGGACTGTTTTTGAAATCGTCGTTTAACAACTGGGTCACGGGTTCTTTGCCATCTGCGGCGGAGCTTGCGCCGAAGCCAGATGGCGTGGAGTAATTCCGGAGGAAGGGCCGATTTACGATGGTTCACCTTGAGTGCGTAGGTGTGTCGATCCATGACACCTTGGACCAACTCCTGAATATTTGTGGCGCAGAGATCTAGATCGTCACAAGTAACAATAGGGTCCGCCGGGAGATCTGGTAACCGTCGAGAGAGCTCGTCATGATAGGAGCGCCATTTGACTCTCCTAACAATCTGAGTGTAAGGTCAGGGTGAAGCCGACAGCTCTCGAACAGTTATAACAAGGGGATTGTGATCGGACGAGAGATCCGACACAGACGAGACCTCGATGTGACGGGCCACGTTCTTGACAACTACTATGTCAAGAACGTCCGGCCGATGGCCGTGAAAGGGGTAGTAGGTAGGGTCTTCAGGGCCCATGACAATAAGTGTCAGGTCGTCAGTGACGAACCGGTACAGAGAATTTCCATAGGCGTTGGCAACGCGGCTGTTCCATGATGGCGTTTAAGTCGCCGGCTACAATGGTTGAGAGGGAGTGGTCGAGGAGGGCGTCCCACTCCTCGGGCTGTAGCGGAGCTCGCCGGCCAGGCCGGAGGTACGCAGAAACAACGCGCAAATCCGATCCACCGGCGTCCACCGCCACCGCGCAGTCTTCAATAATAGTTGAGTCTCGAGGAGGCAAAAGCCTGTGGGATATCCGCCTGTGGACTAAGACAGCTGTACCCCCCCGAGAGGAGACAGCGAGGCCATAGGGGACGATCCTGACGATAACAGACGTAGGAAGGAAGGGAAAAAGAGTGGTAATGTGCCAGATGAGTCTCGGAAAGAAGTATGATATCAACATCATACTCCATCACGAATTTCATCAGTTCAGATCGTCTGGATAGCAACCCAAAGGCATTCCAGGCAACGATTCTCAGGCTATTAGCCATTCAGGGGAAGTAGGTAAAAAAGGGTAGCTAGAGACTGTAAGACCAAAGCAAGCACTGTGGTCGTGTCACGAGCAGTCCTTATCGATGCAACAAGATTGTCTGCCCAGGCAGTTAGGGGATCAGCCGACGCCCAAGAAGATTCACTGGACACCGGAGGACAAGCCTGATTGGCCTCAGCAGGGGTAGCAGATGGCGCTGGGCTGACGGACTGAGTATTAGTCTGCTCGCTGGGAGGTGGGAGGTTGAGGTTGATGACTGGGGGCGGGTCTAGGGCGGCGCCCCCGGAGTAGGAACCTGCGAAATATGTTGGCCGGTGGAGTTCCGGCGGCGAGGAGAGCGCTTAGACTTGCCCTTACGAGCTGGAGGCGGGACAGGTTTAGCGGCCATGGCCGCGTAGGAAGGTTGTGCCGGTGTAAAACCGGCCGTTGAAAAAGTTTTAGAGAAGTTTTGTTTTAATCGTCAAATAACGCGAGGGCAACGGTCAGCTGAAGCGAACCTTGTCCGGCTCAGTTAAGCTGCGCGCGCAGCTCGTAGAAAGGGGAGCATTTGGTTCTGCTTGTAACGAGAGACGACTGACTGCCCCGCTGCGAGATACAACGGTCCGCTCTCTCTTCGAACAATTACGACGTAGTTTGTATCCGTCTTCATGGCTTGCTAAAGCATAACGACTCCCGGTAAGAAGTGCATTATCTTTTGTCTTTATAAGTAATTATGATAATTAATAACAGGGTGTATGCAACCGTATAAAATACGTAATTATGTGTGTGTGCGACCCGACAGTTTTTATATTAAGAGAAAACTCATTGTGCAGTAATTTACTTAATGTTCAGTATATAGCCAATGTTCCGTTTAGTATTACCAGAATAGTGTGAGAAGTATTGCAATTGTCATTGTCATGATAAGGGTGTACAACATTAAAAATTAAGGGCTAAAGTTAGTGCGTAGTCAGGGAATGAACTGTCCATTCAGGCAGCAAACTGTCGGGAAGGTATTTAATTAACTGTACAGTAGAGAGTTTCTTTGTGTGAACTTCCTTAGATGAAATTTTATTTATGTTAAACATTCTTAATGCTGTGAATGCCTTGCAGTTAAATTTTTTTGGTCCAATCATGATTATCGCTCACCACGTGGCGGTTTAACCTGCAAAGTTCTGTCCAGGCATGTAGAGCAAGTGCTGATCACTTTTATATTACGCAACGTTTATTAAAGTCTGTTCATTATTCAAATTTACTTATTCCATGGCTGATTTCTACCTTTTAAGCTGGTTGCAAAAACTTTATTAATGAAAATTGTGCTTTTATTGAGAGTTAGTTGGAGGCCCGTTCTGAGGTTAATTACCTGAACACGGGTGTATATTTTTGGTGAACATTTCTCTAATTTATTTGAATTAACAGGGTTCTTGAATTAAGCCGGATATTTGGCCTTGCTGATCGCCGTACATCTGCATCAGTCATGGACCATTAAACAAGATCCTGTCCGAAGAGGGAGATGGTGACTCTGGTTCTCGATGTAGCACTCGTCAGCAGTACTAAGGTGATATTCACACTTTATTTTTCTTTTTTGGGGCCGGACCGGCAGTGCGTCTGTTTTACATTAAATATCTTTGAAGCCATGTGACCATGTGTCCAGACTATCTGCTAGAAAGGGGAACAGCTGATCCTGACTCTGAACATTATAAGTTAAATTCAAGAACACTTTTTTATAACTGATTACATAACACTAAGTGCACTCCTTGTAATTGTGTGCTGCACTGGGGGAGCGTGCCAGATATTTTTTACACTTGGACATTTTACAGTTGCATCTCATTCAGCATTTAACTCTTTACAAAATTTATAGAACAGGTTAGTAGCTCTGTTCCGGCTGGAACAGAAATGAATAAATATTAACTTCACTATGGGTTTAACATTTAAGGGCTGGGGGTTTCCTGGGGTTTTTTTTTGGGCCGTTTTCTGGGGTTTAAAAGGGGACTTAGTTTTTCTCACACACATGTTGGTGCAACCTCAGGCAGGTTGGAGGCCTGTCAAACTTTGTCAACCGCATGCTGGCGCGCTGCCACAGTTGCTAGGGCACAACCGTCTTATTGTATTTTTTCATTTTAATTATATTTATATAACCATTCGGGATTAATAGAAAATAACTTGTTTTTTCTTCTGGACATATATTAGTTGATTTTGCTCCTTACAAAAGGGCTATACTGATTATCTTTCTTAACTGGCAAAACACATGTTGATTAACTTTCACTTGTAGTATCTGCTGTTTAATTTTCTTTAACTATAAAACATATACTCATTATTTTTTGTAAAACATATGTTGTCTAAATTTTTCTTAAATTGTAAAGCCTCGAGTGAATAATTTCTGATTATGAAAGGACATATTGATTTTTAAGTCCTTCGGAATTGTGAAGTAAAGTAACCGTTTAGAATTGTATAACAACTGTTTTAAATCAGGTGATGTAGTTCTGTAAATTTTATTTAATGCTGTGGAAGGAACTTAAGGTTCATACACTCATGATGGGTTATTGATCAGTGGAATGCTATGCAAATGGGCGGTCCGGTTTTATTTATGCGTTATGAGTTTTATCATCCTTTCTGGGGTTTTGGCTTTTATGTAATTCTGCAAAAACGGGTTGTTGATGGGCGAATATTTTATCACTGCTGGGTTCTGAATATTGCAGTTACACTGCCTGCTAGGCTGGTGCCTTCCAGGGGCATTCGTGTTAGAATTAATGTAATCGTGAGTCTATGTGCTTTATGTTTCTGTGTGTGTTGTTATGTTTGTCCGTGTCTAGCTAGCCACAAGATGGGGGAGAACTTTATATATATATATATATATATATATTCACTGAGTTTATACACACTTGTTATGCTTTATATTTATATATATGTATATATTTACTGAATTTATACACACTTGTTATGATGTACACATGTTGTTTTAATTTAATACTGTTAAAGCAGGGATTAAATTATTCGTGATATTTATGATTCATGGGGGAATAATTATGTCATAGAGTTGGCCTGCATGTATGAATTCTAGGCATACAATAAACTTGTTATTGTTACATTACAGCTGAGTTTCATTGCAAGTCCCGTCATACTGGGACCCGGCACAATTTTGCTTCTCTAGGCTCCAGCCTAGTCCTAATTGAGTTGTGGCTTCTCTTTCAAAAAAAAAATATTAAAATTAAAGGAGTTGTTTTATATTAAAAAAAAATACATAAAAGGAAAGAGGGGTTACAAGGTGCGGGCGCTCCGGCAGGCACCGGGGTTGAGGCCGCTGCAGGCGGCGCCGAAGCGACGACTGCAGGCGGGACAGCGGCACCGGAAGCAACCGGAGTTGCTGCCGGGACCTTGGCAGATGAACCAGTTAGAGGTGGGAATGCCTATCGCCGGTTAGGGCCAGGACCAGCTACACGGCCAGCCTGTTACGCGCAGGAGGTCGCTGCGGTTTCATGTCGGCGATAAAGTCAGGGCAGCCTCGGTATTTAGCCGGGTGAGCTCGACGGCAATTGCAGCATTTAGCCGCATCGAAACCCACTTCCGCGCCTCAACGCGCGAAGGCACCGAAGCCCAAACAGAAACCCCCAGCTGCTAAAGCTCCTTCTAAAAAACACTCCACCGCTCACCAAATACCATCGGTCCAACAACCCAAGCCCGAGGCAGCCCCAGCAACCTCGAAGCAAGCTCCTCAGCCAGTCCGCCGCCAGCGGCCGTGAGCGAGCCCGATGAGGGCGTGCTAACGATCGCGGAGTTACAGGACTGGATGGAAGATCTCCTGCCCAAACTAGTTGCTGCGCGCGACCTGAACTCTCTGGTCGTCACAATCATGACCTCCCTTACGTCCTTGTTGCTTGCCCGTAATGGCTAGGCCTCTCACACTCGTTGCTTGGAACGCAAATGGCGTAACCGGGCAGCGAGCTGAGCTGGCCTGCTTCGCGAGCGAGTATGACGCGGACGTAGTCCTCCTCTCTGAAACCCACCTGCGTCCCCAAAAACCGATTTAACCTACCAGCTTACGCTACTTATCGTACGGACCGCCCAGTGCCACTCACCCGAACCGCATCTGGCGGCGCAGCCATTCTCATCCACAGGCGATTATCTCACCGACCTCTACCTACCCCCCCGACTACCCCTATATTGAAGCGACGCGGTCGCAATCAGCGTAGCGGGAACCGAGCTTCTTCTGGTCTCCGTCTACAACAAACCTGGCCTGATGCCTAATCCCCAGGAGCTTGACGAGCTACTTGACCATGATCTACCAACCATTGCAGTCGGAGACATGAACTGCAAAGACCCGTGTTGGAATAGTCGCTTGACTAATCAAAGCGGTCGTGCTCTCGCCCAATACGCCTCGACGAGGCCTGACGTCCTCGTCATCGGCCCAGACGAGCCGACATTCATTACCGCCAACCCTGCCAACCAGCCAGACGTTCTCGACATAGTTATTGTCAAGGACGATGTCTGCCCCATCCTGGTCGAGGCCATCTCAGCCCTATCGTCCGACCACAATCCGCTGGTCGTGACGCTCCGACGAACAAGCGACTCCCCGCCTGCCCGTCCTTGTAAGAGAGTCAACTGGCGCTCTTACCACGACGAGCTGTGCCGTAGGTTCCCATCAGCCCCTGAGGCCCCAGCGCCCTCTCGAAGGGAGCTGGACCGCCAAGTCACACATCTCCATGACACTCTTACCCACTGCATGCATAACCACTCTTACACTGTCCCAGCACATCGTAGGAAGTCTCAACTCCCTGTCGAAGTCCAAGAAGCCATCAGCCAGGGGCGGCGCCTTCGCCGCAGCTGGCAAAACACTCGCGATCCCGCTGTCAAGCGGCAGTATCGCCGACAGTCTGATTACGTAAAGCAACTCCTGCTTGATGTCAATCAGCATAGCTGGAACAACTATCTCGAATCCCTGGAAGTCGACCACGCATCCGTTTGGTAGGCTACTGGTCGCCTCCTTGGCGAAAAGAGGAATCGCCACCCCCTTGACTCCCCGACGGGTGTTGTTCATTCACCGGAGCGCAAGGCTGAGGTCTTCGCAAACTCCGTTGAGGAACAATTTACCCCTCACAGAGGCGTCTTCGATGCGGACCACATGGCTTGCTTCGAGGACTTCCTCGAAAACTATCTCGCCCAAGCTTTGACGGATCCCCCACCCCCCTTCGAAAAAGCCGATCTCGTCCATGCTATCGCACGGCTGAATCCTAAACGGGCCTGCGGTGCGGACAGAATAGGAGCGACCGCCCTAAAGAATGCCCCATCAGTTGTCACTGACCATATCCTGGACGTGTTCAACTCATGTCTCCGCCTCAATTACTTCGCTCACCTGTGGAAAAATTCAAGGGTAATCATGATCCCTAAACCCGGGAAATCTCGCATGTTCCCTCAAAATTATCGACCCATCTCACTACTGCCCGTGCTATCGAAGGTGTTTGAGCGCCTCCTGCACGCCCGTGTTGTACCGCTGCTTGATGGTTTCATCCGCAGCGAACAGTATGGGTTTCGCAGGGAGCATTCAACAACCCTACAACTAGTCCGCGTCGTTACCCAGTTCTCTGACGCTGCAAACAAAAAGCTGCACACCGCAGCCGTCCTCTTGGACGTTAGTAAGGACTTCGACCGTGTCTGGCACGAAGGTCTGCTCTATAAACTGGCACACACGCCCCTTCCCGCATCTACTGTGAGACTGTTCTGGTCGTATCTCCGCGGCCGGACTTTTCACATTAGCGTAGATGGAGCGGTCTCTTCTGACCACCCCATAGACGCTGGCGTTCCCCAAGGATCAGTCCTCGGCCTGGTTCTGTACCTCGTGTACACGAACGACTTGCCCGTATATAACAATGTCACTCTTTCCCTTTTTGCTGACGATGCCATGCATCACTACAGCTCGCAGAACCCTGGTTTTGCTAGCACAGTGATACAACGCCAACTCGACCTTCTGCCTCCCTGGCTACGTAAGTGGCGCGTGGCGATCAACGCAGAGAAATCCGAAGCGATCTGCATCACGCGTACGGGGACAGCATGGCAGCCCCTAAACCTCGATGGGAACCCTATCGCGTGGAAGAAGTGTATGAAATACTTAGGAGTGTCTATTGACAGTCGACTATGCTTCGCAGGCCACGTCCAAACCAAACTCCGACAAGCCCGTGGCGTCAGAGCCAAAATCTTTCCCCTCATCTTGCGCAGAAGTCCCCTCTCCCTGCGCACAAAACGTACCCTTTTTCTACTACTAATCAGATCAGTACTTACCTACGCAGCCCGAGCGTGGTGGCCCCTCTTACCTGCCACAACGAAGCGTAAGCTGGAACAGATCCAGAACAGTTCCGACCGTATCCTATCCAACTCGCCCTGGTTTGTTTGTAACCGAGCTATCAGGACGGGCCTCCGTCTGCAAACGGTGGAAGAGTTTGTCTTCAGACTTTCTGTGGGCCTCTTCTTCCGGGCAGCAGACTCCCAACACCCCCACCTCCGTGACCTGGCCAGGGACGAAGGTCCCTCTTGCCACCTAGTTAAGAGACTTCGCACTCCACTGGACGACCCCCATAGTCTCCTACATAGAGCCCTTCTTCTGAGGGAGTCAACACCCTACCGCTAAGTAACATACCTCCAACTGATCACCTATCACACCATAGATATCACATTGAACCTCACTCTGCCCTGAATGGTCTGCCCTGGTTGTTTGCGGCCTCGGCGGGGTTGTCTTATGTTAGTTGTGCAAGTGCCTTCTTTCATCAGGCGCCCGCCTTGGATAAGCAACAGGCCTGTGCTGATCACCGCTATGCGGACAATGGGGCCACGTCGGAGACAGCAGCGCTGGCCAACCGGTCCTCATATGTACCGGGAGGTTTCTCCGCTGTGACTCGGACGCGTCACCGCTAGCTAGGCTGAGCACCTCACTTGCTGAGATCCTCTCCCCTACCCAACAGCAAAAGGAGCATACCATCTCCACCCACTTGACCTTGACCTTGTATTTCCATAAGTCCTTGAGAGAGCACGACCTACTTGCAGTCATCGGAGGAGTCACTCCGGGCGCTGCTACCATGCAGGGGCATTGAGCCCCGCCCCCCCATTAGCTACGAGCTACGTAGTTAGGGCCAGCTTTCGCTTGCGCTTGGCAGATTTGCATTGCACAAGCGAGAACTGTTCGTCCCCCGACCCAACACTACACATTGACACATCACTTTTGTCACTGTCTCTATCACTTTCACCACCACTATCGCGGGGAAGAGGCGTTGTACGGAAGCCGGTTGAGCATGTCTTCATTAAGGAGGCAAGCGGCGCCGGTAGAGGATTCGGTTGCGTATTTGACGCCATTACGGACAAGCCGAAATGAACGCCTACGCTAGGGTAAGGATGGAGTCATTGAACTATGCACAAACAGCAATAGAGTACAACACAAACCACACAGCACACGGAAACACAAACACTCCCAGACAAACAAATATAAACTGTTGAGCACTGAACTTGTGTTGAAAGTCTACCGGCGCTGTTTTTATGCCCAGACCGGGATCGCTGATTGGCTAGCTCCGAACACGTCAGGTGCCACGTCTCGCCTGCTGATCCCTGATTGGCTCGCTGTGTGTTCGTCAGGTGTCACGCGCCGCCAGGTGTTTGCGACGCTGGTACCGGAGAGCAGCCGTAATGCCTCGCTGTTGTCACAATATATACCTATGCTATGTAAAAACTAAATTATTACTTAACATACATACATATCCGCCACTACAGTCTAGGATGGACATTGATCCGCCTCCATAATGATCCGCCGCCAGATAGTCTGATCATGTACCTTGGTGTTCCACGAGTCGACACCCATCCTTGTCAGGTCTTCTTCCACGCCGTCTTGCCGTCATTTCCTTGCCTGCCTCGTCTTCTGCGCCCATCTATGTGCCCATACATTATAATTTTGGGGACTCTATGGTTGTCCATTCATTCTACATGTCCTATCCAGCTGATTCTTCTGGACTTTATAAATCCAGGGACGATACCTCCCTGCTTTATTCCGAGGCTCATCTATAAGATTCACAATACTGGGCTTTTGACAAGGGAGGGTTCTTAACCCGTCACTCATCCTCCTACCAGGGAAACCGGAAAGACCGGCAATTTTGATTTAGGGGTGTTATACCACTAGATGGGTTGACTTGAGCCACGTCTACGTTGGAGTCGCAGGAGTCCTGTTAACTTGGACTGTGGGTACCACCCCTTTGGCTGCCAGGCAGCTCACCCGCTGGTGCCCTTAATATAAGACCTGCTGCCGCCCTATACCATCCTGATAGACCTATACTCTAGTTACCCCAGAGCAGCTCTATAAGGACCTCCTCTCTCGTTTGCTGGCCGACTCGTTCCTCCGTTAGGACTGGTTCCCCACCTGGTAATTATTTGTTCGCTTTAACAGGGCCCGCCGCCGCTAGTCGGTGAGGGTGCAGTTGAGAAGGTGAGGTTAAAGTGCCCGCTTCTAGCCATATTTTACGCAATCACTTCCCCTTGGGCCCTATATTATTACTTAAGTAGTTATATTTTTTCCTCTATTCATATATTAACTGGTACAAAGTCTGCGTAACATTACAGTCTACTGGGTTAACGCGGTTATAATAACCATTCTGTTATAATGGGGACCTGTATAAACGAGTGTTTATTTCCTTAGCGATTCTGCAGTCTGTTAGGTAGGCCTACACCAGCAAACGTATATGCCACCTAAAACTAATTAACATCTTCAGATATTTTCAGTGTTTTTACCAGACACTCTTCTCCTTTTTGCTTTTTATTTTCCTTCCTTGCTTCTGCCATCTTAATTAATTCTATAATACATTAAGTTAATTACAAGAAACACACGGTGTCTAGTACAGTAACATTCCGCCTTAATTTCAGACGTTTTGTGTGTTGTGTCGTAAAACTTTTTTTCTTAAATTTGTACTTTCCCTACAAGCGACTTCATTTAAAAAATTTTAATTACTACGAATGCAATTAAACATTTTTCTTACAAACTTAAAACTCTTTCCGTACTCTCTGTTCACCTCGCTCCTCGCTCACAGTTTTTATGTCTCTTGTTCTTCATCTCGTTCTTCTTCTTTTTCTTCTTACACTTAAATTATAATTTTGATTTTAATTTCTCAGGTCCGTTGATATCAGAGAATTCTCAATTAAAAGTTCTACCAAAGTGCAGATACAAGTTATTGATCGGAAATTACGTATTAAAATGAACGTTTCTGTGTTCCTAAAAGTATGTTCTGTGCAAGCGTATTGTGAGTGCTTGTGTGTAAGAGAATCCAGTTGAACAGAGCAAATTTACTGATTTAATATAATGTTTACCCGCACACAACGGATCAATAATAACGTTGGAAATTTGTAACTTAAACGTACCATTCTCCAGTAAATTATTGATTGCTGTTACTTACAATGCGTGTATATTTATATTTTCAAAGGCAATTTTGTACGCAATAAAATAATCTCTTATTCTGACGTTTTCTGACTATAACATCAATTTGCCATTCCTCAAAGTCACAGATACAAATTATGGAGATGTTATGCAAGAGATAATTTCTTGACTACGACAAGAAGACTTAATTTCGTTTAGTTTTAGTAAAATCGGTCCCACGCTTGCCAAGTCCCTGGTTAGTAATAAGAACTATTGATAAATTATTATACACATGATCTAATGAAATACTTTTTTCCAATTCCAAAATTTAAAAAACTAACTTTTCTAAATTAACATGTTGTAATTGTTTGGGTTGTGATTGTTTAATACTGTTACGACGATCTAACCGAATCGTCGTATGGTACAGCGAAAGACAAAATACAAGACAACAATGAAATCACTAATAACCAGGTTTAGTAGTTATCACAATTAATATAATTTGTAATCAACAAGATAGTCTCTTACAAAAATTCAATTAAAAATTGTCCACACGCAATAATAATGTCAACTATAAAGAATTCCGCACAACAGTACCTACAACAACTGTTGCAGTACCCACAACAGTTGTCTCTACAAAGACTCGATCCGCGCTAAAGAAATCGCTCAACACCACTGAACTGTCAAGCCGGCTGCTAACGCTTTTTGTAGGTAGCGCACGCCTTATAGAAATCTTCCATCCTCAATGTGCACGCCACTTAATGTTAAAGTATTCTGTAGAGTACTCTAGAACATACTTGAACGCGGCCTTGACTGAGGCAACACCTGCCACACTAGCCGGGAGGACGGGGCGAGGACTTTCTCGGCTATTCTAGGTGGTCCCATTTGTTTCAATACATTTGTTTATTAATAATAAGAAAATACATTTCTTAAGCTAATCTGTTGATTAATGTACACATATGATAAACGTACAACTAGATGGCTTGACGGAGTTCTCCATCCAGAGATGTCACCTCGTGGTCCTTAAAGGTCGGACGGCCAAAGTTTTCTCAATCTTCTGTCGATTGCAGGCTGTAGAAGTGGCACGATCAGCGGGTTACGCTGGTCGTAAAGCTTGTATTCTCTCTGGTGCCACGTCCACGAATAATTTTACGACTATAAAAGTCTGAGTGCAATGTGTGGTTGAATGCATACCACGGGGGCAGTCGCGACAAGTCCGTAGGAATTTTGATTGGTTTTTGCTGTATTATGCATATTGTCTAGGGGCCTCGTTCCTCCAGTTAGTCAGCACAAGCCCCGTTGTACCGACTACTGCTCATTTCGCTGCTGCTGAACTCTAACCCCACAATCTCGATGTAGATGTCCAGGTTTCTCGCAACTATAACACTTTGGTCTTCCATCTTTTCTTACTTTATTCAGCGGCGCCGCTAGGTGGGTCTCTGTTCTTTGCTCTCCTACTTCATCGTCTGTGCCACCGCGATCTTTTAGCGCGCACTTTATGACTTGCCCAACCAGACGCTGACTTTGCGCCCTCAAATCGCAAACCATGTACCAGGGCATCCCCACTGTTCTGGTGTCTTGCCATTCGTAACTTGCTGTAGTTCATTATCTCGGACACCAGCAGTAAATGTCTGCATCGCAAACCTTTTTCAAATATCTTTTGCTCCTGTATTAATGCTTTGATGTCTTCTGTTTCTTGCTTACGTTTTTCATCCTATCGTTTTTCTGCTTCTTCCGCCTCCTGTCTGCGTTCTTCTTTTGTCCCTTCCCGTGTCTGCAGCAGCAGTGCTTGGAAAGCTTCCATCATCTGACTGACATCCATTGTTTAACGATTAATTACGAATTTACAACAAAGTGTCCACTGTTTCCATTGATAACGGTTCTGTCCCACTTCTGTCCCACTGTTACGACGGTCTCACTATGGTACAGTGGAAATCAAAATACAAGACACCAAGTACGTCACTAATCACCAGCTTTAGTTATCACAATTAAACAGTTTGTAATTAACAAGACAGTCTCTTACAACAAATCAAATAAAAATTTTTCACCCGCAATAAAAATGTTAAATGATATAAAATACAATTGTATTAAAATTACCCTGCCCGATTAGAAAACACAACACTTCACTAATAACCACTTGAACGCACAGAGTAATCGCCGACAATAACTGAAACCGCACTGGGATATATGGCAACTCAAACTGACTGAGCGTCCGCTGGGTACTTGTATTTATACCGCGCCGAAAATCTAGATTATTCCCTATCTGCGCGTCAAGAATGCTACTAGAAAACACCAGAGCATAATTGGTTGCGGCCTTACACACAGCAGGCGCGGACCGGTGATTCTGAACAACCTCGCAACGCATGTCGAGAATCACGTACGCCATAACATTATAACCGTATTCCACTGGATCGTTCGACAAACATGTAGATTGTTCTGTAATGTCGTAAAAATATTGTTACTTAATACGGAACATTCTCGTACGTTCCATAGCGTCATTCTTCATCCTTCTCAACTAGCCTAGACGGTGTGTGTTTCTGCCAAGGCCGCGTTGAAGTGTCCCCTAGGATTTGAGAGTGCTTGTTAAGGACGCATATTATGGAATCCTGCAGACTACAAATAGCCAACACCTGCCGCTTGGAAGTCAGTTTACGTCGGGCGATTACTCATTGCGATTTATTCAAGTTACGTTCGAAGTATTGTGGCAAAGTGTTATTGTTTTATAATTGTACGGGATTCTATTAATTGACATTATTATTGCGTGTGGACAAATGTAACTGAATTATTTCACAAGTATAATCTTGTTAAATAACTTGTTGATTTCAAACTGGTAATTACTATTAATTAAAACTGGTAATTTGTAACTTAATTGGTGTCTTGTATTTAGTTTTCAACTGTACCATACGACGATTAATGATATCGTCGTAACAATATGACTAATTATTTTGTCTCTTCAACGTTTCTGTTGGTTATAAGAATAAGTTTTCTTGTGATCAGAGTGTGGTGATTTTATATAAGTGTTGATAAAAAAAATATTAGTTGAAATTTACTGTTGTAAGATGTCTGTTCATGTTATCTTTATATCAAGATATCATCATACAAAGCAAGCTAAGAGACAATCGTAAGAGCAATTTGTACGTTCCCCACAACCTGTGTATACAGTTGGTATTATGAAACCGGCAATTCAAGACAACTAAGCGTAATGAACCTGCTTCCAAGTTTACTGACAAACATTCAAACTCTTGCTGCGGTACCTGCATAACAAACAAGAGTTGCAGACAGAGAATGGATGAGAGAGAGAGAGAGAGAGAGAGAGAGAGAGAGAGAGAGAGAGAGAGAGAGAACGACAGAGCGCAAACACTGATAACTACGTCGCTGTGCTGTTTCAGGAAACACACTCGCGTGATCAAGTAAAACGAGATAATCCATTATCGTAATTATCGCGCTGTTAGTAAGCTATTTGCCTGCTGATGACTCATTCTCACTTACTCAAGCTCACTCAACTTCTTTTTTTATGAAGTGTTAATATTTTTCAAATTATGCTTTTTAATTATCGGATAGTAAGGGTGCCTAACACAACAGCCAATAATCAATTATACATTAACTGAGATTTAGGAAATTTGTTTAAATCATCCCTTACTCTCTTCTCCTCCTCTACTTAGTGGTTGCAATTTCTTCCTTTCCGTATACAGCCTCTTGATCAGCACGTAACGTCTTCCTTATTTACCTCATCCAAGAACTCTGGCCTGGTACTTCCCCTCCCACTATATCCAAACCAAATCGCTGGCAGAAGAAGAAGGTCCCGGTTTAACGGGATCTGACTCTCATTATACTTACACAGAATAAATCAGATCACAAATAAGCGAATTAATAATAATAAAAAGACACAGAGAAACGCATAAGTAAACGAACAAAATACAAATCGGTAGGTAGTAACTGCTGTACGTTGGTTCCGAAACGAACATAGCTGCTAACTGAGCGTTTTGCCGGTTTATACAGCGGCAACAAATTGGGTGGACGAATGTGTCCCCAGTCACTGCAGTTTGTACAGTGATAACTACTACGAGGTCAATGACCGTACGCAGTAAAACATTGCCGATGTCTGAGCCGGCACTACTAGACCGTACAAGCGCCCAGCAGTTCGAAAGCAATGCTACGCTTTTCTTCACGTTTCCCTACTGATATTGTTCGGATTTCAAATTATTCAGTAACTAAAGAATTTATTCTCTGATATAATTAATATTATTTTCTCTTATTTCCAGTACTGTTGCCGGGGTGCCGTCAAGGTAGGCGGAGGAAACAGATTTGTGGATTACAAGCAGGGACGTGAGTGTGAGGAACTAGGTTGTGTGATTTTATAAGGTTGTGCGAAGATAGGGCTTAGAGTTTTAGAGTTTGGGGGAATTTAGCAGAGTGTTGAGTATTTAGGCTGCATGTGTGTGTCTAGTCGCTACCGCTGGGGAGTAATGAAGCATGAGAGGGGGATTGGTATGTGTGTTTAATTGTGTCTGTGTCTTTGACGCTGGCGGTGGGGGAGTCGAGGGGGAGGACCATTGGCTATTGTGAGGAAACGATTTATTAAGTAGGAAGGTCTGCTTGAGTTACGGGTATTTCTGTTTATTGAAGAGACTATTGATTTTAGGGAAGTGCGGCGTGAGGCAGTGCGGGAATACTTCCAGTTTAATTTAACGAGGAAGGAGTCTAGACCCAGGAAAGTGGGTGTTTAGCGCATACAGAGCTGTGTTGGAGGTCTTCGTGAGGCGTGGTCGGCGGTATATTAGTCTTAGGTCTCGTCGTTCTGTGACTCGGTGGACATCTAGGTAGGCAGGGTAGGTGGTAAGGAGAACTGAGTGGGCATACGTGATGATGGGACGAATGCATTTAGTGTAGATGCGGCCTAGTAAGTCGCTGGAGCAGTGGTTAAGTCGGCTGAGGGTTCTGAGAGAACGGAGGCGGGTACGGGCGATGGTCGTTGTTCTTTTGATATGTGGTCGCCAGATAAGTTTGGAGTCAAGCGTGACGCCCAGATACTGGCATTCACGCTTCGGGCGTACTGATTATGGGCGTACGCGGACTGGTGTATTATAGAAATGATTCATGTTGCGTCCGGTGGAGTTGAAAAAGTGAGCCGTTTTAAATATCTCGGCTGTGCAGTAAGCTATGAATCTGAATATGATATAAGAGAGAAGATAAATAAATTTAGACATGTTTGTGGTACGAATAACAGAAATATTAGAAATAAAACAAGACACAGCCAAGGATTAAATTTTATAAGACAAATTCAATACCCTCTTTGATTTATGCGAGTGAGGCGTGGGTCATGACAAAAAAAGAAAGCGGCTAGATTCAAAGTGCTGAGATGCAGTTTTTTTTTGAAATATTTTAAATTATACAGTACATTGCAAGATAGAATAAGGAATGAAGATATCAGACCAGAACTTGAAGTAAAGGTCATAAATAAAATTATTTCAGTTTACAGAAGACATTGGTGGGATCATCTGCAAACGACGACAGAGGATCGATTGCCGAAAGTGGCAGTGAACTAGAAGCCATTGGTAGAAAAGACGTGGGTCGTCCGAGGATGAGATAGGTGCCGGAACACTTTTATATAACCTAACCCTTTAACAGAAGAAGAAGAAGAAGAAGAAGAAGAAGAAGAAGAAGAAGAAGATATCAGTGTTTAAATATGTTGTAATGCAGTGAGTAGACTGTGGCAGCGAAACAATTCAATTAGCGCTTTCAGCTCTTCTAATTTTATTACGCCTGGCAGCCATTTTCTTGTTTCCCTTACTTGACACTGCCGTCTTAATTAATTCCGTAAAATATCAACTTAATAACAGGAAGCACTCTGCTTTCTTACATATAGTATCATTCTGCTCCAATTTTATATATTTTGCGTTTCTTAGGTAATTTTATGTCCCTAAATTAGTTTTATATAATTCTTTTTTTTAATACAAATGCAATAAGACTTTCCCATTATGATATTTTCTTCTTCATCAGCGACTTTGTTTTCGTCTTCTTCTTCTTCTTCTTCTTCTTCTTCTTCTTCTTCTTCTTCTTCTTCTCCTCCTCAACCAAGAGATTTATGGGTTTGCAATTTCTGTACTTCAGAAGACAGTCTGTTAATCACTACATACTTTCTTTCTATATTTGTGGCACGATTCATAGAAATCTTAGAAATAAAACAAGACACAGCACAAGGCACTGTCCTATAAAGCCATTGGTAGAAGAAACGTGAGTCGTCCGAGGATAAGATGGGTGCCGAAATAGGTTTATATAACCTAATCATTGAAGAGGAGAAGAAGCTTTGTTTCTCCTTTTTATATCATCATGTACTCCTGTCTAATCCTTTTCTTCCCATTAATGCCGTCAATCATTTCCTCTATCAGGGTTACGAACCAGTTTCAACAGCGTAACCGATGAACAACAATACTGCTCCTTCCTTCCGCAATAGTTCTAAAAATTCTTCTTCTTCCATTCGCTTTCTTCAGTATGTCATCATCTATCATCATCTTTGTGTCATACTTAAGGCTCTTCTCCAGCACCACATCGCAGAAACTTCAAGTTTACCCCTTTCCCCCATTTCCTCAGGCTCCACGTTTCCAAGCCATATAAAAATTTTATGAATTTTTTCCTGTTTTCCAGGAACACTTTTCTGGACGCCAGAAGAGACCACTTCTTGAACAACGTTCCTTTTGCTTGTGCAATTCCACTTTTTACATCGCTGATGCCACAAGACAGATATTTGAACGTGCCGGTGTTTTCTGACGACTTCCTCACACTTCTAAATACAGAATCTGATTTCTAAAAGTCCCTTTTCAAAGTGCATCAGCTTTGAAAACAATAGTATTTGAAAATCTCTACTATAAAAACAAAGGTAATGCCATTTTGAGGTAAGGAGCCAATAGGAACAAAAGTAATGATTAGTGATAGAATTCCAAAACAGGTGAGCCACTTTAATTATTTGGGAAACGATATTGCTATGATAGAAATTATGATGTTAAGTTAGGTAAGTTCCAGACGATCTGTGGAACATCAATCGTATTTTTAGAAGTAAGGTACGTCGAGATACAAAATTAAAGCGATTCTTTAAATCATTATTAATCGATGGCACAATATACTCATTACAAATTATAAGATTGCGGACATTAACGATCGTAAGTTAAAGTTAATAAACACTACGTATCAACCTCTATAGAATCAGAGGTAGTCTGCAATAATAAATCTATCAGTAACAAATAGATATATTCAAAACTCCAAACCTTAGTTATACAACTACAGTATAGTGCTAAAATAATAATAAAACAGTGGTCACCACTCTATCAAAGGAGGATTCCTCCCGTCGTTCGAGCAAAGGAATTTAACGATATTAATAATTTTAAGATTTTTAGCGTTGATTACTTAACAGTACTTATCTCCAAGAGGCTTATACAGGATCATCTTTTTGGTATTCTCGAGTCACCCAGTCTATTTATGTGTTGTATCAAGTTTTATTTGTTTTGTTTAATTTTACCGTTTATCGGGTATACATTCATCTTCTTATGTCTGTACTTCTTGTATCGTCTCTTAGGCTGCCATTCCTTTTTGACTCTCCTTGAGAATTTCATTTCAGCAGCTTGAATTCGTTTTCTCTGATTGTGGATGAGTGTCCACGATTCACTCCCGTACATCAATACTCGTACCGCCATTACTTTATAAAATTTCAATTCTATATCTTTTCGTACTTTCTTTTCCAGAGTCTTACGAATTGCGCTACACATCCTCTGGTATTCATATTCATAGCTAACGTCGCACCCTACGTTAGTGGGATATTTGTCCAATAATTTTATTGTCTGTTACTACTTTGGGGCGTACTGGGAATTTTCCTTTAAACGCCATTCTTTTAGTCTTAGTCGTGGAAATTTTTAAATTATATTTTCTGCAAATTTTACCGTATTGGTACACTCCTTTTTGTAATTCATTTTCCGTTTTCTTGAAGGATAACCTGATCGTCAGCAAACAGCAGAGTGTTAATGAAAAAATTATCGGGAACTAAGTAGAGTCCAGAACCAGTTTACATTTTGTGATCCTCCAGTAAAATAACAGTCGTGTTACAGTTGTAATGTTTACAACAGACAATTTAATTAGGCCTTTTATTCTTTTTTTATTACACGGGCTAGGCCCGTAGTTGATCTGTTCCGAAATCCATCTTCTCCTCTGTCTACCTACGTCCCAAATTAGATCTACAATTTAGCTAGTTTTGTCCTGGTTTCTGAGACTATTGTTGGAATTAAAATCCCCTGACGGAATTAATATCCACAGAAATAAAAGCTTGAAAACCGTTCTCTTCGCGGATGACCAACTTATATTTGCCACTGCAGAAGATGATCTCCAGCTATACATCTTGCATACAATAGGAAAATAATATAACTGTAACATATCTGAATCAAAGACAAAAGTAATGGCCTGTATAGAAGATGAACCAGTTTGGACTAAAATATGCATAGGTAACAAGAACAAGTTAGACATTTCAACCATCTTGGACGTGACATTACTTATGATCAAGATAGAGTTATAAAAATATAGTGAAAACATTTGACAAGAATGTGTGAAACGATTTGTAGAACGCGGGGAAATACATTTAGGAAAGAAACCCAAATAAATTTTATAAAACAGTGGCAATAACTACACTACTGTATGGTTCTGAAACTTGGGTCATACTGAAAAAATGAACAAAAGATATAAACAGCAGGAACGAAATTTCTGAGATCAGTTAAAAGGTGTAATAGACTAGATCATATAAGAAACGAGGAGATAAGAGGTGATTTAGGTATTTTTACAGTTAATAAAAGGATTAAAGAATATAGAAGAAAGTAGATTCAACACGTATAGATAGAATTGAAGAAAGTAGAATACCGAAGATAGCAAAAGATTACAACTCTTGACGCAGAAGAAAAGTTGGTAGGCCTAAGAAAAGGTGAACTGTGGAATAGGAACAGGCCTCTGAAGACTAAAACCGTTAAGAAGATGATGATGATGATTTAGCTAGTTTCACATAGAAAGACACACATAATGTAAGACAATGTGTTTTACATATTTTGTCTATGGAATTTTGTATTTTTGTTGACTTGTAAGTCTTTACGTTAATATGTATCTGTCTCACAACGTCTCTACAATGGATAACAATATACACAAATACTGTTTGCATCCACGTGTAAACACTACGCTACAGAGAGCACACTGTACTGTATTATTCACAACAGTTGCTGGAAAAATAATTACCTCCAGCGCCGACAGAGCGCGCTGTGTAAATAATAAATCATACATTGTGCTCGCTTTCTTGCACTACACAATGGAATAACAGACTATTGTAGTATCTGTGTGTGCACAAGAATTAACGCCTGGCTTTGTTTTGTTCGCTTTCTGTGCAACACAAGAGTTACGATTGTTCATACATTGTAATAAATCCTGTTTCATGTTTTTAACGTTGAGCATACGCACACGTATTTTTATATTAATCATTTTTATCATTATCCTTTTTTTTTTCTTCAGTTGACACCAAAAACCCATTGTGAATGTTTTGCCTTCTCAAAAATCCAGATCTGTTCTGCTCTTTCCCAGGCCATTCATATCCTGTTTCACAATCCAATTTGCTTTGGGTTTTCTCACATGTGATTCTTCTATTTCTTCCTAGGTCTATCCTTCATTTTTTTTCACCCAAGGTTTCAACTCAAAACTTTTTTTACAATTCTACTCTCATCCTTCAGCGCAACAAGTCTAATATAAAATAAGCGTACTGTTTTAATACACTATTGCATGTTAGAAACATAAAAAACTCATGCCATGCCTAAAATTATTAAAAAAAACTAAGTAACTGTGTCCCCAAAATGAGAAAATCTTGAATCCAACCGTTAAGTGTTGCCTGCTTATATACGCATGTACTTTCAAGCTTGCGAATCATCCGAGTATTCTTTATCATTCTTCTACATGTCCACGCCTCCACTTGTCTCAAACGTGCCTTTTCTTATTTTCCGTCAACGTTGCCATACGTAAAGCAAATTTTTCCCAAAGAATTGTAAATGGTAGTTACAACATAGTCATGCAGGTCGCACGGGTCGTCGTGTTGTATACAGAGTAACTGACACCAGATGAAGTCAGCTTTAATTACAGTTAAAATTGTTTAAGTATTAAAAAATGTGTTTTTTTTTTAACAGTACAGGACACGGTTGAGAACACAAATGTATGTAGCGTGGGAAAAGTCAAGCAATTCAAGTTGTAAAAATATGATTCATGACTGTAAGGATACGTAGGGAAATTAGATTTACGGTTTTTGGTAACACTGAATTTTTTTCTGAACGTGGAAAAAATGAAGTGAGGCATGTATAAATAAATTCATCACAATCTAGTATTACAAGAAAATCTTGTTTGAAATAATAAAAATAAATAATGTCTTCCACGAATATATCACAAAAACTGGTAAACATTCTCTGGACAAAGTAAGGTCGAGTAAAAGGTAGGAGATTCGATACCCGGTACCAGTTTCAGCATCGATTAGAGTTGCGGTTTCTCTCTGACGTCATTCTCTGCCAGCCGCGAGACTCTTGTTCTTTAGACATCGTATTGTTTACACCATGCAATATTGAACACGATAAACATATTAAATGTTTGTAATCTGACCACCACTATTATAAAAATTTACTAATATCAAAAGATTTAAATGGAATAACTCCTATTGTAGTCCCAAGCCACGTGTTTGTTAACCAAATATACTGTTACTCACCGTCTATGGCCTTTCCGTGATGTTATTTCGTTGTTTACATGTTTCGAGGCACTTGCCTCATCATCAGAACTTTATAAAAACTAATGTATGTCATCAATGATGACATGTGTCAAAATACTGAAACACAATACGGCATTAAACTATGTACAGAACTTGAATGCCAATTAATAACTTGATGGCATTAATAACAAAATACAGTTTACTTTGGAGAATGAAGTTAGAGGTCAATTACATTTTCCGGATTTGACAGTAACTAAGGACATTGTTACTAAAAAACTATGTTTTAATATAATTAGGAAGCCCACGATGACTGACGCTGTCATACATGCCTCATCGTTCCACCCCATTTCACAGAAATTAGCTGCATTCCATAGCATGATACATCGCCTATTGTCTATACCACTTGGCATCGAGGATTACATCGAAGAATTAAACACCATTAAAGTCACTGCGTTTAACAACGGGTACAACGAAAAAATAATAGATAATATTTAAAAAAAAACAAAAGAAAAAGAAGAGTAACGCTATTAAAAATTAAAACTAAAGATATAAATAATAGAAATGAGAACCTCAAAACAAAGGCACGCAAGTACATTGCGGCACTTATACGCATTTCATGCCAGGAATTTTTAAGTCAACCATTAATAAAGTCAACAACATAGTTGTTTCCTATAAGACCCAGTAATAACATCTTAAATAATCTCCGCAGCCGTGAACATACCAGTCTTGAAAATAAAACAGGAGTTTATAAGCTAGTCTGCAACGAATGTGAGGCTTTTTATGTGGGCCAGACGGGTCGAGGTTTTTTCAAAAGATTTTCTGAACATAGACCCCCTTACACGAGTTTACAACTTTGACAACAACAAGTCAAATTTCGCCAGGCACCTTATAGAGAACAATCACAGTTACAATAATCATAGTTTTTTAGTAACAATGTCCTTAGTTACTGTCAAATCCAGAAAATGTAATTGACCTCTAACTTCATTCTCCAAAGTAAACTGTATTTCGTATTAATGCCATTCAAGTTATAAATTGGCATTCAAGTTCTGTACATAGTTTAATGCCGTATTGTGTTTTAGTATTTTGACACATGTCATCATTGATGACACACATTAGTTTTTATAAAGTTCTGATGATGAGGCAAGTGCCTCGAAACATGTAAACAACGAAATAACATCACGGAAAGGCCATAGACGGTGAGTAACAGTATATTTGGTTAATATCAAAAGAGTTTCCAAACAGTTTGTTAATTTATAGAATTTATGTCTCCAATATGTAAGCCACAATTGATATAAGAAATACATTGTCTTCATTCAGTTTTGTTGTTTGGCAGTCAAAATTAACTGGCCATCATTAGTTTTATAGTAGTAGTGCCCCCACGCTTCTTTAATTTGCTAGAGTCTTGGGGATACACTAGGCAAATTTCTGAAACCTGTAAAAACATGGTTGGTTTCAGTTTAAAATATTGAAAAATTTTTTAAAAATTGTTGAATTAAAACAAAATTATATTTTAATTCTGTACGTGAGGCTTTCACGGTCGGCGCGGCGTCATCAGTGTTGGAAACACACAGATTAATTCCGGTCTATTGAGCCGTGGTCCACTCCTGTTGTTGTTACGAGCAGACGTTGTGGCCTATTTTCAGTGTGCAAAAACGACACGGTTCGCTATCTGACACGCTCTTCGTGTTAGTTAACTACAGTACTGTGGCAAAAGAACTGTAGATGCGAGTACCAAGAAAAGTAAGACATTGTGTAGTATTTTCCCGCTGCCTATATGTATCCCCTATTATGCGGGACGGTGCTGTTTTACAGAAGGCGTTTAAACTACAAGGAAACGCATAACGAGTATCTTTAATTAACTCTTTATACCTTGTAAGATTAATAAAGATGGCAGTGGATAGTAATAGCACAAAGAAGAATCAGTTCATCAAGCTGAAACTGGCTTGATAAACCACTAAACAATAATAAGTCATTATAAACAAAAATTAGTTTAATAACTCATAATTTTGTAATAGTTACATGGGATATAACTTCTCATTTCAGTGAGATAGTGAATGGCAGTATAAACTGTCATGAATGGTAGCCTGAATAATAAAAGTAGCTAGGACACACCATAAAGTTGTAGAAAACCTTTGTTGTTCCAACATTTGATAATTCTTTTTTTCGGTAGGAAAAAGGGAAAGAAGAGTCGCAAAATAAAATAAATTTGTTACAACGGTTCAGAGCTACTAGATATAAAAAGAAACGAACAAGAAATTGAGAAGGAATTGTTATTCGTATGAGTTACGAATATAATGTGTAAAAGTAACAAGAGTGTAAAATGAGATGACGTGATCATTTTATTGATTAATTAATTAATTATTCTCAAAATCACGTTTGAGACATTTGAATATCATCTGATAGGTAGTAGTGTGTTAAGGTGCAAGGTGTGTTTGAAACAGGAGACGATGTTACACTGAGGACGAGATGGTTTTTATAAGAGGTCAATGAAAACCTTAACCTCGGAATTTAGATGACGATATTACGACGATCGATTTAACCTGGCAATTGTGACGATCTCCTTATCGATGTTTCACTTAATTTTTCTTAATTACTTAAAAAATTTATAGAAACATAGTTTCAAAAATTTTCTGTATACAACATTTATTGTTGTGAAATAATATTTAGTATGCACAAAGGGCTTATATATTTATACAACGTTACTATAACAAAACTGTCAGAGTTTACGAAAACTTAATAAACTCGCTTTCAAACTTGGTCTTACGGTAGACAACTTTCAAAGTTACACGAAGGTGTACATGCATACCAAACAATATGGAGAGAAGAAAAAGAGACAGAGAATGAGAGAGAGAGAGAGAGAGAGAGAGAGAGAGAGAGAGAGAGAGAGAGAGAGAGAGAGAGAGAGAGAGAGAGAGAGAGAGAGAGAGAGAGAGAGAGAGAGAGAGAGAGAGAGATACCAGTAACGCGGTGTTAACTTCAACTTCTAAGGAGAATTTTAATGACACAGCTATGCGTCTCAGCAAACACATGCACATGTACACGCACCCGCGCGAGAAAAACATATTAAAAACGTGATAATTGATTATCCTAATAAAACCAACTTCCTTGTTTGCCAAGTATTTCTCTGCTGCCTCAGCTTCAGTGAACTTAACGTCCCTTGACTGTATTTTCTTAATCGTGTGTATTGTTATTGTTTAAACAAATTAGTTCTTTTGGTGGTATAATTTTCCGCGCATTGTTTAGCCAACAGCTGTTTTAATTTATATAGGCCTAGTTATGTTTACGACGTTTCTATCATTTTCTTACAGTCTCACTCTCTCTCTCCCTCTCTCCCTCTCTCTTTTTCTTCTCTTTCTGTATCTGCCTCTCTTAAAGAACTATAGCAAGAGTTGCGTCACAGATTCTTTTCTGTTTTATCTACCTAAGATTAGCACCAACTAGGCTTGATGTGCACATTCACTAAGCAACTGTAGCAGATCGACCTCAATTTTGACGCTGAAGGTTTTATGTCATACAATGGTTAGTACCTTTTCTTATATTGTCACGATAATTACGGAACGTTCTCGAACAGTCGAGTGTCTTCTGCAGGTTTCTCGGCTAGCCTAGCTGGCGCGTGTCTCTGTCAAGGCCGTATACTCAAGCACCCTCTAAACGTTTAGAGTGTTTGTTAACTACGCAAATTATATTGCCATGGAAAATTATTCTGGAACTTTTCCAAACTATATATAAACAACCGCGGCTGCTTACAGTCACTCACATTTGGAGAATTATTTAGTGCGATTTATAAAGTGGTTGTTGTGGAAACTGATTATCGTGTTATAATTAGTGCGGAACTCCTTATAACTGACATTATTATTGCATGTGGTCAAATTGAACTTGTTGCATTAGAGTATCCTGTTGCCTTCAAATTGTTATTTATGACTAATTAAAGCTGGTAATTAGTGATTTCATTCGTGTCTGTGTTTTGTTTCCACTGTACGATACGACGATCTGTGAGACTGTCGTAACAATATCTTGATAATATACTGACACAAGAAACATTATACAGAATAATTGACATCATGAAGTCACGAATTGCAAACTTCAATGGCACACAAACAACAGTTAGAAGTCAACAAAGGCATTCGTATACAATATAATTCTACTTAAATATGTGTAAGAAACAACAATAAATGTCACCTTATTACAGTTTGTGCTAATTACTACAATAATCACTCTCCAATAATCCGCAAGTCACGATAATAGACATTCCGAACCGGAATTGTAATATCGCCCGGTCTGACCGTATTTGGCCCTCTTCGAAATCCAGTATTTATACCTCACCGCCTTGTATTGTTGTAACATAGCGAGCCTGGATGACGATAGAGTAGTCGTGTAACTTCTGCAAGAAGCATCTTGATCTTGAACAATACACAGAGTTCCGTAATTCTGCCGTGCAAGGCGTCACTCAGCGCTACGGTAATGTCTTTTCCCTCGGCGTAGCAAAATCTAGAAAAGATTTGTTAAATATACAAATTACCTATTTTTACTGATATACAACTAAATAGTGCTTTTTTATTTTTTATGGTAATGCCGAAAGTTGGTAGCTTATATAATGCGTCCCGCTGATACGTTTCTGAGTTCAATTGGGCCCTCAGGCGTTATTAAGTTGAAAACCATCGTCCGAGCAAACGAATAGACGACTTGTGACCAGGAGCGTATTTACGGCGGGTGACGAACGAGAACGGATCCCCCTCCCAGAGGGTCGAAAAAATTGATGAATTCCAGAGGAATTGACACTTAATTTTTATACCCTGTATTTTTTCAGATCAGTGTTACAGCTAGTAACTTTTTTTTAATATACAAACAGCTTTATTACACAGCATTTGCGTATATGTTTGAAATATGAAAAACAGGAAAATCAATTCAGTCAGTGTCTTCAAAATAATGTTTCGGTAACTAGTATTTTTATTCTCTTATTATACCGTTTACTTTAATGGAACTGATTTCAGAATGTTGTCACACTTTTTTTTTTTAGGCACTTTAAAGATAATAATGTTGATTAGTCTTAACTTGTTTTTCCTTTTGTATGAAGCCGACTCGTACGAACCCCAGACCACCCCCGTCAGACCAAATTCTAGATACGCCACTGTTTGAGACAAACATGGCAGAAACATGTCGACCAAGTAGATAACGAGAACAGGTTTCTAAGACAATTTACATTCAAGTGTAGTTCTTTTTATAGAGTGACAACAATTTTAATACGACTGTGAGGAGACAGAGGTATTTATGCTTGAGCGGTGAAGTAAAGAGCCTATGCAGTACGCGGCGTTAATGCACAATTGTGACTAAATTTATGCTTACAAGATGTTTTTTGCATATCTTTTCTGTAAAGACTACAAAGGGAACAAAGTAAACTGTATTATTCACACCAGTTGCTGGCCGACTAATTACCTCTAGCGCCGACAGAGCGCGTTGTAAACAATGAATCACACAATGCGCTCGCCTAAGGTACTTGTGTGTGCCCCACAATGGAATAACGGACTAGTGTGTGTGTGTGTGTGTGTGTGTGTGTGTGTGTGTGTGTGTGTGTGTGTGTGTGTGTGTGTGTGTGTGTGTGTGTGTGTGTGTGTGTGTGTGTTAACGCCTGGCTTTGTTGTCTTTTCTGTGCTACAAAAAAAGCGGAGTTTGTTAGTTTGTGTGTTTGTGTACTTTCTGTTTTGTGTTCTTCTCTTAAAGTATATAAAAAGATACATCTACATTGTAACATTACACGTAATTCCGTTTTACAGAAACAGAAACGAAGTCACATGACTATGCCTGACAGCGTACGAAAGTCTGAAATTTTTATTTTTTCGAAATAAAAATAAGGAAGTTCATTTAAATGTTATTCTTTTTTGTTAAATGAAGTCATAGTAAGGTAATTATTTATTCTTTGTTCTTGTTCTTGTTGTTGTTTTGTTGTTGTTGTTGTTGTTGTTGTTGTTGTTGTTGTTGTTGTTGTTGTTGTTGTTGTTGTTGTTGTTGTTGTTGTTGTTATTCTTCTTCTTCTTCTTCTTCTTCTTCTTCTTCTTCTTCTTCTTCTTCTTCTTCCTTCCTTCCTTCCTTCCTTCCTTTCCAGGATTAGGCACTTCTGCCTGTTTCGGTTTCAACACCAACACTTCGCTTTCACACAGGCGTATAGCTCATAGCTTGACTTGGTATTCCATTCAAGGACAGGTGCTTAACATGGGCAGGTGCTTCACCTTCATTTTTACAACGGTGTTATTTCTGCTATAGGTTGTACAACTACTCCTGTCTCATACCAGCATTAATTCTTTCACGAGAAATCTCATATTTTAGGATTCCATCAATATAATATTACGACGGTCTTACTGATCGTCGAATGGTACAGTGGTAAACAAAATACAAGATACCAGTCAAGTCACTAATAACCGGCTTTAATTATCACAATTAATAATTTGTAATCAACAAAGTAGTCTCTTACAACAATTCAAGTGAAATTTGTCCACACGCAAAAATAATAATGTCAACTGTACAGAATTCCGCACTAATTATAACACAACAACATTTCGCTACAATACTTCTACAAACAATCGATCCGCGCTAAGGAAAATCGCTCAACACAACTGAGTAATCGCCGACGTAAAACTGAAAACTAAGCGGCATGTTTGGGCTATTTATAGTCTGCAGTGTTCCATACTATGCGTCCTTAACAAGCACTCGAAAATTCTAAAGGATACTTCAGCGCGGGCTAGACCGGCTGGGCTAGTCGAGAAGCTTCTAGAACGACACTATTGAATGTACGAAAACCTTCCGTGTTACGTAACAATATACTATCTCCTTTCCTAGGGATCATAATTCTGATCCATAAAACAAAGAGGGGACTGTCATCAATTGATAAGGATACTTATTTGTGTAGGCCCGCATCGTTTATTTCTACGGAGTTCGTCGTATGTTGCCAAGTGTCCTTTGATATTTGCCAATTTATTTAAAATATTTTGTCTTCTTCATAGTGTAGCAAGAAGTCTATCGAACAACCCAGAACATTCTTCACACTCCCGTCAAGTGTGGCAAGTGTTGCCGTGTTGCCTCAATCAAGGCCGCTCACAAGTAGGTGTTCTAGTGTGTTCAAGAGCACTTGAGATACGCATTCAGGAGGTGTGCAGTTAGGAGTGAAAGCAATACTGGACCTCTGCGCTACCTATAAAAAGCCACTGTAGCCATAGTAGTTACGTGAGCGACTTTCCTTATCGCGGATCGAGAGTTTGTCGAAGCATTGTGTGAAGAGTTTTTGTGTTGTAATTGTGTGGAACTCTATTAGTTGACATTATTACTGCCTGTGGACAAATTTAATTTGAACCATTATGCGAGTATAATTTTGTTGAACAACTTGTTGATTACAAACTGTTAATTGTGATAATTGAAACTGGTTTTAGTGAGTTCATTGGTGTCTAGTGTTTTGTTTTCCACTTTACCATACGACAATCGGTTAGACCATCGTAACATATGTTACATCATATTCCTTTTAATTACTTATTCCATCGTTTGATTGGTAACCTTATTGGACTGATTGGTTTGGTAATTCAGAAGTGAAAATGTTGCTCTTTACTAATGACTTTTTTCCTCGTGGTTTACCTTATCACCATATTGGACTGAGACGCCAGAGATCGTCAGGTCCTCAGATTGAGTGAAAAGCGAATAAGGTAACAGCAGATTGATAGGCAATAAATTTAATACTGGCTTTCTTTGGTGTATTCCAAAAGACTTACGGTTATTAGTATTGTTACTACCAAGTGTAAGTTCAGTTCATTATGTTTCTACATTTAGAGTTATATGAAGTGACGTCTATACGTTACACTTATATAATAATAATTATATTAATAATAAAAAATGTAACATGAATATATTTTTTATTTTGTAAATTACAAATTTTTCGGTAGCAATATAATTATCATCATCAGATATAATTTATAAATTCAAAATCTTTAAATCAATAGTTCAAAACAGCTGTTTTATATATAGACTAAATTTAATATGTTTATATGTGTATGTATAATAAGTTATAGGCTTAATTATTTGCAAAATATAATATAAATATTTGTTATTTAACTAAATTAGCAATTGTGAAAATATTATCATATTTTAATTGCCTTTATATAATTGCTCCAATTTTAAAGACTAATATAAAACACCACAGTGAGTTCTACATATGAATATACAATCTACTAGTAAAGGTTCGTCAGGAAATATTAGATCTATTGAGTAAATTAGCCTAAACTTAATGTTCTTTTAACTCAGAGTTACAGCAACTAAACGTACCAACGTAACTCTGCAGAATTTGGTCCAACCCAATCGACAAAATCTAGCAATTGGCGTTTGTTTAAGAACGTTGTAGAACAGATGGGAGGGAACATGTCTTCGCTTTGAAGAGAACTGTTTATCAAAGATCGCATATTTTTATGCTCCACAGAGTAATCGTAATAGAGGAAGGGCAGGAAACGAAATGATCTGGATATTAATTTAACTTGAAATGTATGTCAAACAAGAAATATTAATTTATACAATGTTTATAAGCCTCCCGAAACCCAAAGAAGTATCTACAGCTACTTCAGGATGGACAAAGAAGAAGACGAAGACATTTAGTCTTCTTCTTCTTCTTTTCCTCTTCAAGGATTAGGTTATATAAACCTGTTCCAGCACCCATCTCATCCTCAGTCGACCCACGTCTCTTCTACCAATGGCTTTCTAGTTCAGTGCCGCTTTCGGCAATCGATCCTCTGTCGCTCTTTGCAGATGATCCCATTATTGTCTTCTGTACAGTGAAATTATTTCATTTATGTCCTTTACATCGAGTTCTGCTCTGACAATCCGTTCCTTATTGTATCTTGCAATGTATAATTTAAAGTATTTCAAAGAAACTGCATTTCAGCACTGTGAAACTTGCCGCATTACTTTTTTTGCCATGACCCACGTCTTACTCGCATAAATCAATGTGAGTATTGCAATTGTCTTATAAACTTTATTCCTTGTGCTGTGTCTTGTTTTATTTCTAAGATTTCTATGAATCGTACCACAAATATTCCTAAATTTATTTATATTTTCTTTTATATCATAATCATATTCACACCTTACTGCACAGGCGAGATATTTAAAACGGCGCATTTGTTCTAAAGCGCTGTTGTTTATAACTATCTTAGTCCTCACTGGATATTTACCTTTAAAGGCCATGGCTTTGGTCTTTCTTATTGAAATTATCAGTGAGCATTCTCTTTCCACTTCTTGTAATTGAAACATAGGCCTAGTAGACATTTAAAAGACATTTAGTATAAGGATGATTAAAAAATGATAAAATACTGTTACAGCGTATATCGTTTCCTAATCAATACACATGAGTAAATACAAAATATAAATGAAACCATTAACAATTCTTGTTATATCATTGGACGTGTTTAGATTTTGTCTACTTTACATTAATAAATGTGTAACAATCGTTTTACATAAATAAAATTGTATTTATTTATGTATGCACATGTGGATGAGCATATACTGTATATTCGTAATTATTATTCCTGTACGTAAGTAACTCGTTGAGTTTCCTGCAGGTCTCCCATGTAATATCTTCAAACAAATACACTGCAAGTAGGTTTATTTTCAACTGACGCACGTTTCACGGAAATTATTCTGTATCTTCAGAGGTGTGTTTGAATTGTAAATCAATGTTTCACTTACAATATACGTAGCTAACGGATAACGGATTCTACTTTCGATTGTTGTGATGTTTATGTTGCCAGATATGTATTATATATTTAATATTTTATTTTTATTATTCTGATAAAAGTATGATTGTAAATAAATCGTCTTGTTTTGTTTTTATTTGAATTTTTCTTTAATTAGTAGGTTACTATTATTGTGTTTGTAAATATTAACATTTTCCCAGACATACATCTTGTTACCTTTTTCTACGTTTTTAATTAATTTGACATTTTTAATGTCTGGAAACACAAATGTTTATTGTTTAAACAGTGTGTGGCTAAATTAGATTTGTAAATGTTAGGTTTTAAAAACGCATTGAGCTGTTCAATGTATCTCTCGCACAGTTTCTTCTTCGTCTGCCCTACGTAAAATTTACTGGAGATTCAATTTTTTAAACTCCATTTTTATTATAAATTTTGAATTTAGTTTTAGGTTTTATTTTAATAAAAACAATATTATCTGTGTTTAAAATATTTTTAAGTTTGTATCATTAAACAGTTTGCTTAGTTTACGAGTTATGTTTCCCTGATAAGTAAAGTTGATATGTTTTGTGTTGTCATTAGTGGAAGAGCTTTTACACGAACGTGTGTATGGTGTTTGTTTAGTGAGTTTTTGTTTTATTTTATTTTCTAATTTATTGATAGTTTTTATTTTGTATCCATTGTCTATTGCTATATGTTTGACAATATTTCTTTCATTGTTTCTGTATTGTTTATTTAATGGGATTCTACACATACGGTATATTAATAAATTGAACGCTGCCATTTTATGTTGGGGAGGGTGATTAGACTTATTTGGAATTATTAATTTTAAATTTGAGATGGTTTTCTGTGAAAATAAATCTACTTGCAATGCATTTATTTAAAGATGTTACATACGTAAATATGTATGTCTAGGTAAATAATACGTATGCTATATAATATGTACATATTTAATGAAGTGCGCCGTTTGATTAAAAGTTGAACATACAATAGTTGGGTTTATATGTTAATATAGACAAAGTTCATTATTGCAAACCGAAATAATTAAAACCTTAATTACGTGCTAAGTACGTATATAACATGTTTAACGGTCGACAACCACCAGCCATTTTTAATTGAAAATTTAATTATAAAGTTTACTCTGGCTTTATAAACTTTATGCAGTGTATGTGTCTGTGTGTGTGATATAAGCCAGTAGAGTTTACGATAATGCGAGTTGTTTTGAACAAAACGCCTAGTTACATCTCCTGCATCCCTTCCTTCTCTCTTACCCTTTCTCTTCCTTGTCGTATCTCTCCCAGCTTCCTCTTCCTTCCTGTTTGCTTGTATTTCCCTCTTTCACCAATATCTCTCTTTCTCGGACAAGTAATATTTTCTTCATAGAAGTAATTTATTCAGAAGATGTATTTTCTATTCCTCACTTATATTTGGTTTCTTGTTTCGTTTCTTCATTTGTTGACCTTACTTGTTCTTTCTTTAATAACAGCTCTTAGTACCTACCAATCTTTTAAAAGAAACAAAAATTAAAACAGTCAGTATCATAAATATATAGTTATGCTGCAGAAGTAGCATATAACTGTAACATATCTGAGACAAAGACAAAAGTAAGGGCTTTTATAGGAGATGAACGGGTTTGGACCAAACTATGCATAGACAACACATGCATAGAACAAGTAAAACATTCAACTAACTTTGACGTGACATTACTTGTGATCAAGATAGAAACATAGAAAATAAAGTGACTAATTTAACAAGAAAGTGTGAAACGGAGAACGTTGGAAAATAAATGTAGAAAAGAAGACCAAATTAAATTTTATAAAACAATAATAACACCTACACTACTCTATGGCTAAGAAACTTGGATCATACAGAACAAAATGAACAGAAGGTACAAGCAGCAACAAAGTGAACAGAAGGTACAAGCAGCAACAAAGTGAACAGAAGGTACAAGCAGCAAAAATGAAATTTCTGAGGTCAGTTGAAAAGTGTAATAGACGAGTTCATATAAGAAATGAAGAGATAAGAAGTGATTTATTTATTTTTGCAGTTAATGGAATTATTAAAGAATAGAGAAGAAAATGCATTCAAACACATCAGTAGAATGGAAGAAAGTAGAATACCGAAGACGGCGGAAGATTGCAATCATAGAGGCAGAAAAAAAGCTGGTAGGCCTAAGGAGAGGTGGACTGTGCAATAGGAACAGGCCGCTAAAGCCTAAGAAGATAATGATGTAGAGAACAATGCATCGGGGTGAGCGACTACCTGACGCTTTGCACGTAAGCTATAGTATGTCACCGTTCGCGGTGCCCCTTCCGAAAGTTACTCGACTATTCTACCGCCATCCGGACCCGCCGTGTCACTGCAACCACACAGCCGGCGTTTAAATAAGCAGCCGGTTGCCCGACGAGTTTACTTAGTATTGAGATATTTCCCGTGCGGTTAGGTGTGATTGTTGCAGTGATTATTATGTTACTTAGTGCTGTAGTCAGGTGACACGTATTTCTGAACAAATTTAACTTGAGTTAATATATTGTTACGTAATGCGGAACGTTCCAGTGCGTTCGATGGTATCGTTCTACAAGCTTCTCGACTAGCCCTGCCGGTGTGTGTTCCTCCCAAGGCCGCGCTGAAGTATCCTCGAGTGCTTGTTAAGGATGCATATTATAGAACCCTGCATACTATAAATACCTCACACCTGCCGTTTAGCTTTTAGTTTACTTCGGGCGATTACTCAGTGGATTTCAAGTGGCAATTAGTGAAAAGTGATTATTGTGCGGGACTCTATTAGTTGACATTGTTATTGCTTGTGGACAAAATTTAAGTTGAATTATTGTACAATTATAATCTTGTTTGATAACTTGTTGATTAAAAACTGTTAATTGTGATAATTAAAGTTGTTTTTAGTGACTTCATTGGTGTCTTGTATTTTTTTCCACTGTACCATACGACGATCAGTTAGACCGTCTTCTCTTCTTTTCTTCAAGGTTAGCTGCCCATAGGCTGGTTGGCAGCAGCTCGCCATTCTTCACGCTTCTCTCCTTCCTTTTGTTTTCAACTCACAATATGATGTGCAGTTCATATCGACCATAAGCTGTTTCCTGTAGTATAATCGGAGTCGTCTTCTGTGATTCTTCCCGTCAATCGTTCCCTCTATTATTCTCTTAATCAACCCATTGTGTCGTAGTATATCTCCTATAAACTTAGCTCTGCTGCCTTTTAAATTTTGTAGAAAGCTCTTCTCCCCCTGAGCTCTTCTAAACTCTTCCTCATTCGTTATCTTCTCCCTCCAGCTTATCTTGAATATTCTTCTGTAGCACCAGGTCTCAAATGATTGAAGTCTTTTCTTGTCACTTTCTCCAATTTTTCAAGATTTACTCCCGTATAGGGCAGCACTCCACACGTATGTCTTTTCTAGTTTCTTGCTTATTTTTAGGCTGATAGTGTTTGAAGTAAAGAAGTTTCTCTGTTCGTTGAAAGAAATTTTAGCCTGCTTAATTCTGCTTATAATTTCCTTACTGCTACGTCCATCACTTGTGATTTCACATCCTAGATAGATATATTCTTTAACTGCCTGAAAAACATTATTTGCCTGAAGAGTTATTCTGTCTGGATCTTCTTCCGTGTTAACAATTTATAATAGTGATTGTGTTTATTATTAACTGTTATTTGTTTCTAATTTAAATTGTAATTAGCAACTTCAACTGGTGTCAGTTATTTTGTTTCCACTATTCGGTCATAATAATATTAAACCATAAATCGACAGTTAGTTAAAAAGACTGTATATGTTGCGCCTGTTCAATTATTTAGTTTTTACAGTCCGTTCCAAATAATAGACTTCTTTGAACTCGACACTAAACAACGTCCACATAGCTGGTGGTTACACATAAATATAGTGTAACAATGCGGGCCAAAAATCAACGAATATGGATGCAATAGTGTTCTCTAAATGTCGCATTCCTTTCTGTTTACTGTAAATGTATCACAGATAAATTAATGACATCTTCTGTTTACGTAAAATAATAGTTCTAAAAGATCACGCACTCTCTTGAACACATATTACAAACTTAAAACAGAATAGATAATCGTATACGACTTACACATAAATAGAATGATAATCTACTTTGACGTTGTTTTAAATAAGATATCAGGTTAAATGATATCAGTTCACGGGTGAAGTGGCTTATCTGATTGCTGACATGGGAGAACGGAACAACAAAGGCAAACAGTAAATAGCACATAGAGAAAGTGAGACTGAAGGAGAATAGTCAGACAGACAGAGTGACTTGGGTAGGCGGACGGTCTCTGCGCTAACACAATCAACTCAAATTTAAAAAAAAAACACACACAAAAAAACAGTATTTCCAGGAAAGAATTTTATCGTTACACAGGAGGTTATTTGAACGTAATTGTAATTGTTCGTTACAGCAAGAACAATAACCTGGGATCCGGTTGGCTTTGTTGTGTGGGTTTGAGTTACACGTGGGCGAGCAAGGAAAGGTTGGTTTGTGTAGCAGAGCAGATTATTGACACCTACTGTAGCCTATTGTTGTCACTAATAACTCAGTTTCTGGATTCCTACAGCACTGGACGTAAAATCACTAAATCCTACGAGTTTAGACAATCACGGAGGATTATTAAATTTGAAATATCAAGGGTTGCAGACCTGTACGTTAACATCGGCTCTTGTGTTTTATATTGTTGTGTGATCAGCGATTATCAAACTTTAAATAAGTTTTAAATAGTTTTGTATTGTGTACGCGATTTGTGTTTTATATTTTGTATGTATTTTGTATTCTATATTGTGTGCGCGATTATCAAGTTTTAAATAATATATCAGGTTGAATGATATTAGGTAACTGGTCAAGTGGCTTTTTTGATCGCTGACATGGACAGCGGAGCAGCAAAAGCAAACAGTAAATAGCGTTAGAGAAACTGAGACTGAACTGGGACAGACAGACAGACAGAGATAGAGAGGCAGCTTGGCTACTGAAATGCAGGAGACTGATCGTTACAGTGCAGCTATATGACACGTATACATTACAAACACACACACAAGTGGTGTCGTATAGTCTGAAACAGAATAGACAAGTGGACATGACGCGTGAGTGCGGAGAGAGAGCTGACCCACTTCAACGTTGTAAATAAACTAACACGCGAGACGGCGGCAGGACCAAGTGAGTTTGCTTGTTGCTTTTGGGCAGAAAGTGACAGGGAGGTGGAGGAGGTGCAGCAGAAATAGAGAGAGAGAGAGAGAGAAATGTCAGAAACAGAGCTACAGAGGAACTTCGAAGGTTTTATAGCGCTAAGTGAGGAGTACAAGACTGAACTTTCCAAACTACGCTGCCCAAAAACTTTTTAAAAAGTAATTATATAAATGAGATATATATTTGAAAGTCTGCTGTCTTGTGGATACTACTGTCGTCCTATTAGTACTTTCTTAGATGCTCAGTAAAATTAGCCCTTTGCAAAATGTTTAACTTTGACATATTAAAAACTAACGTTAGAATATGATTATTATTTATTCCGGCTGTACACTGTTTACACATTTTCCGGAACCAAATATTACAGAAGTGATTGAATTCTCATCTTCCACTGCTGCTTCTCCATCCAAAGATCTTCTTCAATCTCTCGTTTCCTCAATATAGTCTGAATTTCTTTTATCCAGGTGACAGGTGGTCTTCCGGTTTTCCTTCTTCCTGGTAAGGTTCATTCCATAATTCTCCTTGGCAATCTTTCCTGTGTCATTATTTTCGTGTGACCATACCATTGAATTTTTTTATTTTGGATAAAATCAATAATTGATTTTTTTACACTGATTCTGTCCTTAATGAACTCATTTCTAATTTTCCCACATCTAGATAGATACTCTTGCCGAACGTTTCTAAAAGTCCATCTCTGCTGTCATTAATTTTGTTCTTGTGTGTTTATTAGTAGTCCAAGTTTGGACTACTAAAGTTAGTAAATAAACTAAATTAAATTTTATAAGATTATAGCAGTACCTGCTCTGTTCCATGGTGCAGTCACAGACTCTGCGAGGGTGGACGTGAGTAAAATCACTGTGGCAGAACTGAGGTTGTTTAAAGAATTACTTAAGAATGCTCACGGTTAGATATGCTTTGCAATGCATATCACGGTCTGTGCTTATGGTGTGCTTGAAAAAGTTAATAAAAGAAACAATAGATGAAGGAAACAGCTCTACCCAAAAACGTCTTATATTTTTATGCTCTTCAGGCTAGTCCTGGAGTGGAAAGGCCAGAAAAATGATGGTCTGAATTTTAGTTCACCTGAAAATATTTGTAAATTCACAACGCTTATAAGGCTTCTGAACCGGAACAGGTATCTAAGTCTATTTGAGGATAGAAGAAGAAGAAAGAGGAGGAACTCAGTTGCCCGAAAGTGTTTTAAAAGTCGTCATCATCAATTTTAAAGGACTAAACCAAGGATGGTTTGTTTCGGTCTCAAATAGGTAAAGTCTAGAAATGGTCACTCCAGTGCTTCCGTGGACGTCCCACGCCTCTCCGTCCCCTCTGATTATAGTTCCATGTTTGTTTAAGGATGCGGCAGTCATCCATTCGGCAAAGATGTTCCCACCAATTCAGCCGATACTGGACGATCCTGTCGAGTGTACTCATAATATTCAGTTCCTGCCGACTGTCTGTGTATCTTCTATGATCATGGTGAGTATACCTTAAAACGTGGCTGAGAAATCTCATTTCAGCCGCTTTGATGCGACTGGAATGACCTTTCGTTTAAGTCCAAGTTTTTTAAAAGTAATAATATAAATGAGATATATTTTCAAAAGTCAGTTGTATCGTGGATACTACTATAGTTCGATTACTGGCTGCTTAGATGCTCACTGAAAAGCAGAATTTTAACCCTAATACGTTGTAAATAAATTTAGGAATATTTGTGGTATGATTCATAGAAATAAACAAGACACAGCCCAAGGATTAAATTTTATAAGGGAATTGAACAGTGTTATTTGGACGGCTGGAGAGCTATAGCGTCCGATCGGACCGTTTGAAAAGGTTTCTGGAGAAGGTCAAGGCATGATGATGATGATGATGATGATGATGATGATGATGACGACGACGACGACGACGACGACGACGACGACGACGACGATGATGATGATGATGATGCTGATGATGATGATGATGATGATGATGATGATGATGATGATGATGATGATGATGATGAATACGAGACTCTAGAATACAAAAAAGAGAATATACTTTTAATAAAGGATATAGCTATTATCAGCAGCAATGAAAATAATTTGAAAAATGCCTTTAGAGCGCTTGAATCATCGGCTAATAGTATGCAGCTTGTTATAAATGAAAATAAAACAAAGTTTATAGCTGTGAGAAACAATAATAATAATATTTCAAATAAATTAATAGATGTCTATAATTTTGTAAGTATAAAAGGCTTCGTATGTCTGGGGACATACGTTGATGCTGACAATGACTTCACAAAAGAAATTGAAAGAAGAATTCTGGCTAATAATAGAAGCTATTACGGGGTGAATAAATATTTTAAATGCAGGCTATTAACCACAGAAACTAAAGTCACGCTTTATAAGACATTGGTAAGGCCTGTATTGACATATGGCTCTGAGTGCTGGGTACTCAAGAAAATTGATGAACAAAGGCTGGCTATGTATGAAAAAAAGTTACTGAGATGGATTTATGGACTAAATCAGCAGGATGGAGTCTGGAGAAAGAGAAATAATAATGAATTATATGCTAAGCACAATGACATTACAGTTGTCCGATTTGCCAGAATTAATAGATTAAGATGGGCATGACACTTTCGTAAAATGGATGATTAACGTACGGCAAAAAGAATTATGAAACCAAAGTCAAGAGGAAAAAGGAAGATTCGAAGACAGGACAGATGGTTTGACCAGGTTGGCAGTGATGCGAGGAAGCTGGGCGCAGTGAATTCGTGGCGGACGACTGAGGACAGGAATAAGTGGAGGCAATTACTTTTGAAGGCCAAGGGTCGATCTGGGCTGTAGAGCCAAGGATGTATTTATGTATGTAAATTAATTTCACAGTATGTGGAAAGACATTAAAAAAACAAGAATGGGAAATATAAAAAAGAGAGAGACAGGCAGAGGGAGAGTGAGGGACAATAAAAGTCTAGCCCTATGTGTGTACAGTTGGATAATTTTCGGCACTGCCTACTGGAATAGAGAGAGAGAGAGAGAGAGAGAGAGAGAGAGAGAGAGAGAGAGAGAGAGAGAGAGAGAGAGAGAGAGAGACGTAGTCGGACAATGTCAGAGGTCACAGATGATTAGCTGCAGAGCACGCTCGTGTCGGATGACGCCGCATGACTGCTAATGCCAAACAATTGACAGACAAAATCAAGCCAAATTTATAGGGACAGGCAGAGGAGACGCGCTGGGACGCTGCTGTTGCAGTTAACGAGCGAGGACACAATGACCACGCATCGCTTGACACATTCTGTATTCAGTCTCCAGATAGCGCTGTGTACCCCGCGCGGCTGACGGCATTCGTAAACACGGTACACTGCTGCTGTTGTTGAAATAACACACGGAGGCGAAAATTAGTTTACATATTCCAAAACACAGTGTAACTTGGTTGTGAACAAGAGACAACGATATAAGGTTTAAACGATATGATCAATAAATTGTTAATAAAAAATATATTAAGTCATTTACAAGTTTTCTTTTCTATTGGTAGGCCTATTGGCCATCGGAGGACCACATGCTAATTTCAATTCTTTATTGTTTCTTCTTTTCTTTTTCTCCAATATTCTTTCATCTTTTTACTATGTCTCTTCTTCCTGTCTTCAGTTCACTTTGAACCTGCGTTTTTCTCTCTCCTACCCTAGACTCCTTTCATTTTCAATACTTTTGCCCCAAAAAACTTTTCTTTCAATTGCTTCTTCTACGTTTATATTATTTTTTTTTCTAAATCCTTTTGAATTTCTTTAATACAACTTGTTGTTGATTTCTTTCCCCACAGATATTTAAAGATCTTTTTTGTTAACCTATTGTCGTACATTCTATACAAATGTCCAAATAATAATAATCTTCTTTTTCTCATTGTTTCTGTTATTTTTTCTATACTTTGATATATTTTATCATTACTTCTTAATATCTTCAAGTTTTATTTTTACACGTACTTAAAGATACAGACAGCAGTATAGGATATTTTATTTCATTAGAGAATCTCCTCAATGCTGAGGATTTCTCCTACCAATACACTACAAAGACAATTTACATATGCTCCACATTCAAAAGATGGAGCATACAAAGTGCATTGTATACGGAACTTTGCAAGGAGTTGCACATTGTTACGACGGTCTAACTGATCGTCGTATGGTACAGTGGAAAACAAAATACAAGACACCAATGAAGTCACTAATCACCAACTTTAATTATCACAATTAACAGTTTGAAATCAACAAGTTATTCAACAAGATTATACTCATACAATAACTCAAATTAATTTGTCCAAACGCAATAATAATGTCAACTAATAGAGTCCCACACAATCATAAAAAATATAAACGCAAGAACGTAATTTATTGCGCCCTTGAACACAGTGCCCGCGGACCGGTATGGTCTGCAATAGTCTCGCTGCGGACGTGTGACAATTGTCACGTCATTGTCCTTCGTCCCAAAGTAGCAACAATATGTACGCACACACACATTATAGCCGAGAAACACGCAGAACGTTCTGTAATGGTGTAACATGACCTACGGTACAATGAGTGAAGAAAAGCTGTATAATAAAAAATTAATAAATACAAATTATAGAACAACACCACTGTCTTGAGTTTGACGTAGACAAAGACAGTGACAATGACAAGACCCAATAGATTGGAAAAGGTGATCCAGACAAAATAATTAACATCATGATAAAAATACCCCATTGTCAACAAGAATTATTATATATAAAAGTAAAAAGTTAAGTAGGAAAATAAATAGTATGTAAACAGTAGAAAATGTAAAAGGAAAATTCAATATAAGAACAAGTATAATGATGATATAAAAAATAGTGTTAATAAATAAACTATCTAAAGACACAATATTATAAAATAAACTAAAAGAGTGATGATTAAGTAGGAAAGTGATAATAATTAATGAACCTTGACAGGACCCTTAGATAATAAATACATGAGATACAAATACAATGTTATAAAGTGAACTAAAAGAGTGATAATTAAGTAGGAAAGATGATAATAACTAATAAACCATGATAGGACCCAGTGTTAATAGATGAACTACATAAAAACACTATGTAATAAAGTGAAATAGAATCGTGAATAAAGAAAGAACAGTGATAATAGCCAATAAGCAATAACAGGACCCAAATATAATGAATAAACTATATAAATTGTAAGGGATAGTTATGTGTAGAAATTGGCATAGTTTTTATAAAATAAGAAAATATTTATACTTAATATAACAGTTTTTGTTAGAAGTAAAATACTGATAACTGTTTTTCAGTATTTTAAGGAAGTATTCTATTATATCATAAGGATGGTAAGGAGTTCATTGTTTTATTTTAATTAGTTATGTTTATAGATTTTATACTAACAACTATTAAAAATAATATTAAAACCTAATCTGTTATGCTGAAAATAGGCAAAGGGAGTTAGACACTGTATTCAATAAGTGTAGTTATTAGGGAATACTGGTACACACCTACTGTTCATTTTTATTATATTTTGTTTGGTTTTAATTAACCAAATGTTATTATGTTATTACAGTTAACAGAACCAATTAAAATACATGTAAAACATTAGATACTGGCATTAGCCTAAAAAGATTGTTAAGGAATTATGTTATGTTATGTTATATGATGATTATAGGTAATCAAATGTTGTAATTTAGTTCATGGTATTATAATAATTATGTTTAGAAGCACATAAAATTAACAAAATTGACATGAACAGTTGTAATTAGTATAGGTGAGGTGAATTATGAACTCTAGGCAGTTAGGCCTATATCTGGTAACCAGAAAATTATAAAATTTAAGACAAAACAATAACAATTAATGAAATAAGGCATATAATCCTGTTAGGTTTAATAATAAGAGTGTAGGAAACAAAAATGGATATAAAATATTTAGTTTAAACTTTAAAGTTAATTTACAAAAGAAAACCAAATGGTAAATGTATGAATCTGGTATGATCTGGAAAAAGGTAGTCTTGTGAGATATCAACCAAAAAGCAAACTAATGGTGTTATTATATTTAGCATTACAGTTGGTATAAAGGAATTATGATAATTTAAAGATTTTTAGTAATTTTGTATAGAAAAATACTAGCCATATATAACAATATTTTAAATTATCAACCAATGAGAATTAGTGTTTGGAACCTAGCAACCAGAGTAACTAGTAAATAAATTCCATTATTGGCTCTTGATGAGTGCAGATGTAAAAAAAACCGCAATGTTTAGAGAAAAGAATAAAATATTTAATATATAGAAAATAATGATGAAATACTAAACTAAACTATAGAACTTGTACTAACACTCACATGAACTAAAAATCACAAGAAGAAATCAAATAATTCATGGTGAGAATTGCTGAGGAATCCCAATTGACTAACTACGAACTACTGGAAGGAAGAAAATTCATAAAACCTATAAATGAATGATGGAATCTTCAACGCCAAAGATGAACGATGAAAAAATAAATACCAAAATTAAATACCTAAGAAAACAGAAGAACGGAATTAACGAAAAAAGGAAAACCAGCAGTACCTGTAAGGAATACTATCCGGAGAGAAGATACAGAGGACTGCTAAGTATATTTTAAAATACGACTTTAACAGTAACAAAAAAAACAATAAGTGAAAATACGCGTTCAACACGAATTATCACTCACAGAACAGACACTTGAACTTTATTTGATTAAATGAACACTTAAAATTGAAGAATAATCTCAATCTAATATTGATTTCTTAAGTAAATATATTTTAACCGTAAAAATTTAGTAAACTCAGTTAACCTCCAAACACTATTTCCAGTAGCTATAGGTTACAACTGTAATTGTAAGTGTATAACAATTTGTATGTTATTTATATGGTATTTGTAAAATGTCCATTTATTGTGCATTTATTGGTCCATTTGACAATATTTTCTGTAGTCCCAAGAACTTTGACCTGAGAGTATAATTAAACGAACATATGAACATCAGTACACGAGTCTCTATACAACGGCTGGACAGAATAGCCAACCGCTAATAATTAAACTTGCCGGAGCAAAATTGAACTACATAATTCGGAAGAAATTGTAATAAGATAATCAACCTAATAACTGTTAATAAAACCATAATTGAAGCATTGAACTGTATGTTTGGTTTTATTTAAATCTTTCTTAATAAAAGTGAGTATTCATTTATCATTCAATAAACCTTGCACTTTTGGTTTTCCAAGAAGAGTTGGCAACCCATAGTTTGAGGCAGAAAATACGAATTCAAACGTCTGGACGGGTGAGTAGACACTCTATAGTTATAATTATTATAACGAGTCTGATAATACGTTATAATAATAAGACAACACGATTATTTATGGCTCTTTACTTATCTATATCTTGAACATCTTGCAATTGAAATCCATACATTTTTATATTGTTACGACGGCCTAGTGATCGTTGTATGGTACAGTGGAAAAAACAAAATACAAGACACCAATTAAGTCACTAATCGCCAGCTTTAATTATCACAATTAAACAGTTTGTAATCAGTAAGATAGTCTCTTACAACAAATCAAACAAAAATTGTTCACACGCAATAAAAATGTCAACTAATATGAAACACAATTGAATTACAATTGTCCCGCACATAACACTTCGCCACAATATGTTGAACCGGACTGTGTAATCGCCCGACAATAACTGAAATCTAAGCAGTAGGTATGGGCTACTTATAGTCTGCAGGGTTTCGTAATATGCGTCTTTAACAATCCATCGAAAATTATAGAGGATACTTTAGCGCGACCTTCGTAGAAACACGCACCTTTGGGTTAGTCAAGACGCTTCTAGGCCGACAGTATCGAACGCACGAGACGTTCCGCACTATGTAATACTGCCTCGCATGTCAAGAGTCACGTACGCATTACAGCTGTGGAAATAGAGTAGAACAACGTTCTCCAATGTACCAGTACGTTTCGTGATGGCGTACCACTTTGTCTGCATTACGTAACAATATCTTTCTGTACGCAGTCAAAAGATTTTTTCCTTAGGCTTACACCTCTGTATCTCTGAAAGCTGATGACATGTAATTTCTTCTAGAGAGAACGAACCAGGAAAACAATTGATATTGCCAGATCTGGGCTACAAGTAGGATGTGCCTGGGTTTTCCACCCACTTCTTCAACGGTTGCAAGCGACAAACGTGCAGTATAAGGACGGGAATTGTCATGAAGCAGTACAACACCCTTATCTAAACCCCATGGTGCTTCTCCAGTACTCTGAACTCCCCTCTGTTTGCAAACTTATTAGATGATAGCTATCCATGGTTGACGTTGTAGTTTCAAGGATGAAGAAGATCTAAGCTACATGGTCAAAAAGCTGAATGAAAAATACACAAAGATGGGATTGGAAATAAACATAAAAAAGACTGAATACTTGGCAATTAGAGTTGAAGAAACAACAGATTTAGAAGTAGACAAAAATGTTAAAATTAGTGGAACAGACAAATTCAAGATACGGTCATGTCCGGAAAGCTCAAAATAGGTGGGTCAACAGTGACGGAATGGAGTCCATTAGAAAGGAGAAAAAGGGGAAGACCGAGAATATCTTGAAGGATGAAATTATTTATAAAAATTTAAATATTCTGTGCGGACGGGCAGAAGCTCCCGCTGCACCATGGATGATTTAAGAAAGAGAACCACTGTAGCTTGTGTGTCCTATTTATACCCATGTCATGGTCGACACCTGCAGTGGTACGAAATCGACATGTCAGAAACTGTCTCTGGATTCAGTTCCCCCACTCTTTGTCAATTTCGCTATTTCTTATATTTCTGCGAATTGCACAGTCCTGTAAGTATACTCTTATACTTATCTTATAACTATTTTTTCAACACATGTTCACTGTAATTTTGGACATTGCAACTTAACCCTTTCGATTTGTACACAGTTATTTCACTATTACACTCGTACTGTGTGGCACTTTCACATGGTTTTCATACACAGTATTTAGTAAATTTTCTTACATTTTATTGTGTTTTTGGATTTTACTCTTTAATTATAGTTTATGAATAATTACGGACAAACAGTAATTATGCAATTACTGGGGTGGTAATAAACTCGCCTGCATAGACCTGCGTTCACACACACTAGCAAAATACTGGTGTACACACTTTCAGTTACATTTGTGTGTGTGTGCACGTCGATTCAGGTCGAAACACCTGTTCATATTTTTGTCTGAGCCAAGCTTGCAATCCCTGACATGCTTATTTCTAATACATTATTAATTATTTACAGTTTATTAGGTATATTTAAATTTTTATATTCAATGCTCAGTACATCACTTATTTGTACTGTCGCAATATATATATATATAGTTTCAAGACTTTTAAAACCTACATTTTAGCATCACATAAAAACCTGAAGATCACTTTTCTAGCTAATGTTCAGGTCGAAAATTTTTGGTGGGGAGTGAACTGTAATGCTGCTCATTGCAGTTACGTTATGGACTAAAATGACGGCTGTAGGGGTATGTTGAAGTACTTATTGTGTTCGGTATTCATTCGTAGATTGTCTCTAATATTTCTCTACCTCGCCGAAGACACCTCACATTCCTTCCTCGATTGGCTAGCCTCTCTTCTGTAACAACGGCTTCTTTTTTTGCTACTCCATCTTTGTTCTCCACGTAGACATATTATATCTACATTTTATGAAAAGTAAGATTGTTATATTACGTCTTGATGGTAAATTTATTATTTTTCGTATATTTTATTTAAATACTATGTTACGTATTTTCTTTTTATCAGAAAAAATATACTAACCGCGTAATCAAAGCAATTTACTTTATCTAATCTTTGATTTTTAATAATCACTTTTGTACTGATTGGTTTCTCTCGTTCAAATGCTGTAGTACCGTTTTATTTACGAATATTTTGACATGATATTATTAACACATTTCATAAGGTGTATAGATTGAACGTAGAGACATGCAAAGCAATTGCTATATCAAAGAGAAAATAAAATTACTGGAACTCACAACACAAACTACTGTGTAATACGGGTGACGTGTAGGTATCAGACTCATGGGACACGCTGTCAGAATATGGTAATGCAGAAAGACATATGCGCTCTCTCGTGGCCCCAGTATGAAACACTTTTTGTAATGAAAACAAAACGCAAAATTACGTCGGTTACATTAATTAGATTAACCACACACGCATACACACTCGCGCACGAACATCCCCACACTTAATAATGAAAAACTCTACGAGGGTGGCTTACAAATATTAATATATTTGAATAATGAATTAAGCAAGGTTTTTTGATAAATGTACAAGTACTAAAGACTACATACCAGCAAAGCTAAATACATGCTAATTTCTACATCGGAAAATAGAGGATATGTATATAATTTACTCGTACTGGATAATTCATTTAAAGCACTTAATAAGTTCACATACCTGGATAGATAATGAAGGGTCCATAAACACGACAATACGTGAGAGGATGCAAATAAGAAATAGATCATATTATGCCAACAGATGACTATTGAGAAGCAAACTCATTAGACGTAAATAAAAAATAAAAATATACAAGACACTTATCAGACCGGTTGTTACTTATGGAGGCGAAACATGGACATTAACTAAAAAAAAAAAAAAATTAGAATTAACACTGCTGCACACCACTATAGAAGAATTCGTATAGAGAAATGAATTTTTCCATAGTGGTGTATAAAAGTTTTAATTCTGTTTCTGATTATAACCACTAACACAACTTTAATAATTAAAAAAAAAGGAAGAAGAAACACTAAGAACGCTTGAAACGAGATTGTTAAACGTGTTTGTGGCCCGGTTAAAGAATAAATAAGTTACAAAAATAAGAATATGAAATAACTAGTGGATAGATGAGTAATTGAATTGTAAATGTAAGATTCGTAAAGGCTCAACAAATACAATCGCTAGGTCACCTATAGCAGACGGATGATCAGCATATGACAAAGAAAATTCTGAAGGCGCAAGTCTATAAAAGCAGAAAGAGGGTCCGACCTAGGATAAGATAATTGGACGAAGTGCTGGAAGACCTAAGAAGAATAGGAATGGATGTGAGGCGTTACACTGGGAAGGCAATGGATAGGAGACATTGGGGAAGATTGGTGTTGGAAGCCAGGATTTACGACGTTGGGCTGTAATGCTAAAAAAGAAGAAATAGAAGTAGTAAAGAGGAAAAACAAAAGGAGAAGGAGAAGGAGAAGGAGAAGGAGAAGGAGAAGGAGAAGGAGAAGGAGAAGGAGAAGGAGAAGAAGAAGAAGAAGAAGAAGAAGAAGAAGAAGAAGAAGAAGAAGAAGAAGAAGAAGAAGAAGAAGAAGAAGAAGAAGAAGAAGAAGAAGATGATGATGATGATGATGATGATGATGACGATGATGATTATCATGATGAACCATATCGATAGAATGGATGAGTATCGCTTTCCTAAAAAAATGAACATGAGTATCACCTTGTAGGCTCTGGCAATGTGCTGCTTCCGAAGTAATGACAGAGTTGTTGGAATAACCTTTCTAAGTTTGTAACATGTCGTCATCGCTATTACTTAAAGCAGGTGATAATAATAATTATATAATATCGTAAACGTAATTACATCTTATAGGTGTAATTTTTTTATTACAACAAAAACATAATAACTGATCACCATCATCATCATCTTCAAGGCTTAAACCAAGGATGGTTTGTTCCGATCTCTAACAAGCAAAGACTAGAGATGGTCACTCCAGCGCTTCCCCGGACGTCCCACACCTCTCCGTCCCCACGACTTATAGTTCCATAGTTGTTTGGGGATGCGGCAGTCATCCCCCATCATTCGGCAAAGATGTTCTCACCAATTCAGCCGATACTTCCTAATCCTCACGAGTATACTCATAATATTCAGTTCCTGCCGTATATCTGTGTTTCTTCTATGATCATGGAGAGTATACCCTGCCACGTGCCTGAGAAATCTCATTTCAGCCGTTTGGATGCGACTGGAATGACCTTTCGTTTAAATCCAAGTTTTTTAAAAGTAATAATATAAATGAGATATATTTTCAAAAGTCAGTTGTATCGTGGATACTACTATAGTTCGATTACTAGCTGCTTAGATGCTCACTTAGATGGCATGGCCTTTCGTTAAAGTCTAATTCTTAGACACATAAAGAAGTGTGGAAAGGACCATCACCTTGTAGACTTTTAGGCGTGTTTCTTTACTTGCTGACTTAAGGCTTCACTAATGGTCCCGCACATAAGGTTGAACTTATGCAACTTATTTACAACGTCGATGCTTGCATTATAAGACACACTGTATCCCAGGTATTTAAAATTGGCAACTTGTTCCTGGACAGTATCATCTATAGCAATTTTTGGCTGTACGGGCTCAGTTCCACGAAAAGTCATCACCTTGGTCTAAGTGTGAATATTTTCAATCCAGGTTCTTTACAATCCTGAGTTTTTGCAAGAACGTTGTGAAAATACGTTGTTGTTGTAAAATTATAATTCTGTCAAACCGCTGGTTTATTAATTCATATTACAGTGTGTCGTTAAAATGATAATGCGGACGTTCTACAAGGTAGGCCTACCTGCGGCTACACTTAAATTTGCATACGTAAACGGGAAACGCTCTCATGCATGCTAGCGGGGAGGGGCATTTTGTAGCCTGTGGGAAACGGGGGCAGTCACATTGGTGTAACTACGCGTATTACTCTCTGGAGCAGCTGACCACAGAATAAAAACCTAGCATTGTTCCTTTTTTAATACACAGTTCTTCGTAACAAACGTCTCTCTCTCTCTCTCTCTCTCTCTCTTTCTCTCTATCTCCCTCACACCATCTCTCTCCTTCTCTCTGTTTCTCCCTCTGTCTCTTCTGTCTTTCTCTGTCTTTCTGTTCCTATTTCTACCCCCTCTTTTGCTCTCACAATTCTAACAGGCGATACATATGTTGGTCAATGACATTGCTTCAGAATCGATTGACTGTGTGTGTTTGTGTATGCAAATAATGACGACAATGGTTTAAAAAAAAAACATACAAATACTTGGTAAGTTTCACAGTTACTATTTACCTGTGAGAGATGTTTCAGCTTAATAAGTTATCCTCATAGAGAATAGCTTAATAAGCTGACACTGCTGTAAGAGGTAAATAATAAACTGTGAAACTTACCAAGGTTTGTATATATATATTTTTTTTTAACCTTTGAATTAATATTGCTACGATGGTCTAACTGATATCCGTATGGTACAGTGATAAACAAAATACAAGACACAAATTAATTCACTAATTACCAGCTTTAATTTTCAAAATTAAACAGTTTGTAATCAACAAGATAGTCTTTTACAACAAATCAAATAAAAATTGTTTACAGGCAACAAAAATGACTTCTAATATAAAACACAATTGAATTACAATTGTCTCGCACAATTATAAAAACACAACACTTCGCCACAATATTACGAACCGCACTCGAACCAATCCCAACTCAAACTGAAACTGAGCGTCGCTGAGTACTTGTATTTATACCCCGACGAAAATCCAGAAATATCCATACTACGCATTACCAACGCTACTAGAAGAAATCAGAACGTAATTGATTGCGGCCTTGCACACAGTGAGCGGGGCCGCGCGGCGTCATTGAAGCCTAGCTAACGCGTTGAGAATCACGTACGCACACACATTACAGCCGGATTCCACTGGAACATTCGAGAAACATGTAGATTGTTTTGTAATATCGTAACTATATATTTCACCAAGTGCCCAACGAGTCATCAATCAATATCGTGAAAAAGAATGAACAGCTCTAGTGAAGAAAAATATTTGGGTGTGTCGCGGGACATAACGCCGGAAGTGTGAACTTCAGTGTCGGGTGGACCTTCCCCTCAAGCCACTAAGAAAAAGTACAACAGAATTTATTTTGTAAACGTTTTATTTGGAATTTTAAGCAACTGAAGTTTATCAAATTTTGAATTTATGGAATTTTTGTTAACTGGATCGGTCTAGGTCAGTTGCGACGAAACAACGTTTTTTCACTGAAAAGTGAATCTGTCATTTAGAAACGTTGCTATTCTGAACTTCGATGAGATTTCAATTCTGCAACTTTACTTCTGTGCGAGTAACCTCTTTCTTCCAATATTTTTGTTAGGTTAGGTTAGGTTAGGTTAGATCTCAATAATCACTTTAATTTCTACCGATTGGCGAGTGAATACGCGATTCAACGTCTATAAGTCACACTTATATATTTGGAGTAAGAGAGATTTTGCTATAAATAACTAAGAATCAATAACTGTAGTGTAGAAGTATAATTAAATGAGACGAGACCACAGTGCGGTTTATTATTGTATTTTAAGCAAAATAGTGTATTTTATTATACAAAGTGAACATAAAAAGAATAATATTGCAAATCGTTTTTTTTTCGCTTTACGTACGTATACAAAACAATATGTTAACGAAAAATTTTCCAGTGTAAAAATATGATTTATGTAATATTCAAAAGAAAAGTTGAATGTAACAATTATTATAGATTTACATTATAATTATATATTATATATTTCTATTATATATTATATTATAATTAATGTACAATACAGTTCAATAATTGAATTTTTAAGACATCAGAAAATAGCTGAATTACTAAATCGAGTTTTAAAACTTAAAAAACTTCCAGCCAAATACGATATAAAAACCGGAATCAAACTTACGAGTCAACTAAAAAACATACAAAGTAAACAAAGATACAAAATTATACTCTTTCATTATTTCAGACACTTTTGTCGACGATACCATAAACGTTATAATAAAAAATAAGTGTCACTGATTTTATATTGTCTTTATGAATTAAACAATTGGAAAGTTATGTAGGTCTAATAATGAAATAAGTACAACAGAAAGGATTCAAAAGCATTCAGCTTGATCTTTCAGAACGTGAGAACAGTTTCTTATATCAAAAATAAAATTGTTTTTTGTATTAAGGTTTTTCTTCTAATAGTATTTCCACATTTAGAATATGCTTACATTGTTTAAAATATTATGCTCTGCATAAAGCACACAAGTGTGTGGCAGTGGAGAAATTTTGAATACCTAAGTAGGGAAAAAGGTTTGATTGACCTGGCAACACTGCTGTTCGTTTTTATCTATTTAGTAATTGTTTACTGTTTACTGTAGGAGCGCGAGGTGTAAGGAATGACCCGGGCACCGTAGTGCTTTACATGATGTTCTCACGTTAATATTAAGGGAAAAACAGTAAATGATAGTGAGAGGGGGAGAGAAAATCCTACTTGTAGATTAAATTCAAAAAAATTTATATTCGAAATTCGAGCCACATGGCATTGATATCTGATATCCAAAATTTGGACGTGGTCTTTACGTTCAAAGACGTTTTGAAAACTTCAGGGTCCAAGATAATTGCAAAGGTCTTACTTGCCAATTAGACTACAATATTTGTTTTTCTGAATTGCGACATAGCGTTATCAGATCAATCTAATAAAATACAGCCTACGTTTTTAGTAAGCTCCAATTGAATACAAGGATCCTGCTTCTGTATCGGCTAGGTTCTCCTCCAACTTTCTTTTGCTTTGAAAGCCTGTTTAGTTACTCTTTTCAGGACTTAGGCAAGAGCTTACATCGCTCAAATTTTTCACTGTTTTTACTTCCATGTTCCATAAGGAATGGAAGTATGGTGATGGCGAAAAAAATCGTTTTGGAAATCAGGGCTGATTCTGATTGTACTACCCTCAGTACATGAAGAAAAGTCATTTTCTGAAAAGTGTTTGTGTGTGTGTCTATGTGTAGAATTTTTTCAATGGCGAACGATAACTGCCGCAAATTCAAAGGAATAATTTGTTTGCATATGTGCCCAAGTTGCAAAGAACACAAGGTCTGTTGATTTTGGTAAAGATCGGTTGAAGAGAAAGGGTAGTTTACCAGCAAAATTGTATGTTTTAACAAGAGCAAAATACTTAATTTTGATAAATAAAGTATCCTGTAAAAAGGTCATAATTATCCACTGTGGATAGGTAGATGAAATATCTGTAAATAAAAGGTTAGTTGAAGGCGGAGGGAGTAATTTTCTATAAATTAAAATGATATTTGAAGGGGGAGGGAATAATTTTTTATATATGTACTACGTTATCTGCAACAAAGAATTCGGTTAAAATTCCTTCCCGCTCTGTTTGGCCGTGGTCCAATGTTTTCTCCAAAATCAGATGTTTCGGCAGTGCCACCGACTGCCATCATCAGTAAAAATCGAGTGCGCTAACGTGAGATGGTTTACATTAGTGGCCACAGTACTGTGGTTAAGGCTGAAGAATGAAGTAGAAAGAAGTAGTTTTCATGGAAATATTTTAGTTCGAAAATTATGTTATAATATATAAATCTTAAAACATGGAAGTCATGTATGGTTCTCCATACCGATATTATATTAGTGTTTGCAGCCTTCTACCCTAAGGCTTCTAGCACATGAAAATTAAGTATTTTTTTATACAGAATCTTCCAACAGAATCAGCAACAGCAAACTTTAAAGTTTTCAAGAGGTTTCTTTCAGCCAAGTCTCTGAAGACGGGTTCTGTCTCCATCATTACTCCTATGGAAAGGTATAAATAGTCACTGTGTTTGTATTTCTTATCATTGGCCACAGCCTGTCTAAATTACAACCATCTAACCTGTCTAATATCTATATGGACCTGATTGTAATATGCACATGAAGCTGAATGTTTGCTACACTATAAGGGTCAGTTGAAAATTCTGCGGAGCGACATCTATAGCTCAGTGCTAGAACTAAAATTTTTCGTGTGCTGCAAGATGTATATTTTGTGTGAAAACCTGTTAATTTCCAGATATATCTGTCAATTTATTCACGTTTTACCAGCTGTTTGAAATTTTCTTGTCAGGCGTGTTTTTAAAATGCACAAAATCAAACATCGTGTTGTGATGAAATCTCTGTTAAAAACGTTTTAACGCCAATGGGAAATCAAAGAAAATTTGTAAATATGTTAGGAGATGCTGCTCCTTCAGAAACAACGGTAAGTGGGGCACACTCGAGTTTAAACGTGGCCGTACAAGCACTAAAGGCTATCCCAGCAGTGGACGTCCAAAAAGTGCAACAAAAAATAACATTATTGAAAAAATTTCATATGGTGTTGGAAGACCGCAGATTGAGGAGTGGATGACGTTGCTGAAATTATAGGCATCTCATATGAACGTGTGCATCATACTTTAACTCAAGAACTTGTGAAAAAGCGTTGTGCAAGATGGCTGCCGCATCGGGAGTTGTTGCATTTTTGGCGTGCACTTTTATGGGAGAGCAGATAATCTTCAAAGCTCGTACGACCACGTTTAAACTCGAGTGCCTATTTGCAAACCGTTGGTTTGGAAGTCGCAGAATCTCCTGACACATTTACAATTTCATTCTGAATTTCTGTTGACGCTAAACAATTTTTAACAAGGAATCACACCACAATGTTTGATTCTGTCCGTTTTCCAAAACACGCATGACACGTAAATTTTAAACAGTTTCTAAACAATGAATACATTGATAGACTAACAGGAGTTTACATAAAATACAAATCTTGCAGCACACGAGACATTTTAGTTTTGCCGCTGAGCTACAGATGTCGCTCCGCGAACTTTTCAACTAGCCCTCGTATATGATTGACGTATTTTAAATAGTATTTTATAGCTATAATATGATAACCATGTATTATCCAATGCAATCATGTACCATAACCATTTAAAATTATATAATTTTTTTAGTGTCCGAAGCCCCTTAAATTAGTTACACAAAACCCAAAATGAAGGATAATTTAAATTTGTGTAAACCAGATACGATTGAACATTTTTAAATTCTCCGAACTCCAGAAAAATTACGACTAATAATTAATTCGTAAATAATTAAAACGAGTACATCATTAGTAGTGATAATTACGATAGCAACAACGGTTTACTCACATATATAAAAAGTGTATCAGATTTTCACGGAATTCTTGTTATCATTCTAAATAAACAATTTTTTTGGCTCATGGAAACACTAATACAATGACGTCAGTGTATGTTGTCAGAACGCTGTGAATCGTATGACAGATGTATGAATACACATTTGGCTGGCTCCAAGCTATAACCTGCGGGTTCACCGCAATTTGCATACGTAAACGGGAACAGGCAACACGCTGTGGCTCGCGGGAGTTATTGGAAAACGAGGGCGAACTCCCGAGGGAAGGCGTCATACTGCTGTAGTATTCACACTACACACTAGAGAGCGCACATAATAAATACATAATCTTGTTCATGTTTCAACACAAGCTCTCTCCTTATCTCCCCCTCTGTCTGTCTGTCTGCTCACTCTCTCTCTCCCCTCTCTCTCTCTCTCTCTCTCTCTCTCTCTCTCTCTCTCTCTCTCTCTCTCTCTCTCTCTCTCTCTCTCTCTCTGTTGTTTTCAACTTTTGATACAAATAATGGACGATGAAATGATTGAAAATGTTATCATAAAAAATATTCTGTTTGTGTGTGTGTGGGTGTACGGTATCAGAGGAAAAATACAGAGAGCTTAAAAAACGTTGACAGATAGAAAATAATGGTAAAATATAGGCAGAAAGTGAGAGAAATTCTGAGTTACGGGTTATCAGAATCCCTTTACCAATGAAAAATTTGTTGAATAAAATATTTAGTACCGACTGCCAATAAATATTGAATATTTTCATGAAGGATTTGCAAATAAATTTTCTTACTTTTGCTTTGTGGTGTTGTTCTAGATTTCCTCCATAGCTTTCATGTTATAAGTCTATGTATAACACGTTTTAATGTTATAAGCCTGTGTATAACTCGTTTTAATGTAACAAGTCTATAGGCTTTCAACAATGATATGTAGTACCTTCAAATAAATACAACTGCCTTTTTTAGGTTTATTTTTACCTGACGCAGGTTTCGCAAAAATTATTCTGCATCTTCAGATGTTTTTTGAATTGTAATTGAATGTTTCGCTTCCAATATCGTTAACGGATAATCGATATTACTTCGATTCTATTTTCGATTGTTGCAATGTTTACGTAGTCAGCAGTTTATTATATATTATACGTTTTATTTTTATTATTCCAATAAATGTATGATTTTAAATAAATCGTCTTGTTTTTTTTTAATTTGAGTTTGTTCTTTAAGTAGTAGATTATAATTATGTGACTTCAATTGTCTCTGTTTGTTTAGGATGTCGTTTTAATGTGTTCAAATCACACGTACTATTCGAATATATTACACCACACACACACACACACACACACACACACACACACACACAAAACATCAATCTTTCAAACGATGGCGTCGCCACCAAGAACAAAACAAACAGTGCTCCTAGTGGCAGCCTCTGAAGAACCTTATAATAATGAAAAACTGGTTCAGGCTATAAGATAAAAATTTTACATTTTTACTGATAAAAAACTTAAGTGTTCCGAGTCAGCAGTGTTATACTCATAATTAGTTAATCAACGGAAACGTAATTGACAACAAAATCCAAGAATCTAATTTATGTTTATTAGGTTTTCTTTAATTTTACTAAATGTGTTCGTAACAGAACGCAAGAATAAAACAAAATAAAACAAAAATAATTTAAATAACAGAAATACGCTGACAATATTGTCCAATATTGGGTACGGAAAATATGAAATGAAGATATTATTTAACGCGCGCTCTCGCGCGCTCACACACACACTGCTTACACAATATCCAAGTATAGGAGACAGCGGTTGTGTGTCGTAGGCTGCTTGTAGTTGCAGCAATAAACTCAAAATCTGCCTCTGACTATGGTTTTCATTCTTTCTAGCTCTCTCCCCCTACCTTTCCCTCTGTTACCTATTTCTCCCTGATATACGACATAGACTCTCTCTCTCTCTCTCTCTCTCTCTCTCTCTCTCTCTCTCTCTCTCTCTCTCTCTCTCTCTCTCTCTCTCTCTCTCTCTCTCTCTCCCTTTCTCTCTCCTCTCTCACTCTTTCTCTTTCTCTGTCTCTGTCTCTCTGACATACGACATAGACTCCCTGTCACCTCTGTATCTCTCACTCTATCACCGTTTGTCTTGCTTTACACCTACACCTCTGTCTCTGTTTAGCTGTCACTTATGACAGAAATTTTGTCACTTATGACTGTCTGTTTTTATGACACTTGCTGGAAAATTCTCTAGTCCCATGTCATAATCTCGAACTGTTATTTTGTTTAACACTTCGAAGTGGGTCACTCCCGATGATTGTTCGATCCACTATTCCATCTCACACTTTACGATGTTTACACTGTGTGTGTGTGTGTGTGTGTGTGTGTGTGTGTGTGTGCGCGCGCGTGTGTGACAAGTAAATTACAGTAGTAGTTCCAACTCTGAAGGAAATTTCCCTCAAGATCATACCGCTTCCCTTACCATCTTCAATTTCCCTCAGATCATACAGCTCCCCTTGCCTTCTTCAATTTGCCTCAGATGATACCGCTCCCCTTACCTTCTTCAATTTCCCTCAGATCATACCGCACCCTAAAATTTTTCAATTTCGTTCAGATCACACCGCTCCCCTTACCTTCTTCAATTTCGCTCAGATCATACCGCTCCCCTTAGCTTCTTCAATTTCGCTCACATCATACCGCTCCCCTTACCTACTTCAATTTCGCTCACATCATACCGCTCCCCTTACTTTCTTCAATTTCCCTCAGATCATACCGCTCCCCTTACCTTCATCAATTTCGCTCAGATCATACAGCAGCCCCCTTAACTTCTTCAATTTCCCTCAGATCATACCGCTCCCCTTACCTTCTTCAATTTCCCTCAGATCATACCGCTCCCCTTACCTTCTTCAATTTCCCTCAGATCATACAGCTCCCATTACCATCTTCAATTTCCCTCAGATCGTACCGCTCCCCTTACTTTCTTCAATTTCCCTCAGATCATACCGCTCCTCTTATTTTCTTAAATTTCCCTCAGATCATACCGCTCCCCTTACCTTCTTCAATGTCGCTCAGATCATACCGCTCCCCTTACCTTCTTCAATTTCCCTCAGATCATACCGCCCCCTTACCTTCTTCAATTTCCCTCTGATCAAACCGCTCCCCTTACCTTCTTCAATTTCGCTCAGATCATACCGCTCCCCTAACCTTCTTCAATTTCGTTCAGATCATACCGCTCCCCTTACCATTCTTCAATTTCGCTCAAATCATACCGCTCCCCTTACCTTCTTCAATTTCCCTCATATCATACCGCTCCCCTTAACTTCTTCAATTTCCTCTCATCATTTTACACGAAGTCCCTAAGAGAAACTTCAAGTGTTAAAAGAATTTACATCCCGGCTGTTTGGCCATGGTCGGTTGCTTTCTGCTGTCATTGTATAAACGTTTCGGCTACCCACTGAAAGTAGTCTTATTATTCAGTAGAAAAAATTTATAAAGTGTTCGACAAAAGGCTGGGCAGCGGAACGTGCCAGTAATCGAGTTGAAAACAATCTTGTACTTTCCGCTTAGAATTACGTTCAGATTTCCACCCTTCAGTTGAATACCTTAAACTGTTTCTTAAAGAAAAAGTCTCGGGTGGGTGGCTGAAACGTTTAGACAATAACAGTATAGAGCCCGTCCGAACCACGGCTAAACAGCCCGGATACAAACTCTTTTAACAATGATTGCGTCCGTGGTAACCTACATAGAAACATTAAATGTTCCAGTTGTCCTGTCACCATCCTTTGCAACATTTGACAATTTCAGACTGGGTCACCCCGATATTCTGCGTAAGGTTACGTGCATAGTGCGGAATACTAGCATAGGAGCTTTGCATAGATGATCGCACATGTATGAGAGGTGTGCATACCGAGGATGATAACACATGAGAATAGTGAACAGTGTCGAGTTCTGTGCACGGCCGCCGTAAGCACATTTTACAGCAGATTAGAAACCGAACTGTTTACACTTTACCGGGAATTGTACATTGGATAGAGTTGCGTGTGGCTTCTCGAAGCAACCAATCAGAGCTCAGAAGTATTCCGTGTGCGATGTAAAAAAGAAACTTATTTGCTTTCCGAAGAGAATCAGCGATGATATTCTCTGGTATGTGATGTGCGATCTGCTTCGCTGTGCACGGTGCCATATAAATACATGAGTTTGTTTTCACACTGACTGTAATCTGTGTGAGTATTCTATGCTAGTATTCAGCACTATGCACGTACCCTAAAACTGTGTACAAAAGTGCGGTACAAAGTTTAAGTGTACAAAGGTACGGAGAAGACAGAGCGGCGTGGCGCGTGTAACTTTGTGCCATTAATATTTCTGCCGAGCAGACGGGCGGGTAGTCATTAGCTCCGGGCAACGCTTGCGGGTGCATAAATCGTAGCGTTACTCAGTTTTCGCGTGCTTATAAGGAGGTCGGTGTATTTGTTATTAACGATTATTAATGACTATGCTTGAAGCGGGGCTGCATGCGATGAAATTTAAGACATCGTTTAAAGTTTTATTTACGATAAAATCTTATATATGTTCTACAGAAAAAAATAGGAGACGTCAATGACTAGTAACCACAGTGATTTCTGCTATTTCAATTCGCCTGTCACTACGGTGAAATGTCAACAGTCGTCAGCTTCTTAACGGTGTTAGGCTTTAGCGGCCTGTTTCTATTCCATAGTCTAACTTTTCTTAGATCTACCAAGGTTTCTTCTGCCTGTAGGGTTGTAATCTTCTACCATCTTCGGTATTCTACGTTCTTACATTCTATCTATGTGTCGAATCCATTGTCTTCTGTATTCTTTAATCCTTTCATTAACTGCAAACATATTTAAACCACTTTACATCTCTTCATTTCTTATATTTATGCTCTCGTCTATTACGCCTTTTAACTCATCTCAGAAATTTAATTGCTGCTGTTTGTATCTTGTGTTCATTTTATTTCTTTATGACCCAAGTTTCAGAACCATACAGTAGTGGAGATATGTCAACAGTTCTAATCGTATTTTATTAAACCCTTTTCGTTCATTGCACAGCCAACCCTTCATTTGCTGAGGGCCTTCCGCTTTATTCGTCTTATTGACATAACGTAAAGTATTTCGTCAAGGAACTATTCATTATAGTTTGTCCGCGATACCAGGCTTAGCGTTACAGGAAACAGTAACTGAGACTTGATTTTAATAATTTGTTATTTGAAAATATTATAAGAATAAGATGACAAATATATTGGAAATCAAATTATTAGGAAAATATTAGATCCACAAAAAACTTTAGATGGTTGGAAATTAAGAAGTAACGATGAAATATATCAAAGTATTAAAAATAACAGAAAGAGTGAGAAAAAAGAGCAGTATTTTTTGGTCATTTACATAGAATAGACGACAATAGGATGACAAAACAGATCTGGGGGGAAAGAGGTCAACATCAAGTTAGATTAAAGAAGTCTAAAAGGATTTTGAAAAAAATAATATAAACGCAGGTGTAAGACAGGGTGATGGTTTATCCCCAATTCTTTTTAACTGTGTCCTGGAGAAAGTAGTGAGAATTTGGAATGAAAAATTAAAGGAATGCAAAATATCACCAATCATGTTGGGAAGAAGGAACAAACGTATTAAAATAAACTGTTTGGCATTCGCAGATGACTTTGCTATACTTTCTGAACATCTGACATCTGCAGTAACACAAGTTAATTTTTTAGAGGACATAGCCAGTAGAACAAGCTTAAGAATTTCTGCAGAAAAAACAAATTTCTCAGAAACAAAAACGCGCCAAAATTCCTGGTAACAGATATTGGTCGAATAGAGAGGGTTCGAAATTTTAAGTATCTGGGAGAGATAATTCAAGAGAATGGCTTAGAAATATGTGCTATAGAAGAAAGGCTTCATAAGATGGAAAGGGCATATGGTATAACTAAAGATATTTAAAATAAAAAGTGCGTATCTAAAAATGCGAAAATAAGGCATTACAGTACACTAATGAAGCCGGAATGCCTATATGCAAGTGAATGTCTAGCACTGAATTATAATTTAGACAAATTATAAATATAAGAAAGACGAATTTTTAGGAAAATATTAGACCCACGAAAAACTTCAGAAGATTGGAAATTAAGAAGTAATGTTGAAATACATTAAAGTATAGAAAATATAACAGAAACAGTGAGGAAAAGAAGACTATTATTTTTTGGGCATTTATATAGAATGGACGGCAATAGATTGACAAAACAGATCTTTAAGTATCTGTGGGGAAAGAAATCAACATCGAGTTGGATTAAAGAAGTTCAAAAGGTTTTAGAAACAAATAATATAACCGTAGAAGAAGCAACTGAAAGAGGAGTTTTTTGGGGCAAAAGTGTTGAAAATGAAAGGAGTCTAGGGTAGAAGAGAGAAAAACGCAGGTTCAAAGTGAACTGAAGACAGGAAGAAGAGACATAGTAAAAAGATGACAGAATATTGGAGAAAAAGAAGAGAACAAGGGATAAAGAAACGAAATTGGCATGTGGTTCTCAGATATCCGATACAAATAGAAAAAGAAAGATACAAAATATTATTTTGTTATTTGTTATAGGAATGGAAAAGAAGAAAACTTCTAGCATTTCAACCATGATGCATCATAGGGAAGGATGCATCAACATATAAGATAGATGGAGAAGCTGAAGAATGAAAAGATTTTTTGCACAGGTGGAAAAGATAGAAGTTTTATAAAAAAAAATTAAAATGAAGTAACGCTCAAGTGAATGGACTTATATTAAGGAAAGGCATCCTAACCAAAAGGGTCATGAAAGAAAGATAGAAGGGACAAAATTGTAATGGAAGATCACGTTTAGAATATATGTCTCAGGTGTTGCAGATGTAAACTGTAATTCGTACCAGGAATTAAAAAGGAAGACAAACAACAGGCGGGATGGAGAGCTGCTGCCGACTAGCTTGGGGGCTGTTAACCAGAAGAGAAGAGAAATGGTGAGATACAACGTACCTGGCCTCAATCAAGGCACTGTAAGGATTTTGTTTTATACCCGGCTATCCCACATGTTAAAATAATGTCAAGAAGAGAATATAAAGACTTATATGAGAGCAAGTATACACATGAGGCAGCAGAAAACGCTCTAGGATATCAAAATCTGTATTTAAAAAAACAACCAGTAGGTAAAAAAGTAGTTGGAATTGAAGATTAAAATTAATAAAACATAATATATTGCATAATTAGTTTAAGATCACTATTATTGCAATCTACGTAACAAAGTTATTTGTTATTATTATTATCAGGGGTCCTACAGTCTATTGCCCCATTCCGCATTTCGATCGCCATTTCTTCCTATCCTTCCAGTCATCATCTTCAATAGCTCGATCTCTCATGCTTTTCTTAATTCCTGTTCTCCATAGTGTTATCAGTCTTCCTTTTCTTCTCCTGTTTTGTGGTGTGTAAGTCAATGATTTCTTTGGCCATCGCTTCTCCTCCATCCTCATACGTGACCATACCATAGCAACTGTCTGGATTCTATTCTTTCTGCTGTTGTAAATACGCGCCCTGTTTTCCTTCTTATATCTTCGTTTCTCACATTATGCATTCTAGAAATATTACACGCTCTTCTTAAGAAGTCTATTTTCAAAGTTTCTATTATATTTTTATCTTTATCTGAAAGTTACCAGCATTCGCACCCATAAATTAAAATGGGCTCCACAATAGTTGTGTAAATTGTCAATTTAGTTTGAAGTTTCATTCTGTTCGACCAAAGTAACAAGTTTAGCAAACGAATAGCCTTTTTTCCCTTTTGTATCCTATTTTTGATGTTGCCTTTCATCTTTTGAAATAATGCTTCTAAATTATTAAACAAATATTATTCCCAAATGCAATGTACGTAACAAAATTAATACAATCGTTAATATTTTTTACTAACATTTGATGCTTAGATACTGCTCAGAGATACGATTTAATGTATAAAATCGTTCTACGGATGCAAGTATAAATGAGTATTATATAATGCATGAAGTTCATCCTGCTGCTCGGATACGGTATTCACAAGTTGAAGTGCAAGTTTGTTAGTTGAACTCCACCACTCAGCGCAGCCTGTAATATCTGTTGAAACACAAGAGAAGCTCTATTCCACAACTTGACTCGTTCTACTGTAGGTTACAGTATAATGTTGCAGTTGTAAAGTTAACTTTACTTTTGTTCCTCTGTTACTGAAGAAGCAACGGTATGTTATCTTATCGAGGGTTACGTTTGTGTACCCCTCAAGAGGCTTTGACAAATTGTTGCAATATTTTCTTTAAAGTAAAGGATGTACCAGCCTTCACCACGTTTACGACGAACATTAAAATAAAACTAACTACAAAGGTTTTTAAAAATATATATACACTTCTTACGTTTTACAGTTTCTTTTTAACTCTGACAGATGTTTCAGCTAATTAGGTTATTCTCAAAGAAAATCGAGGAACAACAAAACTAACAAAGAATGTAAGGATGGTGAACATGTGTTTAGGGTGTGGTTCGGACATGTGTGGGGTGTGTATGATGGAGGGAGTGAAGAAAGGTCAACTGTCTGTAAGCTGAAACAGCTGTCAGAGTTAAATAAAAACTGTGAAACGTATCAAATGTTTATATATTTTTAAATAACTTTAATTAATAAAAGGGTGATTCAGTTAGAGGTTACAATTTTAAGTTGGCAATGCTGTTTTTTTTTGTGAAAAGATAAACAGCTGATATTTGAAATTAGTCATTGTTAAGTATTGACATTTGTTGTTATGGAGCGGTATTCGACTCAAGAATATATTTTAATTGTTAAAACCCATTTTCAAAGTGGAGAAAATTTTACTAAAACGATTTAACTTAACTAGTTAATTAACTTAACGATTTAATTTAACTAGCACTGCGAAATGACTTTGGTAACCATAACCGTCCATCTCGTCCCTCGGTTAAAAACCTAATCGAAAAATTCGATAGAACCGGGTCAGTATTGGATGTGCAAAGACCAGTACGTCAGTGAGTGTCAGTGTCCATGACAATCCGTCGACCTCCATTCTCCATCGTTCCCAGCAGTTGGACATTTCCTACAGCATCACGCAGCGCATTTTAACTAATGATCTGCATTTGCATGCTTACAAGATCCAATTGGCCCAGGAATTGAAGCCAACAGATCATAGACAGCGTCATGACTTCGTTGATTGGGTGTTAGAAAACCAACAAGTTGATGGCGATTTTGAGAAGAAAATCGTATTCAGCGATGAAGCTCATCTTCAACTGAATGGGTATGTAAACAAGCGAAATTGCCGCATTTTGGGACATGAAAATCCACGAGTCATTTTTGAACTACCAATGTATTTACAAACAGTCACTGTTTGGTGCGGATTTTGGGTCGGCGGCGTGATTGGGCCATACTTTTTTGAACATGCCCGTGGTGATACAGTAACAGTCAATGGGGAACGTTATCGGGAAATAATAACAAATTATTTTTGACACCAATTGAATGATATTCATGTGGAAGACATGTGGTTCCAACACGACTGTGCCACTTGCTACACAGAGCGAGAAACAATACAGTTGTTGCACACAAAGTTCCCCGGCTGCGTCATCTCTCGTTTCGGTGGTCAACATTGGCCATCAAGATCGTGTGATCTCACGCCGTTGTATTATTTTTGGTGGGGGGGGTTATTTGTAGCAGAGGGGTGTATACTAACGACCGCAAAGCGATTCCAGAGCAAAAGGGCGAGATTCGCTATGTTATTCATGAACTGCCGCAGGAGTTATGTCGGAAAGTGATGGAAAATTTCATCAAAAGGGCGAAAGTCTGCAGGGCCGCTCGTGGCAGCTATTTGGCCGATATCGTTTATCATGTTTAATGTCAATGTCTAAACAACATATCAAAATAAATACATTAGGAGTTTATCAAAAAACCAATGCGTTTTATTTCACATTAAAATTGTAACCTCTAATTGGATCACTGTTAATGTTTCAACAAGTGCCCAACGAGTTGTCAATCAATATCGTGAAAACTAACTACGACACTACACAATAATGTATGATAAAGCAAAAGAATATTTATGTAAATCGTGGAAAAAACTTTAATTTTAACTTACACGTCCAGGAAGGACTAACTTTTTAAAAAAAGAAACAGTCTTTGCAAGCTATTTAAATATATTTTTCAGTAATCCAAAATACGTAAATAGCAATAAGTGAAGCAGAGTATTAAAATATTTAGGGGTATTCGCATTGTAAGAGACTAAAATAAGATTTTATAACATTTACACATATGTATACAACTTTATAGGACAGTTGATAATCTAATATTAATATATGCCAGTACATGAACCGGTAGGTTAATATAACTGTCTCACTGATCGTCGTATGATACAGTGGAAAACAAAATACAAGACACCAATGAAGTCACTAATCACTAGCGTTAATTATCACAATTAAACATTTTCTAATCAACAAGAAAGTCGCTTACAACAAACCAAATAAAAATTGTTAACACGCAATAAAAATGTCAACTAATAAAGTCCCGAACAATTACAAAACGCATAACACTTCGTCACATTACTTCGAACCGCACTGGAATAAATCGCCACTTAAGCTTAACTGAGTAATCGCCGTCGTAAGACTGAGACTAAGCGGCAGCTGTCATCATTGTTTAAATAAATAGCACAGATGTTCCAGAATAATCCATAATACGCGTCAGCACTACACTAGAGCGTAATTGCTTGCGACCTTGACACAGTGCGCGGGGCCGGCAAAGTCTGCAACAGTCTCGCTAATGCATGTTGAGAATCACGTACGCACACAAAATTATAGCTGGTTCAACTAGAATAGCCGAGAAACGCGTAGAATGTTGTGCAATGTCGTAACAATACAGAGCAATCAAATACAGAATGTTCCAGTAAACACAGCATGGGTAGTATTATGTAATTCAATTCCACATCTGCAATGAAATTCAAAGAGCTGAAATAAGATTGCTTTGGAACAATTTAAACTGTATCCTTAATAAAAACGGCGAAATGAAGACATAATGAAAAAATTTGGGGCCGAAGAATCCTGTATACTTATTTTGAAATACCGGAGACGACGATAGTTTAGTTTAGACCTTGCAATGTAGAAGTGCTGAGTGCTAGTTATGGTGACGGTTTAGTTGGAAGTGATCATTGTGTTAATTAGTGTAAAACTGTAAAAATGTGACTTTTATTTTTGAATGTTGGGCAAACTGAACTTGAATTATTATGTAATAGTTCCATTGTTGATTTCTAAGTGATGTTTGTGTCTAATTAAAGTCTGTCAGTAATTAGTGACTTCATTGGTGTCAGTTGTTGTGTTTCCACTGTACAACACAACGATCTGTGTGACCATCGCAACAATAATATAAACCTTCACATTACGGTTTAACTTAATAGACAATCAACGGATTAGGTTTACGTAGAATGGATCTTGTTGACAAGAAAAAAATACTGTTACGACATCACAGAACACGCGACGTGTTTCTCGGCTATTCCAGTGGAATCCGGCTGTAATATGTGTGTGCGTACGTATTGCTGCTACTTTGAGATGATGGACAATTACGTGATATTTGTCACGCGTCCAAGACTGATCCAGATTGAAGGCCGCAATCAATTACGTTCTGGTGTTTTCTAGTAGCGTTCTTAACGCGTAGTATAGAATATTCTTGTATTTCAACGGGGTATAAATACAAGACTTCAGCAACGCTTAGTTCAGTTTGAGTTCCGATTTATAACAGTGCGGTTCGAAGTATTGTGGAGAAGTGTTATGTGTTTTATAATTGTGAGGGACATTGTGTTTCATACTCGTTGACATTATTATTGCGTGTGAACAATTGTTATTTGATTTGTTGTAACAGACTATCTTGTTGATTACAAACTGTTTAATTGCGATAATTAAAGCTGGTGATTAGTGTCTTAAATGGTGTCTTGTATTCTGTTTTACAGTGTACCATCCGACGATCAGTATATCGTCGTAACAATACGTTAAAACTTGGTTGAATATAATGGTTGTGTGAGACGCGTTGGGTCACGCGACAAGAGCGCGGGTTATCGCTCATACATACGAGTATGCGAGTGTGGGTTTAATCTAGTTAATGTGGCCCAGCAGGCCCCATTTCGTGACAACTTACGCGTTTTGTTTTCATTAAGCAAAATGATATACACTTGAGGGACGTGCACGCTCTGGCATGTGTGTGTGACCAAAACTTTCCACCGTCGCGTCCCTTGAGCCCTGCGTCATTTGTTTCGGCCAGTGTACGTCCGAATAACGAGCCAAGTTTTATCTTCTCTCTTATTCTCTCTTGTGGATGTGTTAATCAACCGCATATCCCGAATCGCGGTCAACAAAAACGGAGTCACTAATTGCTACTGCCCGCTTTCACCCCCCTCTCAAAGTTTAGTTCTCATTTTTCCACCTCTTCTCTCTCCTTCTCTCAGTAATATTAAAGATTTTTCTCTCGATCCCCGTTCGTCTATTTGAAGTTGATTTCTTTCTTTATCGCTTACGTTACTTACTTACGTTACTCAGGAATATATTGTTTGAAATTTCATTAAACCTGTGAAATAATTCAAGTGTCTGTTTTTATCTACGGTAGTGAAATTTAAACTATATCAGGAAGCAAATACAGGATACGCGATCTCAAGATATATTCCCGCAGGCTTATAACTCATAACCAGCCCTGGTATACTATCCAGCGATATGTGCCTAACGCGGGCTGCCATCTTCTTTATACCGTGACGTCATTTTTGTTATCGATTGTTCGCCTAATTCCTGACTTATAGTCTATCGTTACCTCCTTTATACGATTGAGTCTTGAACAGACTTTGACTGAACGAATAAATCTCACTTCTGATAATTCCCTCAATCTAAAGTTTCTTTACAATACTTCTGATCCACACAACAAAGAGGAAACTGCTGTCGCTTTATAAAAATTTTTAAGGTTTCCTCATCAAGTTACCTTTAAATCTCGTCGTATAATCACACATGTCTTTTGATAATTGTCAGTCTTATTTAAAATATCTTGTTTCTCCTCATGTTTTATATTACACCCTAAAAATGCAAAGTGCTACCTGTTGGTACGCTTGATTGGCATTTTTGTTCGTACTGGGTCCTTTTCTATGATATTTTAGATACCTATGATCTGGATTTGGGTTGTAAACTGATATTATAAAAGTGTAAGTGACAACTATTACACAGACAATTTACATAAACATAAATACAGTATATTTTCAAATCCTGCGATCTAAAAATACAATTACGATAAACTAAAAAAAACTGCTATCGCTTTATAATATATTTTTTGAGTTTTCCTCATAACGACACCTTTAAATGTCGTCTTGTAATCCCAGACATCCTTTAATATTTGTCAGTCATATTTAAAATATGTTGTTACGACGGTCTACTAATCGTCGTATGGTACAGTGGAAAACAAAATACAAGACACCAGTTACGTCACTAATCACCAGCTTTAATTATCACAATTAAACAGTTTGTAATCAACAAGAGAGTCTCTTACAACAAATCAAATAAAAATTGTTCACACGCAATAAAAATGTAAACTAATATAAAACACAATTGTATTACAATTGTCCCGCACGGTTATAAAACACGTAACACTTCGCCACAATAATTACTTTTCACTAATTTGAACGCACAGATTAATCGCCCGACAATAACTAACTTGACGGTCGCTGAATGGCTGTATTTATACCCCACCTAAAATCCAGAACATTCCACATACTACGCATTAACGATAAAGGAAAACATTAGAGCGTAATTCATTGCGGCATTGACACAGTGCGCGCGGCTTCTGCACAGTCTAGCTAATGCATTAAGAATCACATACGCACACACATTACAGCCGCAATCCACTGGAACATTCGGTGAACTTGTAGAATGTTCCGTATTATGTACCACTTATTCCGCATTATGTAACAATATTGTTTCTCCTTATATTTTATATTACACCCTAAATAATGCGAACGTACTACCTGTTAGTACGTTTGATTGGCAATTACCATTTTTGTTCGTACTGGGTCCTTTCCTATGAATTTTTTATTCCTATGATCTGGATTTGGATTCTGAACTGATCTTGTAAGAGTGTAAGTGTAAACAATTACATTTACAATTTACAGCATATTTTCAAATCCTGCATTCTAAAAAAAAAAACAATTACAGTAAGGTAAAGAAAAACGTAAAACTGACATGCGTGCCACTAACAACGCTTGATCTGTCACGAGCAGTAGGATTGTTCACGTAGCCAATTAGTTTCGGATTGCCACAGAGGTAGGACGTGCCTTTCAATTCCAACATCGATAGATACAGACAACACCGATTTAATCCTAGGATCGCGGCACTGATCATTACAACCGATCAATATCTAAATCACAAGATTGCTGCAAACTATGTGCGGTTTTTTATATTAAAAATATCAATATCTTATTACCTCTACTCACGTTTCTGTTTGTGTTGAATTGAATTTCCATGTTGAAGATCACCTAAGACATTCGTTTTATAAGACATATTTGGTTTACGAAAATACCCTTACATTCAACTCAACTTGATTTGCTCGAAAATACGGCTTTCACAATACAGCGTTTCCAAATTTCCACAATGTACATGCGATGCGAGGGAGGTCAATATGATAATAGCAGACGTTAGCGGCAAACAGGAAGTTCCGCCGCTGCGTGTTAACCCCACTCGATGACGTCACAATGTAATCGCGACTTCCACTCAGCCAACAGGATCGATTTAGAAAGGTATCAGGTCTCGAATCCATTACGTAGCCTACGTTTTGTTCGAATAGACTTCACGCATGCCAGTAATGGAATAGATGTACACAAATATAAAACTTTAGTAAACAATTTACTTGTACAGTATTAAAGTTTTATTTGTTTTACTATTGCTTAAAAAATGATGACATGTTATTCTTTCGTCTTCAATATTACCAGAAGACGAGATGTGAGACAAAGTTTATATTATAAATCTGATTGATTCCCACGAATACATATGGATATTAATATTTAACAATATTTAAGAAGAAGTACTTAACATATTTATGAACACAATGATTATTGTTACTTTATATTTTCATTGAAAGAATAATAAACTTACAATTACAATTGCGTAATGTACAATCAATGTGGTATTTTATAATGTGTCGTTTGAGGCGGCACTACACTGAGTGGTTTGGATTTATTTTCACAAATAAACTTCTCGTTGGCTACTCTGTAGTCAAGGTGTGGATGATTATTATTACATTTTTCATTATTAGCGTCATATTATGAGTATTATACTAACTATGTGTGTGTTGTAGTTAGTTTGTGTTTCGTCTTCGTTGAGGGCTGGTACATTGTTTAGTACAAAATATTGTAGCAATTTGTCAAAGCTCCTTGAGGTGTACAAAACGTAAGCCTCGATAACTTAACGTCGCTTCTTCAGTAACAGAGAAACCAAAGTAAAGTTAACTTTACAACTGCAACATTATACTGTACAGTAGAACGAGACAAGTTGTGCTTCTCTTGTGTTTCAACTGATATTACAGTTCAACTAACAAACTTCCACTTCAGCTTGTGAATACCGTATCCGAGCAGCAGGATGCAATTCATGCATTATGTAATACCGTATTCATTTATTCCTGCAGCCGTACAGCTATTACATCAATTAAATGATATCTCTAAACAGTACCTATGCATCACATTTTAGTAAACATATTAACGATTGTAGTATTAATTTCGTTATGTAAATTGCAAAAAATGTGATCTTAAACTAACTATGTAATATAATACTGGTGTGGAACACAATTATACTTGATACATAGATTAAAAACAGAACTCAATCTTAATACAGAAAACAGAAGATGAACTGCAGTATTCTTTACATCTTTTACTTCATATTTGTAAACAATACGATTTTCAAATATCTAAGCAGAAGACAAAAATCATGGTTTTCGGTGGGACGTTTCCAGTCAGATCAAAAATTGTTCTTGAGAGACAATTTTCCTCCCTCAAAAGAGTCTCCGATTTCAATTACCGGGGCTACACTATCAGCAATGGGAATGACACAGGCCGAGATATCGCTGCAAAAATATCGAGGTTTCAGATGATGTGTGGAGTCATACGCAGAACGCTAAGGAAAAAGACAATGAACGCGATAAGACTTAAATTTTATAAAACAATAGCAGTGCCTGTTTTACTATATGGATGTGAAATATGTAATACAAAACCAAAATTAAAAACCAGATTCAAATTTTTCGGAAATTATGTTTTTGAAAAGAAGAAAAGGTTGCACGAGACATGATCGTTTCCGCAATGAGGATATTAGAGAAGAGCTACAGGTATTCTCCATAAATGATAAAATCCGGACATATCACAGGGAATGGTTACAGCATATGGACAGAATGAAGATGGACGACTACCTAAGGTTGTGTTTAGATATAGACCCTTTGGTACAAGAGATGCAGAAAGACCGAGAGTGAGATGGAGAGATACTCTGTCAAGACGGAAGAGGCAAAGTGTCTTCTCGATGAAGTGCAGAAGAAGAAGACATAGATTAAATTTTCACCTTACTGCCTTAACTAGATTTTGCTCAATTTTCTATTGTATTGTATTTATTTTATTTACAACTTCAAAAATCGTATCACATTTGAAATATTGCGACAAAATGAAAATCAACTTTCAGTAATCAGATGATATAATGTATAGAACGGAATGTAAACATGAACACTCTGTAACAAGATCAGTTCCGGGAAACTTTGGACAACGATGTACGTATCAAGTTTATTAATCAATGTCTACGAATTCGTTTTTGTAAATAGTGACTGTTTTAATATATTGTGACCGCAAGTGTGCTGTGTATGACCTGACGATGGTCTGTGACCGAAATCGATCGTTTTTAATAATGTGAGTAATAAAAATTTTATTTCAAATCGTATGTATTGTACCTTTAGGCTATAAACAATAAATACATTATAGGTACCATTAGTAAACAATAAGTGAGTGTATATTATAAATACATCACATTATCATAAGATTTTGCTCATTATGAGCTTAATCAGAGACTGCCGTTAGGAACACTGTCAGCCCTGCTTTTAGTGACGGCGTCGTCTTTCGAAAGATTGTTGTTGTGTATGTTTTGTGTAATATGTTCAAATACTATGTGTGATCTGAATCGTGTCACTTCGTTTAGGATGTTTTTTCTATGCGTTTTTGTGTGTTTGTATGTTTCTAGTTGTTCAACAGAGTCTAGTTTTCGAAGTTTTGTGTGTACGAGTAGGATATCTATGTTGTTGATTAAGTTTGTGTATGTGTTCTCTACCTCATCGATATGGTTTTTAAAGGTGGATCCGGTGGCAGAGTGTAATTCTTGTATAAGTTCAATGCATCTCTGTTCAAAACTGCATCCTGTCGGGCCTATGTATAATTTGTTAAGTGAGTAGTTTAATTTGTAAACACCAGATAAACTAAATTTTATCTTAAACAGTGAAATATTTTAGTGACCACCAGCAAAATAGAGGGGTCACAGATGTTATGTATCTAAATTTTTAATAGCTAATAAACAGTGAGTAAATTGACAGATTTAAAAATTATCAGGCGTTTACATGAAATACGTATCTTGCAGCATACGAAAAATGTTAGTTCTAGTTGTAAACAATAGACGTCGCTCGCGAACATTTCAAATGACCCTCGTACAATATGACGACCCGAGAGGCAGTCATAACACTATTTAATACAAGATTAGACCAGGACAGCATGTTAGTTCTAGTTGTAAACAATAGACGTCGCACGCGAACATCTCAAATGACCCTCGTACAATATGGCGACCCGAGAGGCAGTCGTAACACTATTTAATACAAGATTAGACCAGAACAGCATGTTAGTTCTAGTTGTAAACAATAGACGTCGCACGCGAACATCTCAAATGACCCTCGTACAATATGGCGACCCGAGAGGCAGTCGTAACACTATTTAATACAAGATTAGACCAGGACAGCATGCTAGTTCTAGTTGTAAACAATAGACGTCGCTCGCGAACATTTCAAATGACCCTCGTACAATATGACGACCCGAGAGGCAGTCGTAACACTATTTAATACAAGATTAGACCAGGACAGCATGCTAGTTCTAGTTGTAAACAATAGACGTCGCTCGCGAACATTTCAAATGACCCTCGTACAATATGGCGACCCGAGAGGCAGTCGTAACACTATTTAATACAAATTAGACCAGGACAGCATGTTAGTTCTAGTTGTAAACAATAGACGTCGCACGCGAACATCTCAAATGACCCTCGTACAATATGGCGACCCGAGAGGCAGTCGTAACACTATTTAATACAAGATTAGACCAGGACAGCATGCTAGTTCTAGTTGTAAACAATAGACGTCGCTCGCGAACATTTCAAATGACCCTCGTACAATATGGCGACCCGAGAGGCAGTCGTAACACTATTTAATACAAGATTAGACCAGGACAGCATGTTAGTTCTAGTTGTAAACAATTGACGTCGCTCGCGAACATTTCAAATGACCCTCGTACAATATGACGACCCGAGAGGCAGTCGTAACACTATTTAATACAAGATTAGACCAGAACAGCATGTTAGTTCTAGTTGTAAACAATAGACGTCGCTCGCGAACATTTCAAATGACCCTCGAACAATATGACGACCCGAGAGGCAGTTGTAACACTATTTAATACAAGATTAGACAAGATACAAATAATAAAATACAGAAATTGTGAAGAACCAATATATTGAAGAAATATCATTCACAAAGCTCTTCCGATTGATAATCGAAGAAAATTGAAGGCAATATAGCAAGTATAGCAAGTTGTATGTTTAAATTACACAATTGTGTCTGCCAACAATTTTGGGGGAAAGTATCAAAGAAGTACAAGCAAAAGTTGTTAGAAAAACTTGACTCCAAAAATGTAAGTATATCCTTGCCTCTCTAGGTGAACCAGAAGACATTCCAGATGAATGGAACTATAAATGCAAATGAAACAAAGTTGCTCATAAGAGAGACAAGAAAATAGTTAGAAACGTAAAGAAATGTTTCGAGGATCTTAAGGATAACTGATGTTAATGAAGATAAAACAAAGGTTATTACATGGCTGTGTTACAGACATATTAAATCATAGAAGACAGCACACCAGGAGAGTATACGAAACAAAAATTACAGGAATTAACAAGTCAGGGAGATCAAGAAGAAAAATGACAAAGTGAAATGATAAAGCGAGAAATATTATGATAAAGCCGCTAAAGAGAGAAATATTAGTGACAGGATATAAATAGCAAAGCAGATAAGTGCTGAGAAAATATAGTCCTAAGTCATGACCTTACGATTCACATACAGATCTTACGTATCGTCTTACGATTCACGATAAAAAGATTTTAAGAATTACAGCAACCAAAATTATTGAAGGAGCTAAGCGAGTTCTCAGTATTAACTCGACCGTTTTGTATTTGTCTTTCTCTGTCTATCTGTTTGGCTTATGCCTCTCAATAATTTTTGCATCACCCGGTTATCATGAAACTTGGAATGTCTGCCCATACCTTTGATATACAGAACTTTATTGTATTTGATATTTGCCCACCCAAAAATATGGTGGCAGGAAAAAATATTGGGAGTTAACATTTTGAAAAAAATTCCAACGTAGCCATGTGGACTAGAAGAAGTTTGACCACAATTTGAATATAATGATCAACTTGAAAAATTTCAAATTCTGGAGAATAAGGGCCTAAAATTTTACCAAATTTTTTTGAAAAATTTCAAAATCTATTAAGGTAGCAAATTAATTAGAATTTGAACCCCAATCTGTATATAGTGTTCATGCTTGAAAATTGAAAACCTTTCTGGACAATAAAGGTTACAAAACTATTTTTTGGAAAAATTGTAAAAATTCCTGCCGAACCAAAAGGGATGCTCTGGATTTGCAACTTAAAGTTCCTTTTAAGTAATTTATTGCTTTATTCGTTGTAGTAATTACTTGGACATTATATTAATGGATGCTATAAAATTTGAAATCCTGCAAATAGGATTATTATTTTTTGTAATAATAGAAATAAGTTTTCCTTTTTCTTAGTTTCTTGGCCATAAAATAGGTTTTCTTTATTCAATATAATGTTTCTACTTTAGTATAGCCAATAATATTGTGCGATTTACAGCCAAACTGTGTTACACATGCAATGTGCGTCGGTCACGAACCCAATTACAATTGGATTGGTCGAGAGAGACTGAACGTGCGTATCGAGTCAAACCTCGTTGTACACGCAATATTGACTTAGTCCTCTGTGCAGCGTAGCGTTATGAGATTTCGCGGCACTGATTCCTCACTACAAGTCGACTACGGCTATCTGTTCACATTAAAAAAACACAATGCTAACAAATTAAAGGATCAGAACAGTTTGCCAAACGTAGAATACTAATGAATGTTTTTAAACAAATATAAATAATTTGACGTAAAAAAGAGTATAGTAAGAGAATCTACACGCCTAAAATGAAACTAACTTTGTTTGCTCCACAAGTCGTTATGCTCGAGAGACTAAATTATGCCAGAGTCCGCTTAGTAATCTCTTTCAGATTCTATATAGTTATCTTAGTTCTGTTATGGTTCTCGGCACTTACAGGCATGATAGGTAACTTTGAAACTTGTTACCAGGAAAGCTGATACCCCGAAGATTCCGATAAAAATAGAAAATTTTCAAACCCTTGTCTGAAAAGGGGGTTACGCTTAGGGGTTCGAGAAAGTAGCTCAGAAAGTAAGATCGAATAAGTACGCAAGCGTTACCGTTTACTAATCAAATCAGGAAATTTTATCCAAAGCGATAGACAGTGTTTTTTAATCGTGGGTTCAGGGTTAAAGTTACTCAAGTCTACATACGTACATTTACGGAATTAAAGGCTATAAAGTGCAATTATAAATTATAAAATTATTACAATGATTTTCAAGGTTAATTATTATTATTGGTAAAGTTTTTTTATTGATTATATAGTTTTTTAAAAACAAAAATGAAAATGTAAAATAATAAAAGAAGGAAAATGTGTTTTTTGAAACATCATTCGACTTGGGTAGTTTTACCACTAACCCCTCGTTTTATAGTTTTTTGGGATTAAAAGTTACCTGAGATGCCATAATGAAATTTTAGTATTAGAATCCGATAAAGTGTTAAGGAAAATTGTTGAGATATTAAGAACGCAAGCATAGGTTCCGTTATCCTTTAAAATATCTCAGTTATTAATCTACGTATATCCTGTCACTTATTAATCTTGAAGTGGAAGAGTATTTTTAAAAAACAGTTCTCATAAAGATTATAAGATATAAACGGTTTTTATAAACACTGAAAAATGATATTTTAAACTTTCCCACTTTGGTTGAGGGAGAGCGGAGTATTGTCAGAAACGTTATTACACAGTCGGACCTGAGTTGTGTTTATTGATAGTTGGAACGCAATCTGTATGACTGTGTGTGTGTGTTTGTGTTGTACAAAGTGATTACTTGGTAACCACTCAACCGGTGCCAGTGGACAGAAGACTGCCACTTTAGTAACACGGTTTACTGAACACAAGTGACCGATCTAGAGTACAGACCTGCTTAGGCTATTCGTAAGGCAAGGCAGTTCCGTGGGTTACTTTCATAATTTTAAGCAACTCCATACTTGCTGACCCATGGGAAAAGTGAAAATAGAATGTGGAGCGCTTGGCATATGCCAGTATTTTTTTTATACAGCGAATATATAAACAGACGGACAGACAGACAGAAGATGCACGGGGCGTCTCACGCCCTGGTTTGTTTGCGTTATCCAGGTGGGAGCCCGATGAAAGCCTGGTGCCAACAGTGCAGCGCGGTCGTTTGTTCGCCACAAGGTGTTATGGTGTGGTCCGTGGATGCAGATAATAACATGTATGACGTGGGAGCAACTCTGAGTTATTTTGATAAAGCGAGTCGACAGGCCTGAGGCGCGCCTCCATGGCCCCCTTAAGGCGCGCCGGCAGGAGCTTAGAGACGAGCTGGTGTGGGCGATAAGCTCGACTTGTCGGAGGCGAGTCGTCCTTAACGATGGGGTGACACTTTAGGGCGGATGGCTCCCGTAATTAGCCCTGCAAATGTATAATCCGAAAACGTACTTAAATGTGGAACTTGAACAATGAACGAGTTCAATATTTACATCACTTACTGTACATGGGGATAATCAGGTCACGTAGGAGACATGTTGACGTTTTGGAATTGCTGTACTGACTTTGCACGATTCCGATAACGACTCTCTGTGTACAAAACTGTCGGATTTCTAATTTGGACGCTACTTGTAAGTGCCGTAACATGATTTGTGTCGTAACAATTGGCTAATCGTTCCTACCAATTACAAATGGTTACTACAGCTGACGGAAACGGAAGTTTAACAGTGTTGCGTAGAATTTCTCTTTTATGAAAAATATATGGAAAAGCGCAACTAAATTTTTGACTGCCCCTCATATGATGTTCAGCAAGTAATTTACAAATTGTCGGTATGTCATACAATGTCTTTTTCTTTTTACCACTTATTTGCCCACATTACATGGTATAGTTCCCATCCACTCCTCAACGAATCCTTCCTCTCTCTCTTTCTCTATCTTTCTCTCTTTCTTTCTTTCTTTCTTTCTTTCTTTCTTTCTTTCTTTCTTTCTTTCTCTCTCTCTCTCTTTCATTTGTCTTTTTGATTTTACGCAACGCTACAAAATTTGACGTCTCGGAGTGTGAAAATGGCTCACATTGCGTGTAATTTCATTAATAATATTTCTAACCTCATCGAGGTTATCGCGATGACACATCTGGTGGTCAAAATCTAAAACACTTCTGCCAGAATCTCATCGCTTCGTATCACCACTCATCTACTATCTATAACTGCAGTCAAATAGTTAAATGTAACTTACTCTACAGACATCAAATGCTGATATGCAACGGACAAGCCCGCGCTGACGTCCCACGGCTGATAAGCATTAGATCCCACAATGTTACATCTGTCCATAAACTTACCTGTAACAAAAAATAAACGAAAAAATCAGACGAAAATTAAGACATTTTAAATTCTATGTTAAACTTAAAAATTGATAAGAGTAATTTTGCTAAAATATTTCAATTATAAAAATTTTAAATTATATCTGTCTAGTGTGTGTGTGTGTGTGTGTGTGTGTGTGTGTGTGTGTGTGTGTGTGTGTGTGTGTGCCTTATCCAAACACACCTCTCACCTCACCAAAGCATATTATATTGTTTACGTCGTCCACGGATTACGTGTTCCATGACTGTCTTTGTTATTAAACAATTACTTCATAAGCAGAAATATCACTGTTGCACACCACTATAGAAAAAATTTTCGGATTAGCGCTTTCAAGCTTCTCAGCTCATCGTCAGATCGGAAATATCCAGCAGATGTAAACCAAACACTTCACACCTCCACCGCCCCTCCGACTGTCCACACACAATAAGCTATAATTCAAATGTTCCTTCCCAACCTCCGAGCCCTGTCACCCCCGTCTGGACAGTTACATATTTTTCTAGCACATTCCTTGTGTTTATGTGGTGTGTGTGTGTGTGTGTGTGTGTGTGTGTGTGTGTGTGTGCATTCCTTTTAAACCTAACGCTGACCGCCTTTCTCATTCACACATGTGGGCGCGAACTCTCCCCTTATTTTAATAGGTCATCCAAATAGTCCTACGCAATTTAATTCTTAATCTTATCTATCCATCCTCTATCTTTTACTTTTTAATTATATTGATTATATTTATTATATTTAATAATTATATTTATTTTTAATTATATTCCGTCTGATCCTGTCCAGACGGAATATTATTATTTAATTTTTAATGGTCGCTACAACGACATGCTCGTACTAGGTCGACTAGTACTGTCGAGGCCGTTTTCAAGATTTACCTGGACGTGTTTGGTACTTGCCAAGGCCAGCTATGAGTGGGTTTGTCTGGATCCTCGCAGCTCGGACGTAAAATTTACGTGCAAGTCGCCTTGCGGTGCCTTCCCAGGAGCGGACACCGAGTCCTCTTCTCAAGAGTCGAGAAGAAAACCGATAGGGGACTTTGGCCGCTACCCGAAGGCCCCTACCGGGAACGCTTTGCAACTTTCTTTTATGAACGGTTGCGAGGTATCCCCAGACGGGAAGAGCGTAGGTAATGATCGGCAACAGATACGCGTTGACGATCAACTTACCCAGCTTGCGGATCATAGCCTTGTTGACAAGTATCGGAAACAGTTGCGCGAGACGAGCGGACGCTTTCTTTCGCATCGTCTCAGAGTGGGCACGCCAGGTAAGCCGACGATCAAGGTGGACACCGAGGTATTTAACTTCTCTCGACCAGGGCACGTACGTTCTACCGAGTCTCACTCGGCCTCGTGGTTCTTTCCGGCGCTTTGAGAATAGCACCACGGAGCTCTTGGTGTCGTTGACGGCAACTTTCCAGCTTTCCGTCCACGTCGAATACGCATCGAGTGCGCGCTGAAGTCGTAGGATAGCTTGTCAGCGTTCCGATCGGCGGTATAGACCGCCGTGTCGTCGGCAATCTAGACTCCAGGCTCTCTGGATGCGTCGTTGACATACATGGAGAACAGAAGAGGCCCTAGCACGCTACCTTGAGGTACCCCGGCTGTAATGCGTCTCTCGGAAGAGACATGGTCATCTATTCTCACGCAGAATCAATCCTCTCCGTCAGCTAGCAATCAAGCGAAGGTAGCAATCTTGGAGCTGGATTTCCCGGAGCTTGAACAAGAGCCCGTCGTGCCAGACACTATCAAAGGCCTTCTCTACATCTAAGAAACAGGCGACAGTCTGCTCTTTCCGACAGCCGGCGCCCGTGATGTATTCCACCAGTCTCATCAGCTGATGAGTGGTGGAATGCCCCACACGGAAACCGAACTGTTCGGGGAACAGTACATCGAAGTTTCTTAAATGGTCTAGGACTCTCCGTTGTACAAGACGTTCGAGGACCTTTGACGTGGCTGACAGTAGACTAATGGGCCGGAGGTTGCCGGGACGGGAAGCGTCCTTTCCCTGCTTCGGGATCACTATGACCGTCGCCTTGTGCCATTTCTGGGGAAAATAGGCCAGTCTTAGACGCGCGTTGAACAGCATAACCAAGAAAAGTACTCCTTGCTCCGGGAGTCGAGTAAGAGCGGCGTTCGAGACGCCGTCGGGGCCAGGAGCCTTTCTCGGTACGAGTTCAACGAGCCTATCTGTGACCTCTTCCCTAGTAATGGGTTCGGGCTCCGCAGTCATCGGAAGAGACAGAAAGTCTTCCACTTCGTTCTCGACATCTTCATCGAAGTCCCAGTCCAAGTGGGCGGGTTAAGAGCGAACTGTCGCTCGAAACACGCCCCCAGGTACTCGGCCTTCGCATCCGGGCGAGTCAGGATTTGACAAAAGGGTCCAGCAATGGCTGGGATACGAGGTCGGCGCCTCTTCCCTACCAACGCCGAAGGTAAGGGCTACTTTCGTCCGATCCGTCCCCTGCTTGGGCCACGGCGAGTTTCCAACAGCGTCTACGGTAGGCCTGTATTTCACGACGTAAAATGGCGGTCGCCCGGTTTTATGCTGCCTTGTCGGCCGGATCAGGGGTCCGCTGCCAGCGTCTCCGGAGGCGATTTCTCTCGCAAGCGAGAGCACTCGTCTCCTCTGGGATCCGCTGCCAGTGGGGCGTGACGCCAGGCTTTATCCTGGAAGACAGCCTCTCCAAACGCGGCAACTGCCTCGTCGACTTGGCGGACGGTTTCGAGTGGTCCCGCCTCTGGCAATCGGAGACTTAACGCCGGGCCAAAGCGGTCCCATTCTACCACCTTCCTGACATCTCTGCGTACGACGTGCTGGGTAGCGACGTGTATCAAGATGGGGAGATGATTGGACGACAGTTCCGTTAGTGCGGACACATGGACCGGACAGTCAATTCCTTGGATCACCGCTATGTCCAACACATCGGGAGCCGCGCTGAGTTGTGAAGGGTAGAACGTAGGTTGGGTAGGCCCAATCACTGTTACCCTGCGTGAATCAGCAAACCGGCGTAAACGCTTCCCGTTTGGGGCAGTCAAGCGACTGTTCCAATCGCGATGTTTACAGTTCAGGTCGCCGGCCATGATGACCCTCCTGTGTGCATCGAACGCGACAGCTAGATCGGGGTGAAGGAGCTCTATTTGCGGCGGTTTATACGCCGCGACCATCAATACACCGCCTAGAGTGTTTAACATCTTCACAGCGGTGCCTTCGAGGTGAGTCACTGCAGGCAAGACGACTCGGTGATGCTCGAGATTGAGCCTCACCGCGACGGCAGTACCGCCACCAGCAGTCCCCGGCCTGTCGTTTCGATAGCACACATAGTTGGCCAGTCGTAACCGATGCGCAGGGGTCAAGTGGGTCTCATTGAGGAGTACTACATCGGGTTTGAGTCGGGCCAGTAATTCTTGGAGTTCCTGGACCTTGTTAGCCAACCCGTTGGCGTTCCAGGGAAGAATGGAGAGGTCACGTTTGAGGACCCGACTCATAGAAGTCCTACACAGTTGGCGGCTTCCACCAAGAGCATGAACCTCTCGGTTATATCAGCAGTCTCCAAGCGGGAGCGGATGGACCTGAAGGTCTGGGCAACTTTGCGGAGGTCGAATTCCGCAAGGAAGTCTTTGACGACCTGGTAGTCGTCAGGTTCGGCTTTTGAGGCAGAGTGCCGGAGACTGACTGCGCGTAAGAGCGCCGAGACTTGTCAATCGGGGGATTAGTGGAAGCCATGGGTCTTACAGGGCCAGGTGTAGCGCCTCTAGCAGAGGTGCTAGGAAGAGGGACAGATGCGATTACGTCGGTCTTAACGCGATGCACAGGCTGTCTGGACTGTGCGGCAGGGTTGGCAGGAGCCCGGGAGCCAGCGCCACGGGTTTCCCATGCCGCTTCTTCTTGCCTGCATTATGAAAACGCGGGGGCGGGAGGTCAGGCGAGGCTGCTTCTAAAGCAGGGTCAGGATTCTCCGTTGTTGGGGAGGGTTGAGTTATCTCAGGCTCCACAACCGAGATATTTTCTGTAGGCTGATTGGTCTCACTTTTAGATGCCGCGAGGTTTATGCGCTTTTTCGCCAGAGGGACAGGGGCCTGGGAAGGAGCCTGAGTTGGAGTTGCCTGAGCTGCAGGTGCTTGCTTCGGGCCTTTGGATCGTTTGCGTTGTTTGTTAACAACTATGGCGAAAGACACGGCAGCCGTAGCAGGAGGCGAAGGGCCTGGCTGCTCGGTTGCAGGTCTTGAACCAGCTTCCGGATGCCTCGATGGTGGCAGGCGCCCTTTCGGATTTCGCCGCTCGAGCTCCCGCTGAAACACCGGACATGCCCGGTAGTTGGCGGGGTGACTTCCGCCACAGTTGATGCAACTTTTAAAAGCAGGTGCATCACAGAGTTTACTGGCGTGAGGTAAAGAGCACCTCACGCACGCCGGAGCGTTAGAACAGGTTTCAGAGTGGTGCCCGAAGCGTTGGCACCTGTAACACTGAGGCAGAGCCCCGGGAGCGCGGCTTCTTTCCAGTTTTACGCGGAATCCAAAAAGCCGCGTAAGAGAGAGTAGGCTTGCGCCTGCCTCGCTATTCTCCGCCATGATGCGTACCAGGGGAATTGGACACGCTTTGGTCCGGCAGGAGCAAATACTCGATGTACCGCGCGTACCGGATAGCTCAGCTCGCGCAGCTCATCGAGGATTTCCTTGAGAGGAGAGTCCACGTCCAAGCCTCTGAGCACAAAGGACAGAGGCTTCACGTGTTTAGGTGAAAAGGTGTGGAATAGGAGTTGTGAGGATTCCACGAACGCCATTACGCTTCGGTACACGTCCATTCCTCGGACAACGATCTTTACAGTGTCGCCCCCAAGGAGCTTCAAGTCAACGTTGGTCGGGGAAAGTCCGGGAGCCACTACCAGTCGCCGGTAAAAACCGGTGACGTTGTTCACGCCGTGAACGAACACGGGCGGGATGCGACCAGTGGCCGGCGGTGCTTGGGCAACGCCGGACACAGTCGGCCCCGTGCCGGATTCGCCATCGGCGGGGACAACTTCCATGGCGGACGCCGAGGAAGAGGTTGAGGAGGACCGGTTCCGCCTCGGTTTCTTAACCGGGCGCCCCCGTGGCCCAACCGCCACGAAAGAGTCGGTCTCGTCACCGGGCAGCGGAACCGTCCGGGGATCTACTTGGTCCGCACCCATAAGCGGAGAACTCGGCGAGTCGCTCGTGTGGAATCTTCAAACATGGTTCCGTCGCGATAAATTGAATGGGAGAAAGCCTCCTATAGAATAGGATCTGGCATGCTGCGCTCCCAAGCCAATCAGATAGCACTTGGTGCTGACTGGTGATGCTGCTTTTCAGCTTAGATCGTACTCGTATAAAAGTTTATAAAATATGGGCCTTCTCAAGCAAAATACATTATTATTGTTTGTGAGGTAAAAATAATTTTATTACTTTTAATTATACAGGGTGATTCACGAAGAAACGGAAATACTTCGGGAGATGAATCTACATCGAAAAATGAGGGAAAACGTTCATATAAACATAGGTCCGGAAATGCTTCGTTAGCGAGTTACAGCTAGCGAAACATTTCGCCCGGGTTTCGGTTCCCCCTGGTAAATGAAGACTTTATGAAATTTTGGGAAGGGGCGAATTCTGTTGTTTCTTATGGTTTTTGACCTGAAAATCGAATAAAACTGGTCGCAGAACTGTATCTCCCATAAGTTTCATGATATCCGACATAAAACAGAAAAATCTTTGCCTAAAAACAAATTTTGGAAAATTGGAAACAATTGGAATTTTATTAGAAGTACAATAACTTCGTTAAATGACTAATAAATGCATAAAAGTTAAAAACAAAACTTGTAAAGAATTTAATTCTGAGAAAAATGGTGTAAATAAAGTCAATAAAAATCAACATAAAATTCCAATTGTTTCCAATTTTCCAAAATTTGTTTTTAGGCAAAGATTTTTCTGTTTTACTTCGGATATCATGAAACTTATGGGGAGATACAGTTCTGCGAGCAGTTTTATTGGATTTCTCAGGTCAAAAACCATAAGAAACAACAGAATTCGCCCCTTCCCAGAATTTCATAAAGTCTTCATTTACCCGGGGGAACCGAAACCCGAGCGAAATTTTTCGCTAGCTGTAACTCGCTAACGAAGCATTTCCGGACCTATGTTTATACGAACTTTTTTTCTTATTTTTCGATGTAGATTCATCTCCCGAAGTATTTCCGTTTCTTCGTGAATCACCCTGTATATATATACATATTTAATATTTATAATCACTTTACCTCAAGATATTTTCTCCTTATTTGGAACATGTTTCGGGTACCATTTTGTACCCATCATCAGCCTTCCGGATTTTGTGTCTGGTAAAGCACATTTGCGTTGGTTGGATATTATTGTGGCTTCCTGTTGGCTTCTGGTGCTTTAAATTGGTTTTATTGTGTGCGATTGTGGTGTATGTGTTAGTATTTTGTGTATTATCGATGTTGAGTCCTTTGAAAATTGTGTCATGTTTTGTATTGATTTGTATTTGTTCATGTATTAGTTTGTTTTGTGATTTATGTTTGTATATTTGTAAATTTTCCCAAATGTTCATTATGGTGCCTTTGTGTGGTATGTGTTTTATTAGTGTCATGTTGGTTATGTTTGGGAATTCATGTCCAGTGTTTGTTGGATGTGTAGCTAAATTAGACTTGTACATTTCTGGTTTTTTGTATGCGTTGTTTGTGTTCAAAGTAACGTTTTTTCAGTTGTTTTTTGTTTGTCCTATGTAACATTTATTGTAATCTTGGCATTCAATTTTGTATATACCATTGGTTGTTGTATTATCTTTGTTGTGTGCGTTATTTAGTTAATGTAGATTATTTTTGTTAGTTTTGTATGCTATTTTAATGTCTGTGTTCTTAAACAGTTTTGTTAGTTTTGTCATTTTATTATTTATGTATGTGAATGTGGCCCATTTTTTATTGTTGATATTATTTTTGTTTTGTTCATTTTGATTAATTCTTAATTGTTCAGTTTTTATTTTATATTTTATTTTATTTTATATTTTTTTTTACAGTGTTTTTATTATATCCATTTTCACGAGACATTTGGTATATTATATTTCTTTCTTTGTCTGTTTCTTGTTTGTTTATGGGTATTTTGTACACTCTGTTAAATAGTGAATGGAATGCAGCCATTTTATGTTGTGGTGAGTGGTTAGAATGGTTAGGTATAATGATGTTAGTGGAAGTTGGTTTTCTGTATATTGCATATTGTAGGTGGTTATTGTATCTTGTGATGATTATGTTTAATAGTTGATTTTGTTGTGATTTTCTTTTTCTTCGGTGAACTGTATTTTTGGATGTATGTTATTGATTTGTTTTAATATGTTATCTGCATTTGTATTTTTGTTACTTGATATATATAGCCCATCATCTACATATCTTATCCAAATGCCATTTGGATCAAAGGATTTTATAATATTTTGTATTTTGGTGTCTATATGTTTTAAGAATATTTCTGCTATTATGCTAGATAATGGAGATCCCATTGCCAAACCTTCTTGTTGTTTATAAATTTTGCTATTGAATTCAAAGTAATTTTGTTTTAGTATTAGTTGGAGGCTATGTTTTATTTCAGTCATATATTGTGTGTCTTTATTTTGTTCTTTAAGTTTCTTTATTATTATATCTATTGTTTCGTCAATTGGAATGTTGGTGTACATATTTCTGATGTCATATGATATGAAATATGTGTTTTCATCTGTATTTATTACTTTTAGTTTGTCTATTATTCGTACGTATTTTTTATGTTGTGATAATTATTTGTTAGATGGTTATTTTTTAGTTTTTGTGCCATTATTTTTGCTATTTTTTTTGTAGGTGCTTATTTTAAGTTGATTAATGGTCGTATTGGATTGTTCAATTTGTGTATTTTTATTAGGCTATTCATTTTAGGTGGTTCTGGATTATTATTTATATATATATATATGTCTGTATTTTTATTGTTGAAAATGTTTTTAGCTGTTTTTATTAGTGTTATTGTTTGTTTAAGATATTTTTCTGTTGGGTCTTTATTTAATCGTATGCAATTATTATTGTTGATGAAGACTTCAGTTTTTCTGATGTAGTCTTTTTTGTTAATAATTACTGTTGAGATGGTTCTTTATGATATTCTGCTAAGCAAACTCGCTTGATATGGTATTACGTGCTCCTTGTTAGGGTGGACCAAGTCTTACCTCGCGAATACGCCCACTAGTCATAAAAAGGTGGCTGAGGAGATTTCTAAACAGTTTATATGTACCTCAAGTGCTCCACAGGACATAAACGTGCAGCCACTATTGTTTATCTTGTACATTAATGATATTGGGAAAGGCATTCATTTATAGATTTCAATGTTTGCTAATGATTTGAAGCTGTGTGCGAAGGCGAACAATCATGTGGAGTTTGGTGACCTTAAAAATAGTGGTCAACAAATCTGTAAATATTAAGTTGTAAATCGCATGACGGTAAAGCTTGAGAAGACAGTGATAACGACTTATTGCCGGAAGAAGACTTAATATCGCTTTACATATTACTGCAGGATCAGTTGCACAGCCAAGAAACAGGAACTCAGTCACATCAGGAATGCCACACACGTGACATCTGATACTTCATACTAGACATTGGTAGCACGCGATCAGTGTGTAGACTTGTTAACAAAGGTTTATTTAATACTGTTCATTCAATTTGTTGGACAGCCTTCACGTGCGCGCGCATCGGTAATACGCACGCTTGCAACATATGGTATATTCGTGTTACACGCAATCACAGAACATGTGATTATCTACTTTAGAATACTGTATGTATTACCCAAATTAATATTTGCATGAATCATAAGGCTGGTGGGTTGCTTTGAAGATGGTCACAGTTGAACAAGTGAGGCGAGTTCTCAGGTTTAACTCTACCCTTTGCCATTTGTCTGTCTGTCTGTCTATTTCGGATACGCCTAACGATAACATTTGAACATATCACCCGATTTTCGTAACTAATTAAATCCAATAAATCTAATATTGTAGTAATACAAATTATAACTGCATAGGTAGGTTACTTTGAAATCATTACAACAGAGTCTATATATGGAGGTAGGAAATTTTTATTCATTAACACATAAAATTGTACTATTGTCTTATAGTTTTATAGTATAAAGTTGTTTAATAAAAAATTGTCTTTCAATAAATGAGTCTATTGGCATGTTTTACATATAAGTTACTTGTGCGTAGAATGCCAAGTGTTTAAGTAGACACCAGGCTCTCCACTCGCTGCTCCGCTTCTGGACGTCGATCGACCGAAGATCAGTAACGCTGAATATCTACGTCGCGGCGCACACACGCACTGCGATATGAAACTGTTACTGTTTATAACTTAAATACTCTTAATCTCAGGGATCAAAACTGGGTAAAAATTGATCGTGTATTAGGCTTGCACTATCCGGCTTCTTGAAGGTGTTAATAATCAAAATATCACGCAAGATATTTTTCCCTAACGGAAACCTTTCACTGTACGCGAAAAACCACTAGAAATTGATCTATTTATTATTTGAGTTCTATAAAGTGGCAATGGTTACGAAGAACTCGTGAACCAAATTACTAAGTCTAATGGAAATCGACTTGTCTTGTCACGAAAATCTCGTGACAGCGAGTACGTCTTTCGTTGACACGACTTCGGAAGGAACTAACCGATCCGTTCGAGCAGCGCACCGTCTCACATAATTTTCAGACCTCCTGATCGGTGGAAAATCTAGGGCACCGTCATAGATTTCCCCACTGATACACTGAACTCAAGTTGAGACTCTGTCCGATTCTGCAAAGGCCTGTCTTGATTTAATCTACAAATTGTATTACTCTCTAAGGAGATAACAAAATCAATGACATACTGATTTCATGAAAAAACACCTATATAAAAATTATAGTTATGAAGAATTGAGTATAGGGAAAATGAGCGGCTTGTAACCATGAGAATACCCTGTCCAAGTTTCAAAATGAAATGTTAATTTTCAACGAAGCTATTAAGTAAAATGTGAATCACACGCGGACCCGCGCATTACACACAATTATTTCACATCACATAAAATAGTATAAAATTATGCACATTTTGACATAACATACTTTTTAAAACATAGCTTGCTTCAAAACTTATGACTACAAAAAAATAAGAACAAAATCAATTTTAAACATGTCTTTGGCCGTCAGAAAATGCGTTATAGCATTAGTATTTCACTTATATGAACTTACATCCTGTGTTCTGTTGCTGTGTGTGTGCGCGCGCGCGTGTGTGTGTGTGTGTGAGAGAGAGAGAGAGAAAGAGAGAGCGGCTTTAATTCAAGATGTTTTGCGTGTACTATGTTAAGCAAACTTTATTTTAGTATTTTTACATGAAAATTCGTTTGCATACAACAGAACCTAACGTCAGCTTATTAAATTGTAACGTTATACTTTACTTTGATGAGTCAAGTTTAATGGGGCTTTTCTCTGTTTCAGCGAGACTTTGAATGGGTTTCAACTAACAAACGTCCACTTCACCTTGTGAATACCATACACGAGATTGCAAATTATCCTGCAGCAGACTGCATTTTGAGCAGTGATGGTACAGTCATGTACAGCTGTGTTTTGTTCGACTCAATACTCTGCAATCTGCAAACTTACTTCTACACGGACCGGCAGATCCGCGTACACAGGGACCGGATCTGCGTACAGATCCGACAGAACTCGTTTTTCGGTATTATTCGTTTTCCAACAAGAACCAAAAGAAACGTCCATTATGCACAATATGTAGAGCGTATGTTGTCGTTACTTAATACATTATTTTTTATGTTTTCCATTAACGATTTGTATTTTTTAGTTTTCACTTGTTGTTGTAATTTTGTAAATTTGTCATCTCAAAAACGTTTGGTTCTTCATTTTAAGTATTACTGTGTTATAAGCACTGTATATACACATTAAATGTTATGTTTTCCTCAACCACGGTTTTTATTTATTTCAGTAGTAAACTAAAATCTAAAAACCATTGTCACCTAACCTCAAAAATAAAACAACACGTATTTTTGCTATGCATTAAGAAATAGGACAATTTACAATTAGAAAACTTTTCCTTATGTATCGATACAATCGCATATTAAAAACATCGAATATGTACTGTAGTAACGGATAAAGGTACAGTTCCGATGTCCCTATATAGCATTTGTTTATTTACTTGTTACTATGCTAATTAATTCTAGTCTCCATGGTGTAGTTGACATCTTTATACACGTCAACAAAAGGACAATTAAAAGGGCCTAAATCGTGAGAACGGGGCAGAATATGGAATTTCAAATTAAACAGTGTTTTCCGCCTTGTATTGAAGGTTACCTGTGAAAATTTTGGTGGCGACCGATGTAACGGTGTTGATTTGTATTCAAGACAAATAAATCCTTAGGCTTTTAGTTTATATATATGTTGTTAGCTTCTAGCTCTGCTGTATATTGTTGTATGTTAGTGAATTATGGCGGCTAAAGAAACGACATGAGACCCGGGCACAGGCTGCGGGGAGGTGAGAAGGTCAGCAGGAAGACGTCTCAATGGGATACAAAATAATAAACATTGAAAAAACCGGAGTTAATATAAGAAATAGTAATATTAGAATATAAAATAACCTTGTAATTTAGGTGGGTAGTAAGTTAATAAAACCCAAATACAAACACTCGGACTTAACAAAATTTCAGCGTACTAAGAAGCGTTGAGTACCGTAAAAGAAACAAACTCATGATGATAGGAGAAGAAGAAGAAAAATAAGAATAAGCAAAGAAGAAGAAGAAGAAGAAGAAGAAGAAGAAGAAGAAGAAGAAGAAGAAGAAGAAGAAGAAGAAGAAGAAGAAGAAGAAAATGACGACGACGACGACGACGACGACGAAGATGATGATGATGATGATGATGATGATGATGATGATGATGATGATGATGATGATGATGATGATGATGATGATGATGATGATGATGATGATGATGATGATGAAAAAGAGGAAAAGAAATATTTCGTCTCTAAACTTTTTTTCTAACAATCTGAGTGTGACTATCCTATTTGTTAGTTCCTAACCTAATAATCCTTTTATTAAGTAACTTACAATCCATAACAAAAATACATTTTAAGGTATACAATATATAAATAAATGTTCTCAATGAAGGTATTCGGTTCAAGACAGTTTAGTATTTTCTAATTTCCCAGCCAAAAGCAATATAAGCAATGTAAAAGCGTACATACGTAGCAATATTACATCGTATTTGATGTCAGCAGCAAACGGTTGGTTGAACCAACAAAGTTCCGCTACTTCGGTACAACCCTACTCGATGTTTAACCGCAACTTCAAGTCGACCGACAGAATCGATTCTGAACCGTATCACGTGTCGAACCCTCTACACGATACTCAAACAACCTCAGTTAGAAGTAATTTAATTTGCTTGGGAAAAGCAATTTTTAATTCAGTTAAAAAATATTTTAATTAACAATTCTTTAATTTATTATTAGGTATATTTTCTTTATGAATGGAAATTTTTATATATTTCTCTTTATGAAAGATTTCTTCAGTCCAAGGCTTAGCGTTTCTATGAATAATTGCAAATAACAATCCTACATGAAATAGAGTTTTGCGAAACAATTTGAACATGAAGTTAACTTGAAACATAAAATAAGCAAACATATTGTTACTGTTATTTTTAACCTACGATATGGTTAGTTTAAATGTTGAGAAATAATGGTGGCTACCATGAACAAAGAATTTAAGAAAATACAAACAGAAAAGCTAAGTGGAACAAGTCATAAAGGAGAAAATAAGAATACAAGTAATGATTAATGATCAAATTCTAGAACAGGTTAGCCACATTATTTATTAGGGAAATGATGTTGGCTATGATAAAAATTATTTTATTCATGTTACGTTAGGTAAGTTTCAGACGATCTGTAGAACAATGAACCGTATTTTTTAGAAAAAAGTTACGTCAAAATACAAAAATTAAAAAATTATTATTTAATGGTACTTTCACTTGTGAAACTTACTTGTTGATATTCCCTCAAACGCCGTTTCGGAGTTGTATTCTCCTTCTTCAGTGAGGTTTGAAAGCGGAATATGTCAAGTAGCCGGTAATTTGTAACGGTTTCTTTAGGTGACTGGTTGTGTGTGGGGGTGTGGAGATGGAAGGGGGTTGGCGCGGGATTCTGAATTGTTGTATGCGCTGTGTATTATTGTGTCGAATAGTGTGTTTGATTTAAATTGTAAATGGTCATTGAGTATGTTGTTTGGTTGTTTTTTGTTGTGTTTGTATATTTCGTATTGTTCTGCGGTGTTGAGTTTGCGACTTTTGGGTAGGTATACAAAATAGGTATACGAAATATACAAACACAACAAAACACAACCAAAAACATACTCAATGACCATTTACAATTTAAATCAAACACACTATTCGACACAATAATACACAGCGCATACAACAATTCAGAATCCCTCCGCCAACCCCCTTACATCTCCGCCACCCCCACACACAACCAGTCACCTAAAAAAACCGTTACAAATTACCGACTACTTGACACATTCCGCATTCAAACCTCACTGAAGAAGGAGAATACAACTCCGAAACGGCGTTTGAGGGAATATCAACAAGTACGTTTCACAAGTGAAAATACCATTAAATAATAATTATTAAGTGCTGTGAAAAAAGTAGTGATGAACATTCAAAATATTATAAACAAAATTAAATTAAAGTTTTACAAAGTTATGGAGGTCCCTGTACTGTCGTATGGGTGTGGATGATAGACAACAACCAAACAATAAGACAGAAAAATACAGGACCAAGAAATGGCGCTCTTAAGAGGCGTTAAAAGGTGCTCTAAACTTGACTGTATAAGAAATGAGGCCATAAGAGAAGAGCAACAAGTTTTTTACTTGAATGAAAAGTTAAAATATTACAAACAACGGTGTATAAACAGAAAGTATATTAAATTCCAAACTGGCCAAACAAGCCTGGAAATACAATTATATAGGACACGGGTGTGTGGGAGGACACAGGAAGAGATGGGTGGAGGATTTCTGAAGGTGGAACAAGCAGCACCTTCCCTATGCCGTGTCATAAAGATGATAATGATTTTTCATATTTACTATTATTTTATAGAAAAGAAAGAGAGATGTATTGCTCATATGAATAATATAAAGATGGCAGATTTCCTACGCAAGTTTAGCAATACAAGCATATTGCACAAAGAAGTGTAGGAAAGTCAAAGGAAGAATTGGTGAAGTAGATGTATTTCCTTTGGTACCAAAACAGAAGATGTTGTGAAGATGATGATAATGAAACAAGTCATAAACATTTCAAAAATATGTTATTGTAAAAATTATAAAAAATTAAACAGGAAATGTAGAAAATATTATGAGGCAATTATCTAAATCTTATTCCTTTTAGTAAATAAGATACCTCAACGGGATTGTTAAAGACTGAAAGCAGTCGATATGGATATACTACAAAGCAGATGAAGAGTTAAACTTTATGAAGTTTCTTAAAGCTGAGTAAGATAGAGAAATTTTAAGTCACAGAACCAAGGTGGCTAAAATTATACGAACAATACTAAAAATTATTCCTTAGGCTTTCACGGCCGGTGTCACTTGAATTATGAAAAATATCCGGGCTGTTTGGCCGTGGTCCATGGTTAAAAACAAAACCAAACGTTTCGGCAGCTCCACTGGCTGCCATCATCAGTGGAATAAGATTTCTGCACTTGGGGTGTTTACACTCAGTACACTACAATCAGTGCACCCCAAGTGCAGAAATCTTATTCCACTGATGATGGCAGCCAGTGGAGCTGCCGAAACGTTTGGTTTTGTTTTTAACCATGGACCACGGCCGAACAGCCCGGATATTTTTCATAATTCAAAATACTAAAAATGTTCATAAATACATATATAAATATTATTAATAATAAATATAATTTGTCAATTTAAACAAGAATATATTTTTTATATAATTTTGTTAAAATGTTTCAACAGTATTATTCTCCCAACTTCAGTTAAAATAATGCTATAATTGCGATGTTAAAAACAGTTATGGAATGTTAATTTCTCATTGATTTCAGCTTATTCATGATTACAATAATTTTGGTGTTTAAATTAGTTTTTCTCACATCGAATGTTTATACCCAGCCAAAGCTTGGTCTGAGGCTTTTAACCTTCATTCAATATGGCTGAAAATATTGTTACGACATTACAAAACAGTCTAAGTGTTTGTCGAATGTGCCAGAAGAATCTCGCTCTAATGTGTGTGGCATACGTGACTGTAGACGCATTCGCGAGAGTTTTCTGGAAGCCGCCAGCCGCGCGGACTGTGTCAAGGCCGCAATTAAGCACGTCGTAGTTTACAGATAAGACGCAGTTTGAAAGTATCTGGTCTGTGAGCGGGGATATAAATACTAGGCGTCAGCGGCTTTAGTTTTCAGTATAGTTGCGATATATTTACAGTACGATTCGAGTTTATTGTCGGACGGTTACAAGTGATTATTGGGCGATATTACTGTGAGCGTTCAAGTGGATATTAGTGAAGTGCTGTCTTTTATAATCGGGCGGTATATTGTAATACAATTGTGTTTTAATATTAGGACATTTTGTTACGTGTGAACAATCTTTATTTGATTTGTTGTAAGAGACTGTGTTGTTAATTACGAACGATTTAACTGTAAAAATTAAAGCTGGTGATTAGTGACTTAATTGGTGTCTTGTATTTTGTTTCCACTGTACCTACGACGATCAAGTAGATCAAGTAGGTGTCAGAATTCGGATAGAATGGTTAACAGTGGAAACAGTGGACACTTTGTACAAGACGAGTGTAATTCGTAATTAATCAGAAAACAATGGATGCCAGTCAGATGATGGAAGCTTTCCAAGCGCTGCTGCGGCAGACACGGGAAGAGACAAAAGAAGAATGAAGGAAGGAAAGACAAGAGGCTGAGGAACGTCAGAAAGCAATAATGCTAGAAACAGAAGAAAGACAAAGTGGAACGAAGACAAGAGATGGAAGAAACAAAGGAACGACGTAAACGTGAAGCGCCAGAAGATTTTCGAACGAGTTTCGCGATGCAGACATTTACTGCCGGTGTCCGAGATAACGAACTACAGCAAGTGTTATGAATATCAAGACACCAGAACAGTGCGGATGCCCTGGTACATGCTTTGCAATTTGAGGCCGCCAAATCAGCGCCTGGTTGGACAAGTCATAAAGTTCGCGCGCCAAAAGATCGAACGGCGCAGACGATGAGGGAAAAGAACAAGGAACAGAGACTCGACGGTCGGCGCTGCCGAACAAAATAAGAAAGGATGGAAGACCGAAGTGTTATCGATGTGGGAGATCTAGACATCTACAACGAGATTGTCGAGATAGAATTCAGCAGCAGGGAAACGAACAATAGTCGGTACAACGGGGCGTGTGCTGACTAACTGGAGGAACGAAGCCCCTAGGCAATTTCTACACTTCAGAAAACAGCGGGACCTTGGTGGTTACCGGATTCGTTCAAGAAAGGCCAACCTCGATTACAGTTGACACAGGCGCAACAGTTTCTAGTGTGCGTCCCGACGTAGTGAAGGACCTCAAGCCAATCTAGTTCTCCTTCAGCTTGCGAACAGTTCCTGGACGGCCTGTAAAAGTGTTTGGAAAAGTGGAGATACACGTACGCCTCGGTCGACTTGAGGACTGCACATCAAGGACTTGTTGCAGACATTGTGGATGAACCAATTCTTGGTGTGGACGTTATGAACGCATACGGATTTATAGTCGACTTTAAAAACAATGTCTTGAGAATTGGAGGAGAAAAGGTAATGCTATCAACAATGACAACAGCAGAAAAATCGAAGGAGTCGTAAACCAAGTGGCCGTAACTGTTCCGCCAAACTCCGAAATGATCATCATGGTTAGAACCAAGGTAGATACTAGGGGCAACCAGTGCTCTATATTCGAACCCCAGGTAGTCAGCACTCCGTTCATACTAATAGCCATAAGTTTAGTAAATCCTAACGAAACCGGAAATGTACCTACTGGAGTGGCGAATATTTTGGATCAAGCTGTCACCTTACAAAGCAAAACGCTCCTTAGCAAATTGACTCCTGTGGCCTGGGTACCCGGAATGGTGCAACGAAGATCCAGTTGTGCTTCGGATACTTCCAAATTACCAGAGGAACTGCAGGAATTATTGAACGGATCTTCTAACGACCTCTCAAGGGGTGAGGGTAAAAGAACTCAGACAGTTTTTACATGAATTTAAAGATTCTTTTGTAGTTCGGGACAGTCACTGGGAAGAACCTCTCTTGTACAACATCGCATCAATACCGGGGACACAACACCGATACGCCAACCTCCTCGAAGGCCTCCATTATCTAAGCAAGACGAAATGTCTCGGTTAGTACAGGACATGTTGTCAGAGGGAGTAATCGAGCCTTCGTCAAGTGCTTGGTCTTCTCCTGTAGTGCTGGTAGCGAATAAGGATGGTGGATTGCGTTTCTGCGTAGACTACCGGAGGTTATATGACACAAAGAAAGACTGCTATCCATTACCTCGCGATGACGATACACTCGACTCGTTGTCCGGAGCACAGTGGCTTTCCACATTGGACTTGAAGAGTGGATATTGGCAAGTGGGTCTTCATCAAGAAGACAAGGAAAATACCGCTTTCTCGACCCCAAGTGGCTTATTCCAATTTAACGTCATGCTATTTGGACTCTGTAATGCACCGGCAACATTTGAAAGATTGATGGACCTGGTACTCCGAGACCTGACATGGAAAACTTGCCTTTTTTATTTTGACAATGTCATAGTCATCGGGAAGGCTTTCAAAGACCATTTGGAAAACCCTAAGGAGGTTCTAACTAGAATTCACGGTGCCCAACGAAAGCTGAGCCCGAAGAAGTGTTCTCGATTCTAGAAGGAAGTACAGTATCTGGGCCATCTGGTTTCGGCAGCGGATGTTAGCATGAATCCTAATGAAGTAGACACCGTAAGAGACTGGCCAGTACCGAAGAGTAAACACGAAGTTCGGAGTTTCCTGGTGTTATGCTCATGTTACAGACGTTTTGTAAAAGGCTTCGCTACTATTGCTAAACCATTATGTGAGCTAACGGAAAATAAACGAAACTTCCAGTGGTCGAGAGAGTGTGACCAAGCATTTAGGACTTTGAAGAATGCATTATGTTCGCAACCAATTCTCGCTTTTCCAGCTTCCGAAGGGAAGTACATCGTAGACACAGACTCAAGCAATACTGGTCTAGGAGCAGTTTTGTCTCAATTGCAGAACGGTGAAGAACGAGTGATAGCGTATTACAGCAAGACGGTTTCTAAGAGAAAATTATTGTGCTACAAGGAGAGACTTGTTGGCAATTGTCACAGCCTTGGAGCACTTCCATATTATCACGCAGAACGTGCCCGGAAGACTGCCGACATTGCCACAGAAAGGAAGAACAAAACTCAAGCGAACATGTTCAAGCCATCACTGTAAATTTCCTGGCAGACGACTGGACAACACAAGACTGTCGACAAAAACAGATTACTGATGAAGACATAGGACCAATCTTAACAGCAAGAGGGGAAGGTCGCCGCCCGGATTGGCAAGATATCTGCCATGGTTCCGAAGTGCTGAAGGGCTACTGGGCACAATGGGAATCTCTTACCCTAGAAAACGAATTGCTGAAAAGGGCTTGGGAAAGTGCAGATGGACGAGACGTGGTCATGCAATTGATAGTTCCCCGAAGTAAAGTGCAGTCTGTTTTGAAGAAGATGCATGATGGAACATCTGGAGGCCATCTTGGCGTTAACAAAACCCTTGACAAATTACGAAAGCGATTCTACTGGCTTCATCTTCGCCATGACGTAGAGGAATGGGCTCGGACGTGTGAAATATGTGCTGCAAGCAAGGGCCCTCAAACCAGAAGCAGGGGAAAATGAGACAGTATAACGTTGGACTGCCTTTCGAGACAATTCCCAGTTACTGACGATGGAAACCGATACATCATGGTTGTAGGTGACTACTTTACTAAGTGGGTGGAAGCCTACGCAATTCAAAATCAGGAGGTTACCACTATGGCAAAGCAGTTAGTTCACAACTTCTGTTGCCGTTATAGAGCCCCTATGGAAGTCCATACGGATCAAGGGAGAAATTTCGAATCATGAGTGTTTAAAGAATTATACCGTCTACTCGGAATTCGGAAGACCAGGACAACGCCTCTGCATCCTAAATCGGACGGAATGGTTGGGAGATTCAATAGGACACTTGAGCAGCATCTTTCGAAGGTTGTTGATGAGAACCAAACAGACTGGGAACAGCGTATACCACTATTCTGTATGGCACATAGGTCATCAGTACACGACACAACCGGCATAACTCCAGCAAAATTGGTGTTTGGGCGGAAGATTCGTCTTCCTGGAGACTTGATGTTTGGATCACCTGAGACTCAATCCCAAGAGCCAAAGAACTATTCCTCGCAATTAAGGAAACCAACTGCGAGAAATGAATCGCTTGATAAGAGGACGGTTGAAGATAATCAGTGATAAAATTAAAACTCGGTATGACATTCGCAGTAATAGTGTGGGTTTCCAAGAAGGAGATCAGGATTAGTTGTTTAACCCAAAGTGCCGTCGTGGTCGCTCACCTAAACTTCAGACTAACTGGGAAGGACCCTACACTGCGAAGAAAAGAATCAACGATGTTGTCTATCGGATTCAACAGGAAGGACAGCGGAAGTTCAAGATCGTCCACTTAGATCGCCTGGGCAAGTATTACTTCAGAGACGGTTTGCCAGTTCGGGACGAACAGGCTTAAGGAGGAAGCAGTGTTAGGACATTACAGAACAGTCTACTTGTTTATCGAATGTGCCAGAAGAATCTCGCTCTAATGTGTGTGGCATACGTGACTCTAGCCGCATTCGCGAGATTTTTCTGGAGACCGCCAGCCGCGCGCACTGTGTCAAAAGGCCGAAATTAATTACGACGTAGTTTAGCGATAAGTCGCAGTTTGAAAGCTTCTGGTCTGTGAGCGGAGCTATAAATACTAGGCGTCAGCGGTCTTAGTTTTCAGTATAGTTACGATATATTTACAGTGCGATTCGAATTTATTGTCGGGCGGTTACAAGTGATTATTGGGCGATATTACTGTGCGCGTTCAAGTGGATATTAGTGAAGAGCTGTGTTTTATAATCGGGCGGTATATTGTAATACAATTCTGTTTTAATATTAGGACATTTTATTGCGTGTGAACAATTTTTGTTTGTTCGTATTGTTTGAGTTAGCAGCCATCCTTACTATTTCTTTTATGAAATTGCTTAAACTGCTAAGATTTTTATTGTTTAGACAAAGCTTTTCGTCATCAATGACATCTTCAGGTCTTAAACAACTCAGGTCTTAAACAACTCAGGTCTTAAAGGTGTTGTTTAAGACCTGAAGATGTCAGTGATGACGAAAAGCTTTGTCTAAACAATAAAAATCTTAGCAGTTTAAGCAATTTCATAAAAGAAATAGTAAATTTTTGTTTGATTTGTTGGAAGGGACTGTGTTGTTAATTACGAACTGTTTAACTGTGAAAATTAAAGCTGGTGATTAGTGGCTTAATTGGTGTCCTGTATCTTGTTTCCACTGTACCATACGACGATCAAGTAGACCGTCGTAACAATATTATTTTGTAAGTTATAAATTTTTCAGTTTTACTCAGACTATGGCGAACGTTATGCTACACGTTTCTCGACTATCCCAGCAGAGCCCAGCCGTAACGTTTGTGTGCGTACATATTGCTGTTATTTTGAGATGGAAGACAATTACGTGACGCTTGTCATGCGTCAACAATCGAGGCTATTCCAGACCGCACCGGTCGGCGCACTGAGTCAAGGCCAAGACATTCGAACCGATTCTAGTGGATTCGAGTTCGCCGATAATAGGCACTTGTTTATCACGTCGTCCAAAAAGTAACAGATTATTCTGGCATCTCAGTGGCGTATAAATATAAGTATCCAGTGACGGTCAGTTCAGTTTATGTCGGGCGATTTACTGAGTGAGTAACAAGTGGTTATTATTACAAAGTGATTATTGTCCGTGACTCTATTATTGACATTATTGTTGCGTGTGGACAATTTAATTTGATTAAATGTGTACGCCTATAATCTTGTTGAATAACTTGTTGATTATAAACTGTTACTCCTGATTAATTAAAGCTGGTAAGTAGTGGTTTAATTGTGTCTGTATTTGTTTCCACTGTACCATACGACGACCAGTTAGACCGTCGTAACAATATGTATCTTTGTGTGTTTGTGTGTCTCTGTGTCTCTGTGTATAAATATGCATGTACAACATCTTATGAGAGAGAGAGAGAGAGAGAGAGAGAGAGAGAGAGAGAGAGAGAGAGAGAGAGAGAGAGAGAGAGAGAGAGAGAGAGAGAGAGAGAGAGAGAGACAGACAGACAGACAGACAGACAGACAGACAGACAGACAGACAGACAGACAGAGATGGTGGGAGAGGGAACACGGAGGGAAGGTGTAAGACAGAGAGAGTTAAGTAAGCGAGAGTTAGACAGACAGAGAGGAATAGAGGGAGAGGGATCAGAAATATAACGAGAAAGAGAGACTGACAGGCACAGAGAAGGAAAGGGAGAGAGAAAGAAAGAGAGGGGAAAAAAGGAAAAGAACATCAAATGAAAAATCTGTTGGCATGTCTCTAACATATCGGGTTACCAATACATAATGGGAGCCATAATATGAAGTCAAAAACAATGAATATCGCTTATAGTGTTGGTAACAGACACGTGACATTTACGTCTCATATGAGTTTGCTGTCGAAGCGTAGGTTTAGCCACAACTACCTTGACTGCCAATCAACACTCTGTTTATGCTATCAAACTACAATCGCACTTTGACCCACTAAAGGATAATTCTCTCTCGTAGAGTTAATTTTCCACACACACACGCACCCACCTACTCGTGCCTAGACGAACCTTTGTTTTTTACACCAATACCAAACGAATATCTCTGCCTACATTGTCTAAAATTGTACTTTGCTAGGCGTATGATAGATAATCGATAGACATATAACACCTTAACTCCATATTAATAATTTACATGACATGTAACTGTGTTGCATATTGTTAAAATTGTTATTATTATCATAGTTCATAGTATTATCAAATCATAATTCCTGTACCAACATTTTTTTTTTTTGTAATAACAGTGTGTGGTAAAATTATTGCGTTGCACAATAATACAATTAGTTATTATTATTTAGGTGCTACCAATACAATATCAATAACGTAGTGTACATCGATTGCCTACCCTGCGCCTAAAGCAATTTAGTAGAATAACAAGTTATCGGTAACACAGGCCAGCATTTTAGTCATAATAAAGTTTAAATGCAAGGTTTTTATGAGGAGAAATTAAACTTTATGACATGAGAGTTCATGACTGCGTTGATAAAACCAGTGAATTAGTTATATTCAAATAAATGCAACTCATGCTATTCCTTATGTTTTTACGGGCAGCGTCAACATTGGTAAAATTTTTAATATTTTTTAACTATAAAAGGGATATTTTTTTCAACCTCCGAGATGCCTCCCAATGAGACCCACATGCGATATTGGAATGGAGATACGCAGCGCATGCGCATTTGACTATTCCCTACCACAAACCAATAGGTGCACTCCCTCCCTTCAGTCATTGTAACAAGCGTGTTAACATGTCTAATGTAATCGAATCCAAGTGTCCAAGTGTCCAATGCGCAATGTCCAAGTGTGAAGTGCGCGCCGTAATTCGCTTTCTTCTCGCCGAAAGGCGTAATGCAGCCGGAATTCATCGTGGAATGAGTAATATTTATGGCGACAATTTTAAGAGTGATGGTTGTGTACGAGAATGGTGCAGAAAGTTTAAAGAAGGACGAACTGACATCCACGATGAGGGTGGTCAAGGGAGGAAATCTGTAGCGACGGAAGAAATTGTTGAAGAAGTGAATCAAGTGGTTCGCGAAAAGCGCAGATTCACATTTTCTGAGCTGTCTGTCGAATTTCCTGAAATCTCAAGGTCAGTTCTGTATGACATTGTAAGCGTGAAGCTTGGCTACAGAAACATTTGTGCACGGTGGGTGCCAAAAATGTTCACTGACAACCATAAGTCTCAACGAATGGGCGCAGCCTTGGAATTTTTGCAACGCTATCATAAGAAAGGGCAGGGTTTTCTGTTCAAGATTGTGACGGGAAATGAGACATGGGTACAATATGAAAATGTCGAGACGAAAGAGCATTCCAAAAAGTGGAAGCACATAGTGAGTCCCCAGGCAGACCAGTAAAGTTCAAGCGAACGTTTTGCAACAAAACACGTATGGCTACTGTGTTTTGGGACCGAACAGTGAACAGGCGTATTATTGACTGAATTTAATGAACGGGGGACGACCGTCACTTCAGCCTCGCACTGTGACACACTTCAGCGACTATGAAGAGCAATACAGAACAAGAGAAGAGGAATGTTGTCATCGGGTATTGTCTTTCTTCACGACAACGCTCGCCTTTACACTGCAGCACAGACACAGGATCTCCTCCGGATGTTCAAATGGCAGGTGTTTAAACATCCGCCGTATTTGCCCGGATTTACCGCCGAGCGACTTTCATCTTTTCACCCAAATGAAGCTGTGGTTAGCAGGGCGGAGGTTTATGAGTGATGATGAGCTGAAGGCAAATGTGAACCAGGCTAATGTGAAGGTTGGCTAAGTGAGCAGGCGGCAGCTTTCTTTGATGAGGGCTAGGAAAACTCGTGCCACGTTACGATAAGTGCCTAAATCGAAATGGCAATTATGTAGAAAAGTAGCTGAGAGATGTACAAATATTTTGCATACAATACAGTTTTATAAATATTCTCCTTTTTTATTCCTACTTTAACGGAGGTCGAAAAAAAATTGCCCTCGTAATGTTTACTATTAGCCGGGCTGTTGTGACGTAGTGGACTGTTCGTACGGACAGACGTTTCAGCGCCACCATTGGAGGACACAGGAAGGTGTTCGCTAATTCACCCCAGTACTGAGGTGGGGACACCCTGTCAAACGTTTTTCTGACACTGGAGATGGCCATCGAAAAATTATTCATAACTAGCAGGTACCCGCGCCTTCGCACGCGAATATTTGTATATGATTGTTGTGGTAACTGTCGAGTTAGTAGTTTGTAACCCAGTCTGAGGATCGACTAATTTTAATGTAAAATGTTAACCATCTTCTCCTCTGCAAAACATTAAAGGGTACTGTAAAGCATCATAAGCTCGATGTGTTTCTGCAATTCGAAGTTGCGTATGATCCCTCGCACGGATTATTATATCGAGTTTATCGCATTCCTGGTTAACTAAAACTACTGCCACCTCATTAGTTGTCGGTGCATTGTAGCGACCCCTGTGCTCTTCATTATTTTCTGTTCGATCAGCATGAATCACAATATTGTACTGATTATTATTCGCAGCTGTTACAATTTCAAACGCACTTTTCAGTTCACTAACATATGGATTGATTGCGTGAAGTAAATTTTGAAGTTCTGTTACTAATGGCTTATCAAAGTTACGAATATGATCCATTCTTGTTTCAGATTGCTGTAAATAATCAGCTGTGAAATACACGTGTAGAAATTTTGGTACTTCGTTTTGTGTGGTGAATAATGATCCCATGAGGTGATATAAATTCCCTTGAACTTTGAAAGTAGGCATGAAGCTCCCTTCGACTACTTCATTGGCTCCGAATGATGTAAATTGAAAAACTGAATTGTACGATCTAATGCATTCAAAAATTTTTTCGATAAAAGATGTTCTCCATTTAATAATGATTTTAACAGTTCTGGAGGAGGAAGTATGGGAACTAATCGCATTTTTCCTGCAGAGCAACATAATCCATGTGATTCATTTTTCCACTTTAAAGCTTTGCAATGAGGGCAAACCATACTCGGTAACCCGATATCTGTTTCATTCGCGCAGTTAATAACTGGATTATAATTGAAACCACTATTTAATTTTGCATTCCATCGTAAAGTAGGACCTCGTGATCTGTGAGTCGCTTGCCTGCGTCTTTGTGCCGCTAATCTATTTTCACGAATCGTAGGACTTTCAACCCGCGAGACTTCTTCTAATCCATATCTTTCTGAAGAGTTTCGAGGAGCTAATTGCATTTCGACTCCTTCGACGTCATTTTCAGATCCTCTAAGACGTCTCTTTCTTTTCGCAGCAGCAGTAGATCTTCCTAAACATGATCCTCTTTTTAGCATTGCAAAGCTAAAAAAAGGGAAATGTATTTATTTGATCTATACTAATAAATCTCTAGGGGGCAATTAATAATTTATACAGTACAATACATATTGCACATATTACTTACCGATGACGTAAAATTAACGAAAAAAGGCACTGATACTACATCACTGACGCTCATCGCATAATTCTCGATGAAGTAGGTTAAGTATAATTCTCGACAATTAATTATTCCTACTGCACATAGGCCTACTGAATATTCAAATGTCGGAGAGTATGGTTTGTCAGAATCAACGTGTACTATATAATCAATGTTACAATATAATCAAACAATGAATTATTGTATTGTTTATATGAATTCCATAAGCTGAAGAGAATTCCATATCCCTACTAAAATGTAAATATTCAAATGGACTAACTGATATCAATATACTTACGTATACACTATTTGTATTATTCTATACGAATAAACATTTCATCTAATTGTGTTCCTGCATGTTTGTAAATATCTACTAAATTATCAAATTTTGATTTTACGTATCGAGGAAACATGAATGATGGATCTATTGCTTTGCACTTTTTGGATATTCATAACATACAATATAAGAATATTATTAATATAGATGTACCATTAGCAATTTACGAACACGACAGTTACCACAACAATCATTTACAAATATTCGCGATCGAAGCCGCGGGTTTAAAAAAATGCGTTTTTTGCAATAACTTTGGTTCTTTTTAACCTATCGTTACCAAATAAAGTGGAAAACCTTCCGTTGGGTACCTGCTATCAGCGTGCAAAGGTTCATTGAAATCGGTTTAGTAGATTTTGAGATTACCGCGGACAAACGTAGACCCCCCTAGAGATTTATTATATAGATAATCCTTAAATTCGTAGTAATCGTCAACCAATGAATTTTTCTGATGAAGGGTTCGTGAGATGGGTAAAAAATATAACACAAATGTTAACATATTTGTGTTGACGTTTAGATGATGTTTATTGTCATCATTGTTTTGTTTATGTTGTTAGTAATAATTTTAATACATTCACTTCTGACGATCTCAGGAATTTCATCTTCAGATAAGTTATGCAGAACGTGTTCCACTTCGCTGATAAATTCTCTCAGTGGGGCTGCGATTATTATTATCCGGGAGCGCAATTTCGATCCTAGGGAAAGTAATGTTTTTTTATGTCAAGAGGAATGTCGATATCGGTGAGATTTATGATGACAATAAACATTGTTGAAATGTCGACACAAATAAGTTAAAACTTGTGTTATATTTTTGACCGATCGTTACAAACACTTTACCGGAAAAATTCGTAACAATAATGTTATTAAAACCTCTGTTTTCACTGGCTGTCACAGAGCGTTGCTGTAACAACACATTAATTACACAGTGTAGAGGAGGAGACGGACGTGAGATCCTCACAGCACCAAACTTTGCTCGTTATATAAATGGACTGTACTAGCCTCGGGTATGATGTACGTGTGACCCCGAAAGGGACTCGGACGCGCGGCATATCACGTAGCGGCGTAGGTCAGAAGTTGTATCGGGCTCTACATTAACCGGATTAGCCACACATATTATCCTACACCACGTATAATGACAATACAGCTCTCCTCTTTCCTGCTGTAACACGTACACATTTTGCACCGCAATATCTCTAAACAATGCATCTTGTTGTTTGAATTTTCATCTTTTATTGTTTTCTATTGTCGTTTATCATTACTTTTCTTTTTTTTTATTAGTATTTAATTTCTTTTTCTTGTTGTCATTATCATTATCTTATTAATACTGTCACTACCATTTATTTTTTTGTTATTTATTGCCTACTTTTTCTGATTTACTTTCTTCTCCTTTATCCTTTATATATCAGACAATTGTTACTTTTCCTAACTATCTCTAAATCATGGTTCTTGTATTCCACTGTTTTATCCATTTCTAAGAAACATGCCTTCCACACAATACCTGTTTTTACCGCAGCCGACAACACCATCATCAATAATCTATCCTCGGATATGATCATCTTCTCTCTTCCGTTTTCAAGCAAATTGGGCCTATTTACTTCTTCATACAACGGTCAACACTTCTTTTTCTTTGTCTTGTTCTTGTTCTTGTTCTTCTTCTTCGTTTTTCTTCTTCTTCTTCTTCTTCTTCTTCTTCTTCTTCTTCTTCTTCTTCTTCTTCCCTTCCTCCTACTGCTGTTCCACCATCTATTCCTCCCTTCGACTTCCTTCCCCCTTCTTCTTCTTTGTGTTTTTCTTCTTCTCTTCCTTCTTCTTTTTTCCCCTTTAACTTATACTATACACTAATTTAGGAATTCCATCTTTTCAGTACTTAATACATGTCCATTTCGCATAGTTCGGTATTTCTACAGTTTGTATTACGCTCCTAACTCTAACTTCTTATTTGATTACATGCTTTTTATATAATATACTTCAACAGTGCAACCATTAACGGTACTATGCATTGCCAAAATAAATTAAATAAATAATAAAAATAAATAAATCTGGATTAATAAACATGATTCATGTTGCATAAGCTGTATCGTAGAAATATAGGGAGCGCAGAATTCATGCATGGACACGCATTCCTGGCACACCTGTCGCTAGCGTTGTGTACGGGCGTATTTTGTTTGTGTGTGTGAAGCCTGTCCGTTCCTGAAATGTAACCAACCCTTTTCAAGTAGGATAGTTTTTATGTTTTATTTTAATTACAAAAAAAATATGTACGATATGGTAAAACAAAAGACACCAAAGTGTGTAGAAATTAAAGGTGAACAAAGGGTTAAAAGACCGTGCCAATGTGACGAAAAGTGCAATTACTATACGTAAAAAGTGAATAGCTCTTTTTGTAATTACAATAAAGAAGTGTAATTTACGTGTAGTAAACATATAAAAATTAGTGATCTATTGAACATCGTGAAGTGTGAAACAGACTTCGTAATTCGCGAAGATAGGTGACAATAGTGAATTGAACCTGAGTGGAGAAGTGACGGTTTCACAGAATCTGACAGGTTAAATATTGTTCGGACATGAGTTTTTGCACGACCTGACTATAAATACCAGGTCGCGCTAATAAAGTTTCTTCTTCTCGATTCAACCGTTGCCACAGGAGGCTATGTCAGTCGACGACGCTAATTCACATCTATAGTAAGAGTCACAGGACAAACTAGATGTCCAACCAGAGCCGCAGAATACATATGATGAGGTCTATGGACACAGCGGCAGCATATGATGTGAGGCGAGACGACTATTAAACAATACATGCAGTGGAACACGACCAGAGGACCAGAAGGACACGGAGGACACGACCAGATGACTAGAAAGTCAAGGAGAATCCGACCAGAGGACCAAAGGACGACGTACGGATGGTTGACCACGTCAAACGAGGTGATAAATAAACCATTGTAATTATAGACATTGAAAGACACTAATTAAAGTTGGAATGAAAGACATTCAACCAGTATTAAAATAAATAAATTGTACATAAATGTAAAAGCAGAGTGAAATTTAGAATAATATCTCTTGTATAAAATTTAGTAATTGAGAGTAACATAAATGATGAGACAAATATTTGATTTTTGAGTTAACGTAATTAATAAAGTCTTTGTTGATAAAGAAGAATGCATATGCAGTAGAAAGTTTTAAAACCAAATAGTATTTAAGAAATTGGAATACAAGTAAATTCATTATTGAAGTAAATTAATCAGCAATTGCAAAAAGATGACCACAAAATGAGTAAACCGAGAGCAATAATATTTAATTAATTAAAATTAGATAATAAGATTTATGTATAACCTGTTTTATGTAATTTGTTAGCTATAAGTTGTGTACGAAAGAGTCGTACAAACGATTTAATAATGAGTACTATTTCAATATGCAAAATGAAAGATTTTGTTTAATAAAAAAATAAATAATGGAACAATTTTAAACTTAAATAACGCATCATCTTCTTATTATGATTACATCCATGAACTCAAATTAAATTACATTATAATATATTCAGGCAATGGTCTTATAAGTCTTACCCGCTCTGTCTCAATAACCAGTTTATTCTTAAAGTATTTGAAATGAAGAAGAGCCCAACTAGTCGGTACATACTTTGGCAAAATTAGCCTATAAGTGAAATAACTGAAGGGAAAATATAAGTCAAAATTAAAAATACAGCGCTGTGTAGAATATTATCTGATTCGAATAGTCAAATATATGAATTTGACTCATAGTATTGATTAATGTTGAAAGCGTGAATCGATAATTTTATGCGACTTGTGGGCAACTATGTTGCGGGGGTTGGCAATTTAAATTAAATGTGACACTTGATAAAATGGATCGTTTCCTTTTTTACTCGTTTTTAAAACTACTGTAATTTTATTTTAGTACATCAACTTTTGCTGTTTGTCTCTTATCGAAACAAAGTTATATAATTACACTAAAAAATGATCTCCAAACTACACCCCTCTATGCAGTTGATATATTGTAAATCCATCCTCTCCATCTTATTATTTGCTCCTTTCTTTAGCATTTCTATATCCTTTACTTATCTTTTTAGACAATTTACTTTTTCTTTTACTTTTCCTTTTATATTTCAATTTAATTGTAGCATCTTTTTTATTTTTGTGTGTAACTTTTACTTCGTTTCTGTACCTGAATATTGTCTATGTTAATCCATTATTTGTTATTCTTTGCAGGCAACACTTTACAGACAGCATCTTCTTCATAGCTAAACAGTATTTTTGAGCTTACAGAAGATGAGTGTTATCAAAATGGTTCAAAACCAAGAAAGAGAGTAGCGCGTTACAAGTAGTAACAAAAATATCACGGTATCTCAAGGTTTATTAAGAAATGTACGTGTACCAATATTGCGTTAAAATATTTTGGAAGTCAGTTTTCAATACCAAACCAGAATAATCTTTTTGTTACATACAAAAATAAAAGAGATGCTACAATTAAATTAAAATATAAAAGGAAAAGTAAAAGAAAAAGTAAATTGTCTAAAAGGATAAGTAAAGGATATAGAAATCCTAAAGAAAGGAGCAAATAATAAGATCGAGAGGATGGATTTACAATGTATCAGCTGCATAGAGGGGTGTAGTTTGGAGATAATTTTTTAGTGTCATTATTTAACTTTGTTTCGATAAGAGATAAATAGCAAAGTTGATGTACTAAAATAAAATCACAGTAGTTTTAAAAACGAGTAAAAAAAGAAACGATCCATTTCATCAAGTGTCACATTTAATTTAAATTGCCAACTCCCGCAACATAGTTGCCCACAAGTCGCATAAGATTATCGATTCACGCTTTCGACTTTAATCCATACTATGAGTCAAATTCATATCTTTGACTATTGGAATCTGATAATGTTCAATACAGCGCTTCCTTTGTAATTTTGACTTATATTTTCCCTTCAGTTATTTCGTTTATAGGCTAATTTTGCCAAACTTCTGGAACTGATAAAAGTATATAATGAAATATCTAATGTACACATAACGTGCGGGTCAGATGATACACAAACCTGCACATACAAATCAGTTACCATTCAAACCGCAACTCTCTGTGTTGGGAATACATAATGGTAAAATATTAGTTGGTTTTATCATTTTTGCAAAAATGAGCTTTTCTTCAGTTCAACCGTTCGTAGAGCATATAGTTCTACTAGCTGAACTGAACTGATATTTTCCATTTTAGTATTTTGGGCGTACAGAAGGAAGCGTATGATACCAACATGTTTTTCTAAAATTCTCATTTTTTTGGAAATGAATAGTAAAATTGGGCCTATTTACTTCTTCATACAACGGTCAACACTTCTTCTTCTGCTTCTTCTTCTTCTTTTTCTTGTTCATGTTCTTCTTCTTCTTCTTCTTCTTCTTCTTCTTCTTCTTCTTCTTCTTCTTCTTCTTCTTCTTCTTCTTCTTCTTCTTCTTCTTCTTTTCCTTCTTCTTCTTCTTCTTCTCCTACTGCTGTTCCACCATCTATTCCTCCCTTCCACTTCCTTCCCCCTTCTTCTTCTTTGTGTTTTTCTTCTTCTCCTCCTTCTTCTTTTATCCCCTTTAACTTATACTATACTATATACTTATGCTTTTTATATAATATAAATTCAGGCAATGGTCATATATGTCTTACCCGCTCTGTCTCAATAAGCAGATTATTCTTAAAGTATTTGAAATGAAGAAGAGCCCATCTAATCGGCGCTATACCAGAGTGCATTTAGGAGAAAGAAAGACTTTAGCTAAGTAATAAGAAGGAATTATTGATTGGATTGTAATGTGCAGTTACAAGAAAGTGCGAGAATTAGGTAAATAAAATTCTATCCCTGGAGTAATACTTTATGTGAATCAGACTACAAGTTTTCGTAAACGATACATTTGAAGAGAGGAAAGATTTCACACAAGTAAAACACAATCACATTAAAAAAAATACAAATAATTTACTTTTTATATAAACTATGAAATTATGAGAGGTTATGTTGACACTAGTCAAAAAAAAAATAACAAGGTAAATGCTTAAAATATCACTACAACGCCATGGTTCAAGAGTGAAGATAAAACCAATAGTATACATAATAAGAGAAATAACCAATTTTTGTTAAATCAGCATGTTTACGCAAAATTAGACATTTAACATGAGCATGTAATTGACAACATAAAATGTACAACCAAACTCATGTATGGCAACGATCACTGCTATACTATTTTACCATGTGTAAGATTTTCCTTCCTTTATTTAAAACAACTATGTTTACTGTCCGTGAAAAGCAGACTGGCCACTTTAGAGGTGCCTAACTATAGTATACTGATAAATTATTATAGTAGCAAACGCTTAGGAATAGACAATTTTTGTAACTGGTAAATTAATATAACACGATCGTATATAGGGTTAATTACATTAAGCATTGTACAACAATACACACTTGTATGTTGCTAAACCTAATCGTGTCATAATTACACATATGTTACAATGAAGGTAATCCGCTGTTTACGTATGCTTACATACATGCTACATACATTTGTAATGTGACGTTACGTATCCTGAGGGAATTACTGGGAAACGGGGCAAACTCCCGAGCGATAACTACAGTAACAATAGATCTACACACACATCGATATAAATGTAGCTTTGATGGCCGGCGTCATGGCTATTGTTAAAACGGGTATAACCCGAGGCTGTTGTGGTCTCATAGCATTCAAAGCACACGTTTCGGCATCACTATCGCAGGCCACATTCAGTGGTAAAGACGAAAGTGGGTGATTTTCGCCAGATAACCCCAGTACTGAGGCAAAATCCTTTCTCAACCTTCCTCAGGTAGTCGTTTCAGTGTTAACACAACTGTCGCACTCCCCTTATCCGCTGGCAAGATGACGATTAAGTCGTCCGCTCCCAGCTTCTGCGGACTATATGTTGTTCTTTGGCTTGTAAGTGCCCAAACAGCTTCATAGAGGATCTCGTCTGGTCTGATCCTGTAGAGATCGCCTAATCGAAGCTTCCATTTTGGCGACAATGTCCTCGACTGAAATCCTCTTCGGAGCCACTGCAAACTTGTCACTCTTTGCTAAATTATGATATATACTAGACATTTTAGATTCTTCTTCGTCTTCTTCTTCTCCTTCTTCTTAAGTTTTCATTCCAAAGATTCTAAAATTGGTTTGGAAGAGTCTTCCGTTGTGATCGATCTTGCGTTTCCCTCTTTATTTCCTCATAAGTTACACAATTTACATCGTCCATAATTTGCTTCATATACTGCAGCCTTGATCATCCACGACTAATGAATACTACTGATAATAAGGATGTCCGGAAACCTTTAACGTAGTGGTTTTCAGGTTTTAATGCCTTCTGCATTCTGTGCCGTTGATTAACTACTGGCTTATCCGCCATTTTAGATTATATGTTCTAAATTATACAATTTGAAATATATATATATATATATATTGTGTGTGTGTGTATGTGTGTGTTTTAGTTTTACAATGCTGAATGAGAAAAATTAGAGGCATTTTGTTGTGAGCCGTCGAGATCTTGCCGGAGCGTCGCGTTGATAAGCCGGGCAAAAATTTCCTTACGTGTTATAAGAATTACAGATATTACAAAGTACGATAAAAAATAAACTATTAAGACACACATAAACTACTGCACTCAAGCACGAAGAAAAAAAAACGAAATTAAAAAAATAGTTAAAGATAAATTAAAATTAAAGTTAAGGCTTTTCATCTACTAAAAAAAAATATTTCCACTCAGATAAAGCAATTGATTTCATATCAATTGTTGGAACAGTTAATCGCTCGCTCGTGCTTGCGCGCGCATCAACACACACACACACACACAAGCCAGCGAGCGGTAACAAAACGCAAATTTAGTACAGCGAAACGCGCCCACGGGAGATATAATGGCATTATTAGGCGGTTACTTGGCGCAAAGTTTCAGATTAACAGAGACAGACACTGGGGAAAGCCATCGCTCGCTGTTATCACCAGTTGCTAATGGGATTTCTATGTGGCGCACAACTGTGAAACTTTACTTCACATTTGCCGCGTAAATTAGGAAATTTTAACTTTTTCTGCTGCGTCTCCCTTCGAGGTTAGTTGTTCAAATTGTGCGTAATGCGATTCCTAAATCGTTTCTGAAACTACTTATTAATGTAGTATATTTAACTAACCGTGTTAATTGGTAGAATTAATAAATGAAATTAAATTCAATTCAATGATTATTGTTGTTGTTGTTATTATTATTACGAGAAGCCTACCGAGTAGCCCAGAACATTCTCCACTCCCCCCGTCCAGTGTGGCAGCTGTTGCGTCATTCACGTAGGTGATTCTAATGAGTTCCAGGAACATTTAAGATGCGCATTAAGCCGCCGACGTGCAGTTAAGGAGGGAAAGCTGTACTGGAGCTCAGCGCGGCGTATATAGAGCAAAAGCAGTCTGGTTGTCAGTTCAGTTACGTGAGCGATTTTCGCTACTGCGGATTGAGTGTTTGTCGAAGTGAAGTAGTACTGTGTTAATAATTGTGTGAAACTCTATTAATATACATTGTTATTACGTGTGGACAATCTAACTGAAAATGCTGTACGAGTTAATTATAAACTGTTTGTGATAATTAAAGCTGATGATTAGTGATTTAATTGGTGTCTTGTATTTTGTTTTCCACAGTAGCTACGACGATCAGTAGACCGTCGAAATATTACTATTATTATTATTATTATTTCTATTATTGTTATTATTGTTATTATTATTATTATCATTATTATTATTGTTGTTGTTATTATTATTATTATTATTATTATTATTATTATTATTATTATTGAATTAAAAGCATCAATTATTATTGGAATATGTAACATTCGCATGATGCACAACGCTTTCCTTAAGTGTTATAATACATGGCTGGGAAAGATTTGACAATACTGTTTATCTGTTTAGTCATATTTTTAATAATTAGCCCAAATCTAGGTCCACTTCAGCAGATTCATGTGTTGCTCTGTACAAACTCCACTTTTATAATAAAATTAGTCTACATATAGTGTTTATATTTACATGCTGTATTTAGTGTATTGACCACATTTAGTTAGTTTCAGGAACAGTGTATGTACAGCACGGTTGTAAATAAGCTGCTTGCTGTCATACAGTTTTACCTAATATAAACTTTCGAAAAATATCAATTTTATAATGTATTTTGTGAATTTATAAACTTTTCAAAAAATCAATTTTATATTGTGAATTTTAAAATATTGTTAATATATTTAATCATTTAAACAAATTATGACTTTATTTTAATTTATTTCACTATGCAAATCTCCGGTTCTGGTACCAAAGGAAATACATATACTTCAACAATTCTTCTTATGATTTCCTATAATTCTTTGTGCAATAGGCTTGTATTGCCGAACTTCCCTTTTAATGAATTATCAGTGAATCAAAATTATTATTAAGGTAGTCTAACAAGTGTTTCTATTTTATAATGACAATTTTCAACAATATGATAGTAACCATTGTAATGATCTGGTATATTTATTTTGAAAACAGATTATTTTAGAATGAAATATATTTGGCTGTAAACATAATTTTAGATAAATTGCCTTTGGAATAGAAACATACATACTTTAGATAAACCTCTATACTTAGATAGCTGTTCAACCTTAGGAATGCTGCCACCTGTTATCTTATTCAGATGAGCAATCCATCTCTCTTTCTTTTCTATAATATAATAGTAAATATTAAAAATTATCATTATCCTCATCTCCACAACACGGCATATTCGAGCTGCCTGTTCTCCCTCCAAAAATCGTCAAGCGTGTTGGTAATGAACTCCGGGCTACTGGCGGTCCACTAATGTTATTAAATTCACACGTTTCGGCATTACTTCTAGGAGCTATCTTCGGCGTATAAAACGATTCACACACAACGGACACAAAACTTTTTTCTCCACAGTATTCTGATTAACTGACGAACAACTGTGAGTTGTGTGAATTGCTAACATTAGTGGATAGTGGCCCAATAGCCCTTTCTGATTAACTGACAAACATCTGTGAGTTGTAGTAAAAAATAAAACCATAAAATAATTTTAGTGATTTCCACTCCTCAATTTATTAAAATTATAAATCCATGACAGCTGTTTCGGCAGCACAGTGCCTTCATCAGATGGTGTAAGCTGACTAATTTTCGTACAAACAATACAGAATATAAAATATAATACAAGTGCTGTTGTATTATATTCTGTATTGTTTGTACGAAAATTAGTCAGTTTACACCATCTGATGAAGGCACTGTGCTGCCGAAACAGCTGTCATGGGTTTATAATTTTAATAAATTGACGATTGGAAATCACTAAAACCATTTTATGGTTTTATTTTTTACTATAATTTACAATGGATTTTCACCAAGTAAAGGCATCAAGCATTAATTATCTGTGAGTTGTGTGAATTGCTATCATTAGTGGACAACGGCCCAATAACCCTTTCTTATTAACTGACAAACATCTGTGAGTTGTGTGAATTGCTAACATTAGTGGACAACGGCCCAATAGCGCTTCCTGATTAACTGACGAACATCTGTAAGTTGTGTGAATTGTTATAATTAGTGGGCAATGGCCAAATAGCCCTTTAGTTTTGTATTTATTTCTTCATCATTATCATCACCACTCCAAGGACTAGGCTTTAGACGTGTTCCGGAACCTCTGTCCTCCTCGGTCTACCAACAACTTTATTCACAGTAGGATGATAACCCAAGGCAGCCACAAGTAGAAGGATAACAGCCATGCGACTCAAGTGTTCACACCATAAGTTATGTTTAAATCGCTTCCAATGTCCTCGCTCCTTTTCCGATTCTCGTTCCTCGTCCGCGCCTGCTGTGTGTAAGGCCGCAACCAATTATGTTCTGGTGTTTTCCAGTAGCATTCTTGACGCCCAGTTAGCGAATATTCTGGAACCTCAGCGGGGTATGAATACAAGCACTCAGAGACGTTCAGTATAGTTATTGTTGCGATTCACACCAGTGCGGTTTGAAATACTGTGGCGAAGTGTTATGTGTTTTTATGTATGTGCGGGAAAAATGTAATACAATTGTGTTGTATATTAGTTAACATTTTATTTGCGTATGAACAATTTTTATTTGGTTTGTGTAAGAGACTATCTTGTTGATTACAAGCTGTTTAATTGTGATAATTAAAGCTGGTGATTAGTGACTCAATTGGTGTCTTGTATTTTGTTTTCCACTGTACCATACGACAATCAAGTAGACTGTCGTAACACTATATTGTAAGCGAAACATTCAATTACAATTCAAACAAACCTCTAAAGATACAGAATAATTTCTGTGAAACGTGCGTCCGGTGAAAATAAACCTACCTGCAGTGTATTTATTTGAAGATATTACATTTTTGTATGTGTGTGTGTGTGTGAATAGAACAATCTTGCAGGGTACATTATAATTACCGTTGGCTGTATGTGCACAGTTGAACTAAAACAAACGTTCGTGTGCATATCCACAGGAAGAAAAATTGTGTCCCGGGGGAGCTTTTTGTAAATCGGGAACAATTTTCCCGGGGGAGCCGCGCGGAACTAGAGCAAAAGTACTGGATGTGTGTTCAACCAACACAAACACAACCACAACACAAACGACTCACACAAGCAAACATGTAACAGTGAGTTTTGTTTATTTACTTTTTTTACTGTCAACACTGTCCAACCGCGGAACCGATGTCTTTGTACTTCCGGTGGAAATACGGAGCCGGTTATAGGCTGTGATACTCGGTTCCGCGGCGTGCAGCGTTTGTTCGACACAACCTGTGAGTTCCGCAAAGTTATTATCACTTGATACTAACTATATACACGCTATATACTATATAGCCGCGGCCTCTATACATCAGTGGTAGAACTAAAATCTTTCGTGTGCTGCAAGACGTATATTTCGCGTGAATACCGGTTAATTTCCAGATATATCTGTCAATTTATCTCATTTTTATCACCTTTTTGAAATTTTCCTGTCACGCGTGTTTTTAAAATGTACAAAATCAAACATCACGTTGTGATGAATTATCTATTAAAAATTGTTTGCGCCAATAGAAAATCAAAACGACATTGTAAATGTATAAGGAGATGCTGCTCCTTTAGAAACAACGGTAACTGGCCACACTCGAGTTTAAACGTGGTCGTGCAAGCACTGAAGACTATCCCAACAGTGCACATCCAAAACGTGCAACAAAAAATAGCATTTCTGAAAAAATTTCATGGGGGGTTGGAAAACCGCAGATTAAGGAGTGGATGATATTGCTGAAATCATAGGCATCTCGCATGGCCGTGTGAATCATAATTTAACTCAAAAACTAGGTGTGAAAAAACATTGTGCAAGATTGCTGCCGCATTTGGAATTGTTGCCTACGCTGCGGAGATCATCTTCAATGTACCACGTTTTAAGTGAAGTGCCCATTTACACACCATTATTTTCAAAAAAGCAGCATTAGTAACACATTTACTAATTTTTTGTGAATTTCGCATTGACGTTAGACAGTTTTTCAACAAAGAATCAGAGAACGCTGTTTGATTTCGTCAATGTTTTAAAACACGCGAGAGACATAAATTTCAAACAGGCAGTAAACGATGAACAAATTGACAGATAGATTTGGAAATGGAAAGGTGTTCACGTGAAATACAAATCGTGTAACACAACAAAGATTTTAGTTCTATCCCTAAGCAAAATATGCTGCTCCGCTGGTTTTCAACTGACCCTCGTACAACCTATGCGTTCCGCACAGATATTATCAATTGATAACGATCCACTGTATAGCCAGGGTCGGATTAAAAGCGAGTGGTGTCCTATGCTGTTATCAGACTGGTGCCTCCCTCCCCCCCCCCGATTTAAAATTCACCCTTCTATCCATTATTTACACTGATAAATGTCATACATAATTTTAAAAGTTAACAGTTATTTTATTAAACTCTCAAATTACAACAAATATTTAGTTAATATTGAGCATAGTAGTATTTAATCTTAAAAATACTAATCGATCTATTTTTTTCTTGATTTTATCTTAAAAAGTCTTGTATAATTTCTTCTACATTGACCGATTGAAGTATCTCGCTTTCAATATTCAACCTTGCTAATTAAGGTAATCTCTCATTTCCCATAAATAAATTCAACATATCTTTAATGCGTTTTAACACAGAAAATGATCGTTCATATTTGCAATAAAGAAGTGTAATTTACGTATAGTAAACATAGAAAAATTAGCGATCGATTGAACATCGTGTAGTGTGAAACAGACTTCGTAATTCGCGAAAATAGGCGAAAATAGTGAATTGAACCAGAGTGGGGGAAAAGACGCTTCGACAAAATCTGACAAGTTAAAAATTGTTCAGACCTGAGCTTTTGCACGACCTGACTATAAATACCAGGTCGCGCTAATAAAGTTTCTTCTTCTCGATTCAACCGTTGCCGTAGGAGGGTATGTCAGTCGACGACGCTATTTTAAATCTATAGTAAGAGTGCCAACGAGGACACCGGGATCACCGAAGCCCGATGCTACTGGTCAGCGCGTCGCCTAATGGCTCAACACCCAAGGGTGGGCGTTGGCTAGTAAGTAAGTAAGTATGTATATTTGCAGTTATCTATTGGAATCGTCAAAAGCAGACAATAACCAATGTTAAAGCAGACAATAACAATATATTCGGAAATACATAAGTCAGTTTACAGTCAATAATCCAGTTTAATTCCCTGAGCGGACAAACTGTAGTATCATGGAATATATCATCTTCATTCGAACGATTTGAAAAAAAACCTCTTTCTTGCAGTTTTACTTGTAGCACAAATTGTTTCAATTCTGTTAGAAGATCGTTATTCAAATCGATCGAGTAAACGTCTATAAGAGCTTTTGCTTGATTTTCCAACTCGACACTCTCCATGGTTAATAACTGCATGCGAAAACCAAACAATTGCGTAACGTGCTCACAAGCTTTGCTTCGCGTAGTCAATTCAGCTGGATGGTGCTCCCTCTGACAGCTGAGGGACACCTCAGCCCTCTGACACCTGGTGCCCGGTGCTGCAGCATGCCCTACCGTTATGGATAATTAGACACCGTGTACACCGTGTATACAGACATAGATCAGCGAGGAGGGACAATATCACACAAAACAAGCCAAAACTGTCATTACGCTGACGACGTTGTGATAATAGCCAGATCAAGACATCGTCTAGTTGATGTAAGTATATAAGGTGCTGAATCATAAATACGTTGGAATGAGACTAAATGTAAATATCAGCAAAAGTAAGTGCGTGCTAAGTTCTGTTTCAGAAAGGAGAAGAAATCCATACAATTTATGCATAGAGGATAATTTATTTGATGCAATAATATGTTCAGATACCTGGGTAAAATGATTTGTAAAAAGGGTCCATAACACTGCAATATATGACAGGATAAAAATAGGAAATAGGGTATATTATGCTAACAGTAGACTACTGAGAAGCAAACTCATTAGTCGTCATTTAAAAGAAGAATAAGTGTCACACAAAAATAAAAATATATGAGACACTTGCAGATCGCTTGTTACTTATGAAGGCGGGACATGGACGCTGATAAAAAAAATGAATAAGGAACACTAAGAACGTTTGAAAGAGAGATTTTAAGACCTGTTTATGGTCCGGGTAAAGAAGATGATGAATGGAAAATAAAAAATAACCAAGAGATGGCATGAGCTATTGGAGAATTACGACAGTGTAAGATTCGTAATGGCTCAAAGAATACAACGGCTAGGTTACCTGAGAACGGACGGACGATCAGCGTATGCCAAAGAAAATCTTTGGGAGGACAAGTGTATAAAAGCAGAAAGAGGATCCGACCTAGGATAAGATGGTTGGATGAACTGCTGGAAGATATAAGAAGAATGGATGTAAGGGCTTACACTAAATGGGCAACTGATTGGAGACATTGGAAAAGTTTGGTGTTAGAAGCCACGGCTCACATTAGGCTGTAGTGCTAAAGAAGAAGAGGTAGAAGAAGATATTGTAACGAAAAACCTATCGAAAAGCCCAGAACATTCTCCACACACTCCGGCCAGTGTGGCAGGTGTTACCTCATTCGAGGGCGCTCATAAGTAGGTTCTAGTGTGTTCAAGAACACTTGAGATACGCATCAAGCCGGCGTGCAGTAAGGAGGGAAAGCTATACTGGACCTCTGCTCGACTAATAAAAGCAAGAGCGTCTGGCGTTATCAAGTCAGTTACGTGAGCGATTTCCCTTACCGCGGATCGAGTGTTTGTAGAAGTATCGTAGCGATCTGTTGTGTTATAATTCGTACGGAATTCTTTATAATCGACATCATTATTGCGTATGGACAATTTTTACTTTAATTGTTGTAAGAGACTATCTTGTTGATTACTAATTATTCATTGTGATAATTAAAGCTGGTGATTAGTGACTTCATTGGTGACTTGTATTTTGTTTTACACTGTACCATAGTGAGACCGTCGTAACAATATAGTGTTTTCGTATGTACTTATGCTTGATCTCGCTTCTCCATTTTTTATATCGTGACAGCATTCTTAACGATAAATATCGAAGACTTCTTACGCTATCTTGCACTTTTTACTACAACGGGAATAATCTTTTAATGTTTACGCAGGGCCCGATTCTTTTTGTTTTTCATTACCAAAGTGTTCCAGTTTCATTGGCCGTCGTCACAGAGCGTTGCTATAACAACACATTAATAACACAGCGTAGAGGAGGAGACGGACGCGAGATCCTCACAGCAGAATACTTTGCTCGTTATATAAATGGACTGCAGCAGCAGCCGTATGATGTATGTGTGTGACCTCGAGAGAGACAGTGAGAGGGTGAGCGCGCGCGGGCAAATCACGTAGCGGCGTAATGAAAACAAACCGCGACGTAGGTCACCCAAGATATGTCGGACTCTACATTAACCGGATTAGCCACACATATTATCCTACACCACGTACAATGACAATACTGCTCTCAACTTTAACGCTAACTGGTATTACTTTTACAAACTTCACAACGCAGTCATTTTATATAATGCATTTTTACTTCCATGCTCCGTAAGGAAATGGAAGTATGGTGATCGCGAAAAAAATCGTATTCGAGGTAAGGACTAATTCTGATTGCTCCACACTCAACACTTTAAAAAAATTCTATGTGTGTCTATCTGTTTGTCTGTGTGTAGAATTAGTTCTATGGCGTACGATAACTAGCGCAAATTCAATCAGAATCAAATAATTTTTGCATATGTGCCTGAGTTGTAGAAGTCTATTGATTTTGTTACAGATCGTTTAAGGGGAAGGGATAGTTTACTAGCAACATTTTACTTTTCAACAGAGTAAAGTACTTAATCTATAAATGAAAAGGGTAGTTGAAAGGGGAGAGGATATTTTTTTATAAATGAAAATGAAAGTTGAATGGGGAGGGGAAATTTGTTTATGTGTACTGCGTTATCGGAAACAAAGAAGTAGTTTCTACGAAAATATTTTATTTCAATTTGCCAAACATAAAACTCGATTCACAAGGAACACACATAACTTGCTAGAAATTATCAAAACCTAATTCAAGTAAATGATTATTTTAAATATAAATTTTAGAATATGGAAGTCATGTATAGTTCTGCATACCGATGTTTCGTTTGAGTTTACATCCTTTCTTGTTCTTTGTATTCTCTTTTATCATTATTTATCTCTCTTCTTATTGTTATCATTAAAATTGTTCCGTATACCTCTTATCGTTTATTATTTTTTTATCTATTGCTTATTTTTAAATTAATTTTCTCTTCGGTGGCTTTTTTATTACTATTCTTAATTATAACTGAATCTCAGTTGTCTCCTATTATAAATGTTTTATCTATTCCTAAATCTTACGCCATTCACAGAAATGAGTTGACTGATTTTTACCGTAGACATTATTGTCGTCATCGTTACATTCACCTTAGGCTTAGACTAGAGTGTTTCTTGAATGTCAGGCAGAGTGGAGTACATCTGTTCACTTTTTCCTACAAAGGCGAATACTTCTTTTTCTTCTTCTTCTTCTTCTTCTTCTTCTTCTTCTTCTTCTTCTTCTTCTTCTTCTTCTTCTTCTTCTTCTTCTTCTTCTTCTTCTTCTTCTTCTTCTTCTTCTTCTTCGTTCTCCTCTGTTTCCTTCTTTTTCTCTTCTTATTATTTTCTTCTGGCTCCTACTGTACAGTATTTTAGGAATTCGATTTTCCGACATAGTAAAATATCTTCGGTACTCCTACAGAAATTTTGCAACAGAAAGTTTACAATAATAATAATAACGAAAACGTGGGGCTAGTTACTCCGTGTGGTACTGTGTCAGGGTATGTAGTTTTTTATCCAGTTCCACCGAATCCTACCCTGTGCGTTCCAGTTATTATCATTTGATGATGGTACACAATATAACGTGTAGGCTATATACAGTATACAAGACATGTGCTTAGCGCGTCCGTATTTAATGTGTTTCATCTTATATATGAAGATAGAATTCTTTACAATAACTACCGAGGCCGTATTTCGCTTTCTTGCATTTAGTACAACACAGATACTCTTTTAATTGTTTACATCGGGCACAGTCCTTTTGGTTTTCCATTTCTATCTGCGTAGAGATATTCTGATTAGATCAAAATGGCAATGTAAGTGGTGTCTACAACGGTTTGAAGTATGACAAGTTTCCGCGTTTAGAACTTTAAAGTTGACTAATAATTTTCTGATGAAATGCACCAGCCTCTCCACCCCAACTCCACTCTCACCTACACGTCGGTGGACCCTGTTACGCCGAGCAATCCACTCCAAGGTTGTGGTAACCAATCCCTTCGGCGCAGCGGATCGGTAAGCAAACGAGAGATGAGGGTTCTATCAGGACAGCCTGGGGGTATCCTGGATCCTGGCCTGGCAAGATGGTGCACATCGGCAGCAGGGTGTGCATCTAGTGTGGAGGCGGAGGAGACTATAGTAGCCCAACGGCTGCACACATGGGCTGAGTCAGTTAGCCTACTGCGACCGGGCAGAGAGAGCTCGTCAGCTGAGAGGTGAAAGCAACTCACTAGGGGAAGAGCACCCCGAAATCAAAGTTCCTGGTCCTCCAGGTTGGGGGTTGAATTGGAGAATTCACATAGCCCATCTGTAAAATTGTATGTGCAGAAACCTGTCAGTTTCTTTCGCCAGGTTGGGACCCGGAACTGGAGAGCAGCTGCACTTGACCGGGACAACTGGCGGAGGCTGTTAAAGGAGGTCTTGACTCAGTAATGCCAGTTGCGCCGCTGAAGAGAAGAGATAGAATACTTTCCTGATAGAGCGTTAATTCTGACTCACTGCCAGGCTATTAGGCCGTTGTCTAATGCTGTCGACTGAACCAAATTTTCGGCGCCACCATTGGACGCTATCTTCAGTGTAAATATTTAAAAAGGTAACTGGCATGGTGTTCACCAGTTCCCACAGTACTGTGAAAAACGAACACAGACCCAGTGACATTTTTAAATCGTAAAATTTCAACACAAATGAATTTAGATTGTACGCTTAGTGAGTAATAGAACTATGTATACTCTTTGGTCGATTGAATTTGGGAATGAAGGTAGGAATTTTTATGTTGGTATTTTGTACCTGCATTATTTAATCCTGTGAGAACTAAAATAATCAGAATGATCACAGTTGCACACCACTATATAAAAATTATCCCAATTAGCGCTTTCAAGCTTCACAGCCCATCGTCAGATTGGAATAGACAGGAAATACAGTATGTGAAAACAACCCCTTCACCCCTCTCCCCCACCCTGCTCACACACAACAAGCTAATATAAATGACCCTTCCCCACCCCCTAAACCCTGTCCCACCATCTGTAGAGTTACATATTTTTTCTAGCAAATTCCTTGTGTTTCAGTGGTGTGTGTGTGTGTGTGTGTGTGTGTGTGTGTGTGTGTGTGTGTGTGTGTGTGTGTGTGTGTGTGTGTGTGTGTGTGTGTGTGTGTGTGTGTGTGTGTGTGTGTGTGTGTGTGTGCATCCTTTTAAACTACCCTCTTCCTCTCCACACACGTGGGTCAGTCATACACCCTTATTTTAAAACATCCAATTAGTACTATGCAAAATAATTCTTAATCTTATCTATCTGTCCTCTATCATTTACTTCTTAATCATGTTATAAAATATCTTATAAAATAATTACATAAGACAACCGAGTTGGATGAAAAGCGAGTTGAGCCGATACCTGCCGGTTAGGTTTGGAGGGGCGGCCCGAAGGGCCGCGGTTATAGTTCATTGTTTCATATAATTCTTGCAAAAATTAAGGCGAACCATTTTTCAAATATTTAAGACGTCATACTCGTCATCCGCTGTGCATTTGTGCGCCATCGATCAGTTAACATGGCGGCCATTCACTTTACATGCGCGCTTATGGGAGTAATTATTTAATTTTTTTTCTCAGTAAATAGGTTCGACCGCCGTTTAAAATTATTTTTCTCGTGGTTATATAGTATCGAAGAATGAGAAAAGAAATATTTCACCGCAATTTGAGCATAATCCGGATCGTGCACAATTACCAGGTTGTCTGACCACAAACGTGGAGAAGGTAATAGAACAACCAATTCGTTATATGCAAGACATTTCATAGAAGACAACCATAAGTTTGTTAATCCGTTGGAAGAATACGAAATTGTAAAAGTAGTGAATAACACAGTTGAAAGGAAGCTTAGAGAGGAGTTAGAAATATTGAAAGAAAGAGAAAAAGGGTTAGACAATTTAATTAATATTAAAATTAAATTTGATAATGAAGAAATATTTTATAACATGATTAAGAAGTAAATGATAGAGGACAGATAGATAAGATTAAGAATTATTTTGCATAGTACTAATTGGATGTTTTAAAATAAGGGTGTATGACTGACCCACGTGTATGGAGAGGAAGAGGGTAGTTTAAAAGGATGCACACACACACACACAACACTGAAACACAAGGAATTTGCTAGAAAAAATATGTAACTCTACAGATGGTGGGACAGGGTTTAGGGGGTGGGGAAGGGTCATTTATATTAGCTTGTTGTGTGTGAGTAGGGTGGGGGAGAGGGGTGAAGGGGTTGTTTTCACATACTGTATTTCCTGTCTATTCCAATCTGACAATGGGCTGTGAAGCTTGAAAGCGCTAATTGGGATAATTTTTATATAGTGGTGTGCAACTGTGATCATTCTGATTGTGATTTCAACCACTAACACAAATTTCTTCATTAAAGAACTAAAATAGTTATAAACAACAGCACTATAGAACAAGTGAGCTGTTTTAAATATCTCAGCTGTGCGGTAAGCTATGAATCTGAGTATGATATAAGAGAGAAGATAAATAAATTTAAGAATATTCGTGGTACGATTCATAGAAATCAGAAATAAAACTAGACACAGCACAAGGATTAAATTTGAAAAGACAATTGCAATACCTACATTGATTTATGCGATTGAGGCGTGGGTCATGGGAAAAAAGGAAAGCGGCAAGATTCAGAGTGCTGAAATGGAGTTTCTTCTAAATACTATAAATTATGCATTGTAATATAGAATAAGGAATCAGGATATCAGAGCAGAACTCGAAGTAAAGGACATAAATGAAATTATTTCAGTTTACAGAAGACAATGGTGGGATCATCTGCAAAGGATGACAGAGGATCGATTGCCGAAAGCGGCACTGAACTGTAAAGCCATTGGTAGAAGAGACTTGGACCATCCGAGGATGAGATGGGAGACGGTACAGGTTTATATAACCTAATCCTTGAAGAGGAGAAGAAGAAGGAGATTATTTATTTCGTCTTGAATTCTGCAGATTATATCAGTCTAAATATAAAGAGTAAAACAATATATTTTAAATCCACACGTTCCGAGTTGTAACACATCCCGTATTCCCAACAACTTGTAAACTTGTATTCCCGTTTCACTTGTAAACAATGTTTCTCCCCACCATTGTTCGCACGTGCAAGCGTTGTATTGTAGTGCACAGAACGGCACTTGTCTAATCCAGTTGTTATAGCGTTAATTTCGTCTCAGCTAATTCGTACAAAGTTTCAAATTAACATCGGCGGATCTGAGTTATAGTCCGCTATTTCCAACAGTTGGTTGTGCGGTTTCCATATTGTCTGCGAAATTACAGAGTTAATTATGCAGAGTTGGTTGGTGAGGTTGCCTAATTTGTGCGCAACCCGCGCCAACTTTGATCCCGCTGCTGAGTGAATGTGTGAAAATGGCAATCTATGTATAGGGTTCCCGCAGTGCTATATCTGACCTAACTCGACAAGATTTCTGTACATCGTAACTGGGTATTTAACTTGACGATGCTAGATGTGATAGAAACTAGCGCACTCGAGCGACGTATGTACAAATTTTAGCAAACACACTAAACTCTAACGCTATATAGGTAAAACCCGTATATCCTACGTGGCGCCTCTCATGTGTGTGTGTGTGTGCTCGCGCGCGCGCACACAAAAGTGTGTATATTATTTGCGATGAATAAGTAGTTGGTTATATAAAATATTGGAATGATTCGGGTTTATTAATGATTTTTTCAAATTGCATTATTAATATAATATTGTCCTATTAACAAAATAAAACTAATTAGACTGTCTCTTTTGACCTTTTATTTTAGAATTTTAAAATTATTTTCTTTTATACTCTAATTTATAAATATTTTATTTATATGAGTTCTTTTGTTTTTAAGTTTATGGGCGTTTTTTAATGAAGTTTATAACAAACAATTTCACTTCCCTTTACAATAGATGATGCGATGTCGATGATCCTTGGAATACAGCTGTGATTGTTCCTTCTGGATAGATGTTCAGGATATCGCTGCGATCTCATCCCGTTGTTCGGCGTTCAGGGTCGTTCACGGGTTGGGTACTTATACGAGGACTATTCAATAGAAACACGTTTGATCTGCGCAGCCGTGACTTCGTCGCCATGGTAACGGAATTCGTTTGTTTATATTGTCTGTTTAAGTACTCGTGACGCGTCTGTCAAAAATATTTGCAGTTTGCTCTTTTCTAAGAGTTGTGACTGTGTTGAAAAATGGCATCTATAATAGAAAATCAGTCCAAAGATAATCTGCGTACAGTTATTCAGGTTTTGTCCGCTGAGGGGCGTCAAGCAATAAAAATTTATACAAAAATAAAAGGTGTATATGGTGACTATAATTATTCTCATACGGCAGTGGTTAAATGGTGCAATAAATTTCGACGAGGACGGTAATACACTAAAGTTCGGCCCGTCCCGGTCATGCACGTGTTTGCAGCATCAGATGAAAATGTGATATAGCTGGAAACTGCTTTACGCGCAAATAGGCGCATCAAAGTTAAAGAACTAACTCAAATGTTGAGCATCAGAATGGCAACTGTTCATTCTATCATTCATAGTCTTGGCTATCACAAAGTTGCTGCTCAGTGGATTCCACGACTGCTTATTGATGAGCAAATTTGCGTTCGGTCTTATCATTACAGTATTTGATGCGCTATCAACAACAAGGTAATGCCTTTCTACACCAAATTGTTTCCGGTGATGAGTCTTGGTGTTATCACTACGAACCAGAGTATAAACGTGAGAGTATGCAGTGGAAGCATGCACAATCTCTGAAGGCGAAAAAAAGTCGGTCCCAACCTTCGACAGGAAAAGTAATAGTGGCCGTATTTTTTGTTTATCAGGGTGTGTTGTTCTTAGATTTTAAAGAACTTTGCGTCAGCATCAACGCTGAGCGATATTCAGACAGCTTAAAACGCTTTGGTACCGGTCAGCATCAAGAATAAACCTGCCGGGAAGGTCACAAATAATGTCATACTTCTGCATGATAAAGTTCGGCTTCATCACGATTCAAGATCTGCTTGGTCGTATTAAGTGGGAAGGCTTACAACATCTACCTCACAGTCCCGACTTGTCCCCGTGAGGTTATCATGATTTTGGCCCATTAAAGAAATCACTAGAAGGACAGCGGTTCAAATTGGACGTTGAGGTAGAGTTTGCTTTTTTGGGGTGTGGGGTGGGGTATATAAATTTAAATACAAGGATTGTAGTAAGTTACACATAGGCGAAACGGGCCGTAAGTTTGAATGTAGGTTGGCGGATTATAAAAGAGGGGAAGGAAATAGAACTTTCCAGTTCATTATATCCTAGATATTTTGTAGAAGAAAACCATAAATTTGTTAATCCCTTAGAAGAATATGAAATTGTAAAGGTCGAACAAAATCCTGTAGAAAGTAAATTGAGAAAGATGATAAAAATACCAAAGGCAATAAAAAAAAGAATTTAAACAGTTTAATTAATTCAAAGGTGCAATTTGAAAATGAAGACATGTTTTACCATATATATAGTAAGATAGAATTATAGTATAAAAGTTTGGTAGCAGTATGATATTTGGTGAAAAAGTACAAGGCTCTTTGAAGGTAACTGTGGCAAGGGGTGGTAACCCGGCTGTTTGTTTGTTTTGTTGTGATCGTTGAAACGTAACAAGGGTGTTTACTTGCAATGTTAAGTTGACCCTTCCGGTGTAGGGAAGACACATAAACAGGGAAGGTTTTTAACCAGGTTGTTGTTTCCATCTGAAGATGAGCCGAGAGGTTTGAAAGCGTTCATGTAAGTGTAAGTGAGTATTAGTGGTAGCAACACAAGTTTAGCATAAGTTAGACTTAAACACTAAATTGTATTTATCGTTTAAGTAAAGTTTGCTGTTAACGAATGGTACCGCAAACAGCCGCAAGAATTTTACCATCAGGGAATTTATAGATTAGTCCAACATTGGGACTCATGCCTTAATGTTAATGGAGGCTACTTTTAAAATCGTTTAATAGAAAATGCTTTACAGCCTCTAATGTGTTTCTATTGGACAGTCGTCGGACAATTTGTAGTAAATTAATTTTTAATTGTGATTTGTGTATTACAACTGCAGCCGTTGAGATTGTGAGCCGCGGACGTTACCGATGTGGCGGCACGCGTCATAATATTATTTTTCAAAACATCATATCATTTTTGTTTTTAATATAATATTTAATAATACCTCTATAAGCCTACTTATAATTATATATGTATAAAGTGCTGTAATATACAGGGTAAAGGCCGACTCAATTGACCGTATTGGCGAAAGAGTAATTATACAGTTGTTATGTATATCAGCGCGTGCACTGCAAGTCTTGATCCCTAACAAATAAACGGTCTGATTTGTGTTAACAACCGTCGAAGGAATATGAATTGCCTGGTAACTCAATTACGAACTGCCTTCCGCTCAACTGGTTTTATATGAAAATCTAAATTATTAAACTCATTCCATATATTGATTGGCGACACTTCAATACGAAGGCTACGCGACACTCGGTCGTGATTTGCCTGCTTCGTTTTCATCGTGATTAAAAACTATAAACTATAAACTATAAGCAGATAAAAGCTGCCAAGTTTATTTATGCATTATACAATATTTATTAATTTTTAATATTAAGATAATGACCGTTATATTTTCTAAATATAATTAATTCACTACCGACTCGGAACACAAAGTTTTTTACGGGTAAAAACGTAAAAGTTTACATTATAGTCTTAACCGGTTTTCGCTTTTAAAAAGCTTCTTCAGAGGCTGCCGTTGGGAGCATTGTCCGTCTTGTTCTTGGTGACGGTATCGACTTTTGAAGGATCGATGTTGTGTGTGTGTCGGGTGTGTTATGTTGGAATAATGCGTGTGATTTGAATTGTGTCTGTTCGTTTAGAGTGTCGTTTTTATGTGTTTTCGTGTATTTGTATATTGCCAATTGTTTAGAGTGTCCAGTTTTCGGCCTTTTGTGTGTACCTGTAGAATGTCCATGTTTTTGTATGTAGTCGATGTTTTTGTATGTGTGGTTTGCAAAGGTGGATTCTGTAGTGGAGTGTAGTATCTTTGTGTGTTCAATGTATCTTTGTTTCAAGGTACGTCCTGTCTGGCCTATGTAGAATTTTTGCAATTTGTGCAATTTAGTTTGTAAACACCAGGTAGATCGAATTTGTTTTTGTCTTTTGTATGTATTGAACAAATAAAAACAACACTCTAAACGAACAGACACGATTCAAATCACACGCATTATTCGAACATATCACACCCCACACACACACACACACAACATCGATCTTTCAAATGTCGATACCGTCACCAAGAACAAGACGAACAGTGCTCCCAACGGTAGCTTCTGAAGAAGCCTTTTAAAAGCGAAAACCGGTTCAGGCTATAAGGTAAAACTTTTACGTTTTTACCCTTAAAAAACTTTGTGTTCCGAGTCGGTAGTTAATTAATTATATTTAGTTAAGTAACGAACACGTCATGGACAACGAAATCCAAGAATTTATATTTTCATTATTAATATAATGAACCTTAATAACAATTGGTAAATGTTAGTGAAAATAATACAAATACATGCAGATTATTAGCCTCAATTTACTTAAAATGGTTTAAATCAATATGATCGCCTAGTGAACGCGCCTACTGTGATCCTGTCTTAGTGTTTGTTGGCTGGGAGGGGGGATGAATCCTAATCCTCATCATGTTCACAATATCGTGTTTCTGCCACGATTGCTATATGTCGCTGTTACTGGCAACGCTGAGTGGAGGGGGAGAGGGTCAAACTGCCGAAGGAAAAAAATGTATACCCCTGACCAAAGTTAAAATTATGATGGATTATCTTCTTTTGATATAAAATAAATTGTGATACAATTGAATAAACTAACATTTCAGAAATCTCAACTGCCCAATACGTTGTTCAAATAAACAGTAAGACTCGTATAAGAACTCCAGAATACTCAAGAAGACACTGAAGAACGCTTACCATTCTAAAATAAGTTTAAAAGTTCCAAATGTTTTCAGGAAAAACTTCTGGACTGACGAATGTAGGGCAAGACATCGATCAAGAATGAAGGGGCTATGGAAGAGAAGGAAGAGAGGTGAGAAGAAGGGATGAACCAGTTGGACCAAACGTAGTCCACAGTGGATCTTACAAAAAATAATGACATTTAATGCATTCAGTATATAAAATCTAATATCACAAACACCAACAGGAAAATAAATATGAAAAGAAGAGCACAAATATCCCCCTTAGTTTTCTTTTATAAAATTGCTAAACTGCTAGAATTGTTATTGTTTAGACAAAGCTTTTCGTCATTACTGACATCTTCAGGTCTTAAACAACCTTTTCTATTAGTTTTCTTTTTTGCGGATTGTTTTCTATTTTGATTATTTCCATATTTTCATTTGGATTTATAAATTTATGGCCTGATTCATTGAAATGTCTTGCATATAGTGAGTTCGTTGTTCTAACCCCTCTCCTTTTGTATGTTCATTCATTCGAATTTTAAATTTTCTTCCTGAGAAATTGTTTTAGAGACCTGAAGATATCAGTAATGACGAAAAGCTTTGTCTAAACAATAACAATTCTAGCAGTTTAGCAATTTTATAAAAGAAAAACAAAATGTAATATCTTAGCTGCGAGCGTAGCGAGGGAGTCAAAGGGCCGAGCTTTGCTGTCTAATGCTTCGATGTCTGTGACACATGAATGATGTTTCCAGTAACCCACGAATCCATAGACGCACCATGTCTTCCATTGCAATTGGCCGGACGTTGTGCGATTGGGTCGCAACTGACGGCGGCCCATATATTAATACATCAATTCCGAGGCAACACAATAAAAATAGAATATTTGTATAAAATAAAAAAGTCGATATTGCTGTTGTTGAACGCGCAAAATGTATGTTTCACCGACTTCAGTTGCAGGATAAATATTTTGTAATTCAGCTGGTGCTGCTCCATGACAACAATCGGCCGTAACACTGGGAAACTCGCAGATATATAATGCGATTTGGATTCCGTTATGCTTTTATATTATTGTTTGTTTTGCGCACAAACATGTAAACGAAGTATTTTCCTTGTTATTGTTGTATTTGTTTTCGTTGTTATCAGTATAAAATATAAAACCGTTTTCCTCTTCATAACAAATATTACCAGTTCAATTTTATTCACTGTGTTTTATATGTTATAAAACCTGTGTAGCATATAAAAATATTACCAAATGAGATTCAACATGGTAAGCCACTTTAATTATTTGAGAACTGATATTGGCTACGACAGAAATTATGACATCGATGTTAGGTATATTAGGTAAATTCCAGACTATCTGTGGAACAATCGACCCCGTATTTCTAGAAACAAGATACAAAATCAAAGTTTTCAAAAGTTATGGCAGTCCCTATACTGTGTTATGGGTGTGAATTATGAACAACAACCAAGAAACAAGACAGTAAAATACAGGCCTCGGAAATGACGTTCTTAAACGGAGTTAAAAGAATGACCGTATATAGAATGAGGGCATAAGAGAAGAGTTACAAGTTTTTAACTAAAATTAAAAATTTAAAGATTACAAACAACGGTGTAAAGAACATTTACAAAGAATGTAGAGTCTCGATCGGCTAAACAGTCTGGAAATACAAACCTATAGGACACATGTGTGTGGGTAGACCCATGAAGAGATAGATGGACGAACTTTGAAGGAGAAACAGGCAGCATCTTGCCTATTCCGTATTGTGAAAAAGTAGATGATGATGATGATGATATTCATCACGGTAATAAAAGTCTCACTAATCACACTATTGTTACACCGGAGTGTTGTGGGTAAATTAGAAGAGAGATTAGTCTGACACCAATTAAGTCACTAAATAAAAAATTTAATTAGATACAATAAGAAAATATAAATCAACAAAAGGCGGTCTTAAACAATCTTCTTATTCTTCTGCACCTCACAGTCCTGCATATAATGTTAGAAACTATGATGACGCAGGCCGTGAAAGCATTTGGAACTGTACATTACATCGGAATCAGGCAGTTTCCTTGAAAGAAATAAAATATGTATATAAAAGTGCAAAAGAGACAGTAATAGTCAATTGATCAGAACTATGTCTAAAAAAACAGGGACAGGTCAAGAGTAGATAAAATAAAACAAAGGTTACGATCACCACTCGAAGGAAAACCAGAAAACCTGAACAGTTTAAAATCGAACGACTAAACCTGGGAATAGTTAATCAGTTTCAGAATTTTGGGTGTTGGATGGCAGAAGACAATGAAGAAATAAATGAAATGAGGAAAAGAATACAGACCGAAAGTAGAGCATATGCTTCGTTAACAACTATATCAAGACAAGGAATATCCACCATCAGTCCAAGGTCACATTATATAAAGTTATGATTAGACCGTTGATAATATATGGCAGCGAGGCTTGGACTCTGAACAACCAAGCCGCTAACATAATTGACTTTTAAAAGGAGAATTTTGAGGAGAATATCCAAGTCAATGGGGTATGGTGAATGCGTCACTATGAGGCTCTATAAAAGCTAGAGAAAGACTATGATCTGGCCACCACCATCCGACTGTATAGATTGCAATGGGCAGGACACGTCATCAGGATGGAAGGCAACCGAATACCTAGGAAGATACTGTTTAATCAAATCGAGGGTAAAAGGCCTGTCGGAAGACCTAAGCATCGCTGGATTGACGCAGGGGCAAGGGATGCAGATACTTTACTTAAAATAAAACGATGGACAGTGATCGCCAAGGACAGGGAAAAATGAAGGCGGAAGATTATGGAGGTAAGGTTCGACTGTAAACTGTGACGCTATAGAAGAATAACAAGAAATAGAGTACTGGAGGAGAAGTTATGTAACGACATTAAACATGGTTGGAAACGGTGAAATAAGAAGATACACTGAATTAACCGTAGACATTACACACAAATATCAAGGGAAAACAATGGTTATGGTTTGGAAATCTAAATAAAATGTCCGAAACAAAATGGCCTAAAAAATATGGGAATGAGCGCCCACAAGAAGAAGAAAAAGAGGTAAGCCTCAGCTGTGATGAAGAAGGGTGTAGAAACGGTTGTGAGCAGTAGAGGTCTCTAAATCACAGACTGTAAGGACACAAGACGGTGCATACCGGGATACGTCTGCAGATGTGAAATAATTATCATCATACTGTCACGACGCGACGGTCTTACTGATCGTCGTATTGTAATTGAAAAACAAAATGCAAAACACCAATGAAGTCACTAATAACCAGCTTTAATTATCACAACTAACAGTTTGTAATCAACAAGTTATTCTAGAAAATTATATCGTACAATTGTTTAAGTTAATACGTCCACACAAATAATAATGTCAACTATAAAGAATTCCTCACTATAATCACTTTTCACTAATACACTACTTGAAACGTACTGTGTAAATCACCCGACAATAAACTGAACTAAACGGCAGATGAGGGCTCTTTATAGTCTGCAGGGTTCCATAATATGTGTCCTTAACAAGCAATACAAAATTCTAGAGGATACTTCAACGCGACCTTGACAGAAACACGCACCGTTGGGCTAGTTCTAAAGCTTGTCGAACAACACTACCGAATGTACGAACATGTTCCGTAGGCCTATTACGTAACACTGCCTCTCATATTACGTGTCACGTACACACATAAACATTACACCTGGGCTTTGTTGGGATAGCCGAGAAACATGTAGAACGTTCTGTGATGGCGTAACTATATATATTGTTACGACATCACAGAACAATCTACGTGTTTATCGAACGTTCCAGAGGGATCAAGAATGTAATGCGGTGGTATACGTGGCCCTTGACGCATTCGCGAGACGTTTCTGGAAGCCGACAGCCACGCGGACTGTGTCAAGGCCGCAATAAATTACGTCATACACACTGGCACTAACACGCATTTTGGAATATTCTGGTCTGTGAGCCTTGTATAAATACCAGTACTCAACGACGTTCAGTTCAGTTATAGTCGCGATAAATTACAGTGCGTTTCGAGAGTTTATAGTCGGGCGATTACAAGTGATTATCGGGCGATATACCTGTGTGCGTTCAAGTGGTTATTAGTGAAGTGTTTAATAATCGGGCGGGATAATTGTAATACAATTGTAAAACAATTTTATTGCGTGTGAACCATTTTTATTTGATTTGTTGTAGAGACTGTGTTGTTAATTACGAACTGTTTAACTGTGAAAATTAAAGCTGGTAATTAGCGACTTAATTGGTGTCTTGTAATTTGTTTTCCACTGTACCTACGACGATCAAGTAGACCGTCGTAAAAATATGATTTTCAGAAAAATTAAATTCTCTTATCATTTACAAATAATGACGTTACAACGTGTTATCATTTTCCCTTACAACGTTATAATAATTGCTCATCATCATCATCATCATCATCGCCTTCAGCAAGGATAAAACCAAAAATGGTCCCAAGCAGATAGACTAGAGCTGGTCAGCCCAAAGTTCCTTCGAATGCCCCATTCCGCTCCGTTCTTTCGGTTTATAATTCCATAATTGTTTGAGGGTGTAAATCTTAGAAATAAAACAAAACACAGCACAAGGATTAAATTTTGCTGGATAAAAAAACCATTGCAATACCCACGTTGATTTATGGAATTGAGGCACACAAAAAAAAGCGTCAAGATACAGAGTGACGAAACGCAGTTTCCTCGATATACTTTAAACTATATGTTGCAAGATAGAATAAGGAATGAAGAATCAGAGCATAAATCGAAGTAAAGGACATGAATGAAATTATTTCAATTTACAGATGACAACGGTGGAATCATCTGCAAAGGATGACAGAGGATCGATTGCCGAAACCGGCACCTAACCTAACCTACCCTAACCTAACCTAACTAAACTATAAAGCCGTTGATAGAAGAGACGTGGGTACAATGGCAGAGGATAAGATGTGTGCCGGAACAGGTTTATATAACCTACTCCTTGAAAAGAGAATAAGAAGAAAAGTTTGAGGATGTGGCAGTCATCCATTTCTTTAAGATATTCCATCCACTTCAGCCAATATTAGGGAATACCTATCAAGTATACTTGTAATATTTAGTTTCTCCCGTACATCGACACTTCTTTTGCGATCTTGAAGAGTATATCCTGTCACGTGCCAGAGAAATCTCATTTCGGCCGCTTGATCTGGGACGTCGTTCATGTCCAGTCCTCAAAAGCATAAAGAAGAGTGAGGAGGACCATTACTTGTAGAACCTTAGCGTGTTTCTTTACTCGTTAATCAGAGTTCTCCTGATGGTCTCACCATATGGTTAAAATTGTGCTTCTGCTTCACCACATAATTGTTTGCAATGTAAAACAAAGCCCTATATTCTTACGTAGGCTTCCGCACCCGGTGTCCATTATGTTTTTGAAGTTCTCTTCCAATACGGACCGCGTCAAAAATGTCTTGTACGACAACTTTCACTCATATCACAAGGAGTATCCTCAGGTCTTAGTGAGTCACTTTGACCTGAGGATACTTATTGAAGGTTGTAATACAAGACATTTTTGACGCGGTCCGTACGGGAAGAAGACTTCAAAAACACATTATAGCCCTGTTATTCAAAATTACTATCCTTCTCCAGAACAGTACCATCTGCAACTATTTTTTAAAACCAAATATTTCTAAAACCAAATTTGGGATAAGTAAAATTACAGCAGAAACTGAAACCAAAATATTTAAAACCATTGTTAGAAATATCATAACTTACGGCTCAGAAGTTAGGACTACTAATAAACACACAAGAACAAAATTAGTGACAGCAGAGGTGAACTTTTGGAGACGTTCGGCAAGAGTATCCAGACGTGAGAAAAATTAGAAACAAAGCCATTAAGAACAGAATGAATGTGAAATATTTAATTGTTGATTTCATCCAAACAAAAAAATTACAATGGTACGGAACACGAAAAGAATGACACAGGAAAGATTGCCAAGGAGATTTACGGAATGGACCCTACCAGGAAGAAGAAAAAGAGGAAGACCACTTATCACCTGGATAGAAGATATTCGGACTACATTGAGGGAACGAGAAATTGAAGATCTTTGTATGGACAAGCAGCAGTGAAAGATGAAAATTCAATTACTTTTTTAATCGAATTGTGTAACCGGAAAATGTGTAAAGATTTTACAGCCGGAATAATAAATAATAAAATATTCATAATATATTTATAAATTCATTTTATAAACACGAAATGAATCTTACAAAACAAGCTTTTTCCCTTTCTACTGATAATATTTCATTAATATTATTCGAAAACACGAGACAATAAAACATTTGTTTTATTATTATTGATAATCAGCAAAACAATTTATAATTCATTACACTAGCCAACAACAGAAAATCGTTATTTTGTTTCCTGACTGAAATTAGCTGATATTGATTGCTTATTGGGTCTGAAAAAAGAATATAACTGACAAAAACTTATTTTAGCTCCTGTTTTATTGATATACAAAATTATTTACTAAAACCAATTTATTGGTTTTAGTATATACAAAATTACAATATCCAGAACAAGAAATAACATTTGAACATTTTAGTTTAGAGACTATAAAAAAATGAATTTACATACAACATGTTTATAAAATGTTTACATTGTTAAAGAAAAGAAAATTTAATTCTTTAAAAGTTAATATTGTTATTAAAATTGCTAATTATTACTGTTTTTCTTTATTGTTTTTACGTTTCTGAACGCTTCTTTTTAGCTTGCAGCTTGTGCTCTTGGTTTGGAACATCCCTTGCTAATGTCTAGCAGTAATCTGCACGTCCCATTTGCCCTGATACCTCTTCTCCATGGTGGCGACCTCTTCGCGAAATCTTTCACCATGTTACAAAATTCTTTATCAAACCTAATTTGATAGGTAAAGAAAGCAGTATAATTTTGCTTCTGTCAACTAGAGGATTGTTTATAACATTTTTTTCTCCAGGGAATAGTCTTCTGTTTTATTTTGTAGCGAGACTTCCTAGCACAGCTGTCCCATCCACATAAAATGACAGCTGTTCTGTTATACCCCAACTGCATGTGCAGAAGTAAAGCTACAACTTTCAAATCCCCACAGATCTGCGATTTATGTACCTCGTACTTGATACCATTGAAAAGTAATTTCATATTGTAATATGTTTCCTTCATATCCACAGCATGGCCCAAAGGAATAGAGGGTGGAGTGTTAAAGAAAAACAAGTTTTAAGCTCAATTTTGATGAATCTATGAATAGTTTCCATTCTTCAGGGTTACACTCAATATTCAAAGTTTTATATACTCTGCATTCATGAAGCCATTAACATCCCAGCATGCAACAAGATCGTTTTTCTTTTTAAAATATGACATGAAATCCTTTTGTCGGTCTCTGTAAAAACTTACTGTAACATCAGGTGACAAAAGATTCCATTGCTCAACCCTAGATCCTAATAGCTCGTCTTTATCTTTATGGAGGCTTAAGTCTCAAACCAGATTGTTTAACTCACCCTATGTAAGTCTATGTGGCTAACTCAAATCATTTTGTGGATCAAAGTTGGGATCTTTTGACATAGTAGGCTTACTTACATCTCTTGATCTGTCTTCGTCATCATATGGCAGCAGTTGATAGTCTTGTGGAGGGATAGACACCTGAAGACCATCACCATGTGGGACGGGACGAATAGCTCATGGTATGTTCGGATATTCTACAGTCCGATTTTTTTCTTTGAAATACCATCATGTAAAAGCATTGTCATGCAGAAATAACAGGCATTTACATGATTTGTTGGTTTTTACCATAGCCAATCATCGTTACACCAAAGTTCGTTGAACGTCTCTTTCTAGTTAACCAACTACGAAGACTCACTTAACATGTATTGCAACAAACGTAAGGTGCCCATAACTTGTCTTGTTCCTCTACCTTTACTCCAAAGTAATGAAAGTATGCTGTTTTTACTAGCTGTGTTATAGGCCGTTTCTAGCAGAAAATGTCACTACACCACATACATAGCAAAAGTTGTCAGCATTTGCGATATATTTTCACAGTTTCTAGACACAGTATAAGGGAAGAAAGAAAATATTACTAACACTCATTAACCTTACAATGCAGTCAGACGAAAACTAACATCAAATGATAAGAACAGTGATTTCAGACAGATTTGTCAACCGCAAAAATGAAAGTTCCCAATTTAAAACAAAAATTCCCGTAACTATACTTAAACTGTTGGATCTTGAAAATAAGAGGTAACTAACCATTTAAAAGGTTAAATTAGTTTTTTAAAACTCAAATAGAATATAAAATTACTACTTTCAAGCAGGACACAATTTTGTTGTTGAACAGTGTTATTAGAGTTGAATGTGCTATACGTGAAAATGAAGTGAAGTGGAGATCAAATGCAAACGAGCGTACCATGGCATCGATTACGGATAGAGGGAGAGGTTTTTAAACATATTTTCCGCATACGAGCGCAGCCAAGCGGAAGACAGCTGGTTATTGAATTTGCAAGCGATTCGTATTGCACTTGATTACTACGGCTCGATTCAAACGGGTCGTTCATTCTCGCCAAACACGATTCACAAGGTCTCGACCAAAAAAAGTGCCCTACTATTTGCACCGTTATAGTACGCTCAGCTTTGTTAGTCGTGATGCACACAGAACATCTGTAAATATCAGCAAAACTAAATACATGGTAAATTCTGTATCAGAAACGAAGCGAAATTTATATAATTTGTGCATATACGATAATTACTTATGATGCAGTTAGCAAGTTCTGATACTTGGGTAATACGATAAATAATGAAGAGTCCATAAACACAACGAATATACGAGGATACGAATATGAAGTAGGGTACATTATGCTAACAGTAGACTATTGAGACGCGAACTCATTACTCGTAAGACAAAAAATAAAAATATATATATCAGACGCTTATCAGACCGGTTGTTACTTATAGAGGTGAGACGTGGCCAAGAACCAAAAAAGGAACAAGTAACACCATGAAGGTTTGAAAGAAAGATCGTACGACGTGTCTATGGCCCGGTTAAGGAAGATGCTGAATTATGAAGAAGATGAAGGAATAGTCAGAAGATAGATAACCTGTTGAAGCATGAGGAAATTGTAAGATTTGTAAAGGACCAACGAATACAATGACTAGGTCGCGTAGAGCGGATCGATGATCCGCGTGTGTGAAAGGAAATCCGAAGGGCGCAAGTCTATAAAAACAGAAAGAGGTGCCGACCTAGGATAAAATGGTTGGATGATGTGATGGAAGATCTAAGAATTATGGATGTAAGTGGTTACACTGAGAGGGCAATGGATAGGAGAAGATTGGTATTGGAAGCCAGGTCTCACGTTGGGCTGTAGTGCTGAAGAAAAAGAAGAAGAAGAAACACAGAAAATCTCAGTGATTTGATTGCCTGAAAATGTATTTGAAGATTTTTCTTATCGAAAATAATAAATTTAATTAAAATCGTAGAATGTATTAAGTTGTTTGTGTCCTACAATACCATCATTTTCCGGGCTGTTAGGCCGTGGTATAGATTGCCTATGTTCACTACCAGACGTTTCGTCCGTACCCATGAAGGACATCTCCAATGGCGCGGGAACGCAGATCACAAACACCCAAGTTCCGGGCTGTTAGGCCGTGGTATAGATTGCCTATGTTCACTACCAGACGTTTCGTCCGTACCCATGAAGGACATCTCCAATGGCGCGGGAACGCAGATTACAAACACCCAAGTTCCGGGTTGTTAGGCCGTGGTATAGTTTGCCTATGTTCACTACCAGACGTTTTGTCCGTACCCATGAAGGACATCTCCAATGGCGCGGGAACGCTGGTCACAAACACCCAAGTTTGTGACAAAATTTACTTTTTTGTAATACAATAATTTTTGTAATTTTCCACGACAGTTAATGTTTGTAACGTCCAGCTATTGACCATCGACATCCAACGTCCAGCTCCGCACCTTTCTATTTTTCATTGACGGAGTGGGGAGGGGTGCGCCCATCGAATTGGTCCTCAGTTAAGTATACGCCACCATAAATTCAAAGGCTGTCTATGACTGTTCTAGATAATTCGAGACGCCACGTCCACACCCTCGTCGATTATTCTATCGGCATCCAGGTCTGCTGTATCACTGTATTCCAAAGCGACAGCGGTATAAATACTGGCGGCCGAATTCAGTGATATTAGAGCGACGTTCGAAGTGTCTGTTACTGTGACTGGTGGAAAGTGTATTAATTAGTACGAAACTGTAATAAGGTGACATTTATTGTTGCATGACAAACTGAATTTGAATTATTGTACAAGAATTGCTTTGTTGATTTCTAACCATTGATGTTTGTTTCCAATTGAAGTTTAATTAGTGACTTCATATGGTGTCAGTTATTCTGTTTCACGGTACAATACGACGATCTGAGTGACAGCCGTAACAATATTATGTTAATTTTATTGCTGTTGTTGTTGTTGTTGTTGTTATTGCTGCTGATGCTGCTGCTGCTGCTGCTGCTACTACTACTACTACTACTACTACTACTACTACTACTACTACTACTACTACTACTACTACTACTACCACCACCACTACTACTGCTGCTGCTGCTGCTACTACTACTATTACTACTATGAGGTGAGTAGTAGTAGGTCAACTACCATATGACCCAGTTGCTCAGTGGCCACGGCAATTTTAATGCCTACCTCCACAGAATGGAAAGGTGCAAAGCCCAGCATGGCAGTACGGAGACTCTCCCCGTGAAGATACCTTGTACACTTTTTTCAAGTGCTGCAGATTCCCAAGACAGAGGATGGTACTGAAAATGGAGCTCGGGGAGTTCACGCCTGAGAGCGTGGTTGCGCTTATGCTTCCTGGTAAGGCGGAATGGGACCGCACCAATGCATTGATTCAGTGGAAAAAAAAGACAGGCCCAACTTGCACCCAATGGGGAGTAGAAGATAAGGAACAGCTAGAAGAGGCCGATAAGGGGGCAATGGGCTCCATCCTGAAGTAATACGCTAAATTATTCCGTGATGGCTATGAATGCCAGAATTAGAGGTGGGTTTTTTAGTGGGTGAGAGTTCCACACACCAGAGGAAACACGGCCTCCTCTCACGGTGCACAAAGCATTTCCCCCCCCTATATAAAACACTACTGCTACTACTACTACTACTACTACTACTACTACTACTGTTAATAGTAAGAAGAAGAAGAACAACAACAACAACAACAACAACAACAACAACAACAACATTATTATAATAATAATAATTATTATTAGTGTTGTTGTTGTTGTTGTTGTTGTTGTTGTTGTTATTATTATTGTATATGCATGCATGCTTGCGCGTAGTCATAGACTGCGCGCGTGCGTGTGTGACTTGTTACGACCGTGACAATGCGGGCGTGTAGAGTTTAACGCTTACGCAGGAGTTTTTATTGATCGACCGTGGCTCCGAGACCCTTCGTACCTACGGGCAACTGTTTAATTCAGAACTTTTTCTCAGAACGCGGAGCGGGGTGAGGCAATAAGTCAAGCAACAAGTACAGAAACCAGAATCAAGTAACTAACTAAAGCGGTGTCTGCTTCTTCTTACGATCAACACCTTTTTTAACGTTACAAGTGAATACACCACTACTAACAAAGGATAATATTTTTCACACTTTTTTGTTTTAAAGCTTATTAAATTATGCGCTACATATTCACCTCGTAAATTCAATGAAATAATTACTAAGTACAAATATTTATTTAACTAGCTATTTATTTGATATATTCAATATTATCAAATGTTTGTTATAATTATTTTGATTAATCTTGATTTGCTTACAAATCATATTTTAGTAAAACGAGTAATTATCATTTCTTCTTCTTCTTCTTCTTCTTCTTCTTCTTCTTCTTCTTCTTCTTCTTCTTCTTCTTCTTCTTCTTCTTCTTCTTCTTCTTCTTCTTCTCACAGATCCTAAGAAAGGTGGGTGGTATTTTGGTGCGAGCCCAGTGCTTCCGATTCCTTGCTAATGTTTTCAACTTGCTAAATCCTTCGATGCCAATTCCTACGTCCACTTCCTCACTGCTTCCTTGGCAGCACCCTTTTTGTTCTTTACTTCATCATCATAAACCTTGTAGTCATCATTGTATCTCACTTTAAGGCCTATCCATTCTCTTTTCCTCCGTTTGCGACTTTCAATTTTCTCCTTATTTTGTCCACTTGTCTTGTAATTTCCTTACTGTCCAATTTGTCCAACCTCAGCGTTCTCTTCCAGTATTACGTATCAACTTATCACTACGAGCTGTTTCTTTCTTTCGTTAACAGTGGGTTCAGACGGGGTTGATGAGTGAGTTACGTACAAAGGGGAATCGTCTATAAGGCGCGCCCAGTGTCTTGGCCACAACACAATAATAGCGTACTCTATAAGAGTACACATCACTATACTCTATAAGGGAAATCCTTTTGCCTAAGGTTTCAACAGACTATATGAACAGCAACTAATTCAGACATATGATTGAATATAAAGTTAAGCATCCCATGCTTAAGAAAAATGCCGGACTCTTTTAGACATAAGAATACTTTTCTAGGAGATGACTCTTTGGGTGCCTACTGCAAAATCAACTTTAAAACCCTTGAAACATTAGCCTAGAAATTTTTGCCTTCATTTTATACAGATCTTTTGCTACATGATTTCTTTTTGACATGAGTTTTAAATGAGTGAATCTTCACAGCAACGAAGAAGAGAAAGCAAGTATGCAAAACTGGTAAAGACTTCAAGACAAAGAATTCTTTGTTGCAGGCATAAAAAAAGTGTAGAACGATGGGATGAATGTATGATTGTAGCAAGAGAATCTGTATATGTCGATAAATCGGTTATTTAAATTTTGAATCTAATTTAATAAACTGTATTCAAAGCGTAAGCGTTTTTCGTCTCTACTTGATAAATGTTGCTTTTAAAAATTTTATACTGAGAGAAATGAATTACACACACCAACTTCGTTTACTATACCTCCGAAAGAAGGTAATTCTAGCAGGCTTAACCTAGCACACTTGTTAAGATATGAGAGCAAGAAGTAAGCTAACACAATTTATAAGCATCTGTGGAACGATTCATAGGTACCTGAAAAATAAAACACGGAAGGATACCCGAATGAAATTTTATAAAACTGTAGCTGTCCCCACATTCCTGTATGCTAGTGAGACATAAACTCTTGATAAAAGGGACGTGCAGAGAATTCAGACAGCCGAAATGAAATTTCTAAGAGGGACGCAAGGTTGTTCTGTCTTGAATCAGAGAAGAAACGAGGATATTAGACGCGATTTAAACAATGTATCAATGCACCAGAAGATTAAAGACTACAGAAGGAGATGGTGTGAACACCTGAATTGCATACCTGATATCCGTCTACCCGTGGCTGTATTGAGTTATCACCCTACTGGGAAGGGATATGTCGTTAGACCGAGGAGGAGATGGGTTCCGGGACAGGTCTAAGGCCTAGTCCTTGGAGAGATGATGATGATGATGATGATGATGATGATAGGGATGAGAGAAATAAATTTAGATTTAACCAAAGAGAAGCACGTTAAAAGTTGAATAGTGTTATCGGGTGTAATTCTTCTTTTTTTTCTTTAGCACTACAGCTCAACGTAAGCCCTGGTTTTCAACACCAATATTCTCCATTGGCTCTAATCCATTGCCCACTCAATGTAACCCATCACGTCTTCTTAGATCTTCTTTCACATCATCCAACCATCTTATCCTACTTCGCCCCCTAACGAAGGCAAAGGATAAAGGAAAAGAAAGGAAGGTAAAGGATTTTGTATTTTCTGCTTTTACAGACTTGCGCCCTCAAGATTTTCTTTAGCATACGTTGACTATCCAACCGCTATAGTTGTCCTAGTCATTGTTTTCGTTGGGCCTTTACAAATCATAGAATGTCGTCATGCTCATCTATCTCTTGGTTACGTCTTACTCTCCATTCATCATCTTCTTTAACAGGGCATAAACACTTCTTACAATCTTTATTTGAAACCTTCTTAGAGTTTTGTGTTCTTTTCATGTGCGTGTCTCGCTTCCATAAGCAACAAGCGGTCTGACGAGTGCCATATAGGTTTCTACTTTTGTCTTACGACTAATGAGTTTGCTTCTCAACAGTCTGCCTATTGGCATATTATGCAGTATTTCCTATTTGTATCCTGTCATGTATTGTCTTGTCTATGAACCCTTCAATATCTATCATGTTACTCAGGTATCTAACCTTATTAACTGCATGAAATGTATTATCTCCTATGCATATATTATATGGATTTATCTCCTTTCTGATGCAGAAATTAGCAAGTATTTAGATTTGCTGATATTTACATTCAGTCTCATTCCAGCGGATTTTGATTCATCACCTTGTATATCTTAACTATCCTTAGTCTTGATATGACTATTATCACAACATCGTCAGCCTAAGGAGTGAATCTATTACCGTAGGTTATGATCAAATGAAGAGCTTTACAAAGAAGCCTCTAAACATTTTATGGAAATTTGGAAGACAACATTTTTTTAGAGTTTCGTGTTTCCTTCATGTTCACAGCTCACCTCCATAAGTAACAACCGGTCGAATAAGTGTCTTATACAGTTTTATTTTTGTACATTGAATAATGCATTACTGGTTGTTATTATACAGTATAAATAAACTGTTGAATAGCTAATTGCACAGCGACAAAGGCTAATTGATAGCTCATAGTATCAGACCGTAATCGAGGCAATGAAACGCTGATAATTCATATTTTACGCATCGTATAATTTATTCACCGTTACCAGAGGCGGTGCAACGATGCAGTTTTCAACAGTTTTGTTTACACTCCAATTATCCTGTAACATTACGCCTTGTTTGTCACAGTACATCAGCTGTATCCTATGTAAGTCAGCTGTTTAACAGATGTTCAGTCGGTCGTGATGTAGCTGGTAATCGATAGAGACTCTGGATAGTGATTTTTCAACTAATAGACTGATAATACTGAAGAATAATTATATCATTACGACGTTTTAACTGATCGTCGTATGGTAGAGTAGAAAACAAAATACAAAACACCAATGAAGTCACTAAAAACCAGCTTTAATTATCACAATAATTAACAGTTTGTAGTCAACAAGTTTTTCAACAACAGTATACTCGTATAATAATTCCAGTTAGATTTGTTCACACGCAATAATAATGTCAACTAATAGAGTCCCGCACAATAATCACTTTTCACTGATGCAGCACTTAAGACGCAATGTGTAATCGCCCCGAAGTAAACTGAAAACTAAGCGGCGTGTGTAATCTATTTATAGTATACAGGGGTTCCATAATAAGCGTCGTTAACAAACACTGAAAATTCTACAGGATACTTCAGCGCGGTTTTGGCAGAAACAGACTGACAGGGCTAGTCGCGAAGCTGTAGAACTTCACCATCGAACGCACGAGAACGTTCCGCATCACGTAACAATATCTTGTATTCAGAATAAATCATTATCATCAACAATAGCTCCACATCCCACCGTGGGCCTCAGCTTCCCTGAAGATTTTCCTCCAGACTTCCCTAGCTTTAGCCTATTTCAGACAATGTTTTACTCCAAGTGCTTTCACATCTTCTAGAATCCATCAATCCATTGTATTCTGGGTCTTCCACGTCCTCTCTATCCTTCTGGTGTGCATTTCATAATCCGCTTAAGAACATCCTCCTCATTCATTCTCTGTACATGTCCTGCCCATTTCAGCCTAGCTGTTCTAATTGATGTCAAAATATTAGGCGAACTACATAAGATATAGAGCTCTCTGTTGTATCTTATTCTCCACTCTCCACCTTTCCTGTTCGGTCCATAAATTTTCTTAAGTATTTTCCTACTAAGAGATGCAAGCCGAAACAGTTTTCCCTGTTTCAGTACCCATATTTCACTTCCTTACATTAGGACCGGTTTTACTGTTAAAATTCTGTCACCTGCTTGATACGTGCTCACCACTACAAACACTACTAATCGCCTCGGTTGCATTGAGTTATCTTCTCCAACTGAGTTGAACTAGGTTTACGAACCTGTTAAGGCACCCATCTCATCCTCAGACGACCAGCGTCTCTTTTACCAGCGGATTTATAGTTCAGCGCCGCTTTTGACAAAATATTCTCTCTCATCCGTTACAAATTATCACACCATTGTCTTCTATAAGTTGGAATAATTGTATTTCTATCTTTTGCTTCTAGTTATGCTCTTACATTTTCATTCCGTCTTCTACTTTGCAGAGTACAGTTTAAAGTACTGTATTTTGAAAAAACTACATTTCAGCTCTCTGAACCTTTGACGCATTCCTTTTTAGTCAGTAACGCACGCCAAACACGCATATGTTAATGTGGGTATTGTAATTATATAACATTTAATTCTTCCGCTGTGTCTTATTCTATTTCTAAGATTTCTATAAATCTTCCTACAAATATTCAAAAATTTAATTTTCTTGTTGTTTATACCGGTTTCAAACTCACAGCTTTCTTCACATAAAAGATATTGTTACGTAATGCGGAAAAAGTGTTACGTAATATGGAACGTTCTATAAGAATCTCGAATATTCCAGTTGTAATGTGTGTGTGTGCGTACATAATGCTGCTACTTTACGGAGAAAGACAATTACGCTTCAACTATCGAGTTTATACCGGACCATACCGTTAAGCGCACTGTGTTCAAGGACACTGTTCCTAGTGGATTCTCGAGAGCGCCTGTTTGTTTAACAAAGTGACAGATTATTCTGCCAGTCAGCGGGATATAAATACAGCCATTCAGCGACGGTCAAGTTAGTTATTGTCGGGTGATTACTCAGTGCGTTTAATTGGCGATTTACACAGTGCGCTTTGAAGTATTGTGGCGAAGTATTACGTGTGGGACAATTGTAATACAATTGCGTTTTATTTCAGTTAACATTTTTATTGAGTTAAAACAATTTTTATTTGATTTGTTGTAAGAGACTGTCTTGTTAATCACAATCTGTTTAATTGTGATAATTAAAGCTGGTGATTAGTGACTTAATTGGTGTCTTGTATTTTGTTCTCCACTGTACCATACGACGATCAGTAGACAGTCGTAACAATATTTTAAACGGCTCAGTAATTCTAAAATATGGATTCAGTAGTAGTAATAATAATTATAACAACAATAATAATAATAATACTAATAACATCACAATAATTAACTGTGGAGGCAACTGATTAAATCAGAACCATAAGTCACGCGGTGTACGTATTTCAAGTGCCTCCAATCGATTATCAATATACAGCGTTTTTTTAAATTCCTTTTTTATATAGAAATCCAGCGGAACGGAAAACAGGTCATAATTGAGTTTGCAGGAGATTCATATTCCACCAGCGGTTTGATCACCGTTCCAGCGTTTCGAACAGGTCGTTTATTTCCAAAACACGATTCACAGTGCGCGCTCGCGGCGGCTATTAAAATACCTGCACATTTTTGCCTCCTCTTCCTCCTCCTCTAGTTCAGTTTAGTCTGTTGCGTTTAGTTCTGTTGAACCGCGACGAAGGTCGTTATGCAATTAGGAGATTTATTCATTGACCCCCCCTTTACTTGTCTCCACACCTATTCCGGACCATACACGACTGTGAATCCGAGCGACGGATGATTCGTTGTGACTTTGAATCAGCGGTGTTACTCATTAACGAATCACTGTTGTGTGATGTGGATAGTTCAACGAAATAGTAGCCTACTGGCCGAGTTCATTAGTAGTACAGTAACAATCTAGAGCAGCAGTCGGCAGCCCTGCGCTCGTCGATAATGTTTAACGCGTCCGTGAACCAATTTTTAATTTTCTTTTCTTTTGAGCGAAGGAATGCACCCGCATTGTACCTGATTAGGAATACTGTATTATGAAATAGTACAGGCCGTTTCAAATTTTACTTTTTTGTAATACAATAATTACTCTAAGATAGTATTTTCAAGAAAAGGAACTGAAACCTTCATTTATGTTTTAAATGTGATTTTTGACGTGATAACGTCTTATAAATTGATGAACACCGGCTGCACGCACGAAAAAGTGTCACGTTCCGTCTGATCCTGAGCGTGTTGAGTTTATTTCTTCAATTTAATAAGATTTAATTGATTTCCTTCATAATTTTCAGTCTAATTTCATTTTGTTCACCTTAATTAACTGTTTTTCTCAAAATAGCGGCAAAAAAGGTAATTAATTCTTGCATTTTAAGAATAATATGACTAATAATAAATAAAGAATAATATGACATAATATGACTTTTTCAAGACACATTACACTTGAAACACTCCCCTTGATTTCGTACTTTTCCTATCATCGTCCTATCCTTAACAGAATAACGCAGATTGGAGGATATTAAATATAACACATGTATATAAGTTGTAAATAAATTGTTAATAGCACATTGTTACTTGTAATTAATCTGTATAATTTAAGTAAAAAAATATTTGAATTAACGAATGTAAATAAATGTTAATTTATCGAAAAATTGTAATTTTCAATTAACTCCTTCTTTGTATTATACAAAATAATGATAATTCAGTGATAATAATTCAATTCAATTCATAAAAGTATGCAATTTTTCATCAATGTTTCTTTATGACGTTATCACGTAAAACTATCGTCCGTAAACCGACTTTACAGACAACCAATTGTTTTTTCAAGTTTTACATTTCTGTCCAGTTTATAAAAATAAATAGTTTTTATTATGTTAAGTTCTTGAATTTATTTTTCTTAAAATGTGTTCCTGTTTAACTATTTTTTTCTTTTATAGTTTTGTTAGTTTCATCGTGCGTGTGCATGATGACAGATTGTTGATGATCTATTCCTAATGTAAAACATTTTCGTAAATTTATATGAAAAACACTGCAAAGCTTTTATTGATTCGGTGTTTCACGCCGCTAAATATAAGCTCAAGGGTATTATAAAGCGACAGTTAATGTTTGTAACGTCCAGCTATTGATGTCCAACGTGCAGCTCCGCACCTTTTTATTTTCCATTAATGGGGTGGGGATGGGTGCACCCATCGAACTGGTTCTCAGTTACACATGCGCCCCCATTAATTCAAAGGTTGCCTATGAGTGATCCAGGGTGATGCTGTAGATTAATAATGTACATTATTATATTCATGAAGAATAACCTTTAAAGTAATTGTTGGATATGCAACTTAAAATACATTGATATTGTTATAACGGTCGCAAGGATCGTCATCTTGTACACAGTACACAGATTAACTGATACCAAAATGATTTAATTAATTAATCAATTAATATCGTTAACTGTTACCTCGAATCTTAGTTAACGGCCTTAACCTAACCTAATATGCAAATTATAAGCCAACATTATGTGTATAACTACACACACAGAATTGTGTAGTATCAGAAGTAGCCTCATTTTAAATAGTTGCATGCAAAAATAAACCACTTTTCTTGTTTAATGGAATATACTACTTTAAAACATTGTAATTTATAACAGAATAATTTCAAAAACCTACAAATGTAATTTATGTACCAATGTCGTCAAAATAATAAATAATTTAATTTATGGTCTTCTATATAATACTATGGTCTTATATAATATTTATATTTCGGCTTTTTAAACTATCTTTAACAGTTAACAAACCTTTCCGGTTTCTATTCTTTACTGACTCTATACAAAGCTACAATATTCAACTTGTATGACTGTAGGATGTGCCTTATATAACTCATAAAACCGTATAAGTTAGTCAATCATTTTGAGGTTTAAAAGATATTGTTACGAGAATTACGGAACATTCTCGAAGGGTCTATATTGTCCTTTCACCCGTTCCTCGGCTAGCCGAGCAGGAGCAGTGTCTCAGTCAAGGCCGCACAGTCAAGTACCACCTAGACTATTCGAATGCTTGTCAGCTACGCAAATTATGCTGGCATGGAAAAATATTCTGGAACATCTGCAGGCTATATATAAGCAACAGCGTCCGCTTGGTGAGATAGTTACGTTGCGCGGTTTATTCAATTGTGGATCGAAGTGATTACTGTGTTATAATTAGTACTGAACTCTAATAGTTGACTTTATTATTGATTGTGGACACATTTAACTAAAATTGCTGTATGAGAGTATCGTGTTGATTTCATATTGTTATTTGTGACTCATTAAAGCTGGCAATTAGTGATTTCATTGGTGTCTATATTTTGTTTCCACTGTACCATACGACGATAAGTGAGATTGTCATAACAACATTCTTAAGAACCCAATGTCCACTAGCCATTAGATTCTTCCCTTCCTCTTCTACACTACATGACTTGGCTACAGCCCGTTCCGACTTCACAGACTCTCTGACCATTATTTCCAGGGTCTTCCACGATCTCTCATTCCCACTGTCCTATATTCAAACGCTTGTTTAGAAATACGCGTGTCTACCACTCGTTCCACATGGGGCTTCCAATTCTGCCTGCATTCCTTTATTTTATCCACAACCGACTGTAACTTTAGGTTCTCCCTTATGTCGTCGTTGCGTAGATCATCTCTCAAACTACATCCCTTGAGTGTACCTCAACTTAACATACTATAACCTTTGTAACTCATTTTCACTCTTCCCTATAATTATTTGGTCATCAACAAGATCGTTTACCAGCAAATTATTTGGATGTTGAATTTTAAGAGACAGAATTAATTTTAATTTTCCTCTGTTCCATGATTTTGGAAATATGGTACGCTTGCTGAAGAGTGTTCTGACGTTTTAATGTAAGAGATTTATTTGTCGGGCACAACTTGTGTTTATACGAATGTGGAGCCTCTAAGGTGTAACGTGTAAACTATTGTCAGTGAGCGTTTGGTCAGCGTTTATCTAAACGGGCCTCACTTTTTTTTTTAATTTATCTGAACTGACGCCAATAAATTCTTATATGGAATTTATCAGAAAAATACATACTTCCAGTCAGTTTATGTTATAGTAGCAGATATTAGAATATGCATAATATACGCGTAGAATATTGGTTTCTAAAGTTCGCCGACGTTTTCTGATTCAAATCCCGTCCTCGTCAAAGTGCATTGGGGAAGTTGTCACAGAGCCACATACGTAACATATATACCGCGTCCTTCATGTCAGACACATATCGTAGATGTTGATTACGTGGACAGAAATCATATGACCCATAGCTAATCTTGTAGCTTGGAGTCAGTTTATTAAATTGTGCAGCTTTTGTTAACAAGATCATCCTTCTTCTTCTTCTTCTACACTACACGGCTTGGACAATATCCTGTTCCAACTTCACAGAAGTCTCTGACCATTTCTTCCAGGGTACTCTACAATCTCTCGTTCCCACTAGCCTATATTCAAACGCTTGTTTAGTAATACGCGTCTCTACCATTCGTTCCATATGGGACTTCCAATTCTGCCTACTGTATATTCCTTTATTCTGTCCAGAACAGAATGTAACTTCAGGTCTTTCCTTATGTCGTCGTTTCGTAGATGATATATCAAACTGCATCCTTTAAATGCTCTTATAAATTTCATTTTCGAGGCCTGTATTTTTGAAATACCATTTTGGAGGAGAGTCCATGTTTCACATCCATACATTAAAGTCGGCACAGCCACGACCTTATACAACTTTAGCTGCGTTTTATTATTCAATAGTCGTCTTATTGATCTACAGATATAACTAAATTTATTTAACTTTCTCTCAATATCGTTGTACTTCCTATACGAGATATCACATACCAAATAATTAAAGTGTGATATCTGCTCATATTCTATTGATATCTGCTGATATCTATTATCAATTACAATTTTTGCTCTTACATGGTTCTTCCTACGAAGATGATTACTTTTGTCTTAGTATTTGACATATTAAAGTTGTATTTCTGACAGATTGTATGCAAGGTATAAATAGACCTTTTTAACTCATTTTCACCCTTCCTACAATTATTTAGTTGTCTGCTTTTAGTAATGTGCTAAGTAATCCCTTATCCGAGATGTGTATACCTGCAGGACCGACGTTAATCCATTCTCTCAAAAATTTACAACATACACACTAGCCATTATACAGATGAAATATACACTCGCCTTAAGAGAGACGAGGCTCCTTATGTCTCATTTAAGGAAAGGATTAAGTAATGGAAGGATCGACTGCGGTCAGTTTTATTTTGCACGTTTAGTTTTCATAGGATAACCAACATCCCAGTCCAGCAATTTGGCAGCGACCCTTGTTGCAACAAAGTAATGTAGGTCACCATTTCATACAACCACCGGCATTAAGAAAAATCACATTTGAATTTGTGCAACAGATCCAGCTTAAAAACTCGGGGTGTAATTAAAAAAAATATCGATCTTCCAATAAAGTCTAGTTTGAACTGAAAAATAGTTATCTAAAGTTATGCTAGAGAGAATAACACATTAAAAAAAATTACCGCGTGGATGTAAATAAAGAAAAATAGAAAAAGTTAGATAGATAGAGAGAGAGAGAGAGAGATCACGTGCAAAGTGAAATTCTTGGGACTGTGACAATACACGGTTTGTAGTGTTTCACGTTTACACTGGTGTATTGATCAACTCTCCACCGCCACCCTTTCCGCGGCACTGAGACCCTGCATACCTGCAGGCAACTGTTTTATTCACAGTTTTGTCTCACAATCGTGTTTTATTCAGAGGCTTGTGTAGTGTGAGATAAGACAATAACAATAGCAACAAGTAAAGCAATAAAGGAAATTCCAAACTAATTCGGTGAGCCTTGTTCTTGTCAAATCATCAGACAACAAACGTTTTGTTTCACATTAATGTATTATTATTAAGAGATGCGACTAACACTAAACCTCCAATTGACACAACAATTCCAATTTTAGTTTCAACACATGTGTCAAGCACAGTAGCGAAGAACGAGACAATTATAATTTACACTGTGCGTTAACAAATCGAGCAAGATTAGAAGTGAAATGAATGACACAGAATGTGTAGGCTATAACAGTATTTAACGACAACCCTCTCGTAATCAAAACTATTGTTGATGTTATGATAAGCCTATAATAATATTGTAATCTTGGCGAAGGTCTCCGTAAATTTTTTACGAAGTTAAAAAACAAGAAAAGTGTGTTTAGAAAAAATGGCTTTATGACTAAAAGCAGCTAACCAAACAGTATCGTCGACTTATAGTCCAGCTTATTCATCAGCTGTTATTAATGGATTCAGTTCCGCTGTGGGATTAAGTGAGTGGAAACTAGAGACAGGCTTGCCAAGAAATGAGACCTCCAACAGATCTCAACGTCACTAACATATTCAAATTTATCCGATAAGGAACAGTGAAGTCAAATGAATTATACTGCAGAAAGCTTAGACTAATCTCACCATACAGAGAAACTACTTTTTCTAGATGATCTTAGGTAGCAGTAGGGGTGGTAAAGGTCACAGTTTCTACAAGTTAGTTGAAAGCTATGTTGCAAAACTTTGTTAGTTGTAAAGTTTTGTCGTGTACACAACGACTTAACATCTGTCTCAGATTAATTTTGGTAATATAAAGAGTACTGAAAGTCAGACATCGATTATGTCTTAGTGAAAGCCTCATTACTATCGAGTGGCGTCAAGTCTTGTTAAGTGTTGCAGAAAATAATTGCATATGTCCACATACGGTGGTCATTGAATAATTAAAGAGACATATAGTTGTAGATGAAAAACAGTTTGTATAATCAGTACGACAATTTCTATACTTTTCAAATCCCCAGTAACGTGTCCCATCTCTGAGTCGGTTACGTTAAGTCTGATGCCAAGAAATCTGTAATGTCGGCCTAATGTTAATGTCGTAACTACTTTAGGACACTTTCTTTGACCTCGTGGTTGTCATAAAACGTCGTACACGTAACGCCTGCTTAAGTAACAAGTGGAATTCAGTAGGAACCATTTTTGACGGTCTTGCCTGATAACTGAGCTGAATAGGCTCTTACTGTACATGTATGGACAGCCGTTATCATGAAGGAGAATGACGTCTCTGCGCAGAAATACAGGGTGTTTCTGCACACTCCTGGCTTTACTTTGTTGATAAGGATATCGGAGTAGTATGTACTGTTTATTGTCTGCTCTTTTTCTAAACAATGTGATCTCCTACATCCCAAAAGATCGTCAAAGGTCTTGTTGTTTTATTTTTCCTGCTGACGTGAACTTTTGTGAAATTTTTCCTGGCAGGTGAACTCGTACGCTTCTACTGCATACTTTGTCTTTTGGGTTCCGGCTCAAAATGATAAATCCATGTTTCATCAAATGTTAGAATTCTGTCCAATGTGTTGGTTGGTCGTTTCTCTTAAACTCATCTTGCACTTGTTTTACAGTACCTAAACGTTTGCCTGATAATGTTATGAATTGTGCCAACACGTACTTGTAATTCTTTAGCTATAAGTTCAACTGTAATTTGTCGGTCTTCTTGTAACATGATGGTGTCTATCCGAGTTTCAAACGTTGGAGTACAAATCTCATCTGGATTCATACAGCTCTTTTCGTATCCTGTGGTCTTACGAGAGAAAATTTTAGCCCGTTTTTTACTTTTAGAAGAAAAAAACTACACGTTGTTCAACTAATGCCAAAACTTCAAGAGGACTCACCATGGTTAAATGAAAATTTGAGGTTATGAGCAAAACAATTTTTAAAAAAACAGCCGATCAGAACTCATCACAGGGTTACCAACTTACAATTCCGAAATTTCGAAACTATCGTACTCCATCTATCAACCGTTTTACTTCTACAGCTATTCATCAGTCAGTGACCCTCGTCAAATATTCGTAATAATAATAATAATAACATAATAAAATATACTAACAATTTTAAATATCTTGGGGAAAACATATCCCGAAACGCCTCAGACAGAGTATCTTTTAAGATAAGGAAACTCAAATTAGCAAAGGCCTTTACTCTAATCGGGAACTGTACGGAAAGAAAAACGTCTCCAGAAATGCGAAAGTCCGTCATTATAGCACTGTGGTCAGGCCGGTGATCATGTATGGAGTGAAAACAATGTGCTTTCAAAATTTGGAAACTCTTCTCAAAATTGAATAAAGAATTCTTTGGAAAATTTATGGCCCAAAACAAACAAAGATGGGTACAGTCATAGACCCAAAGAAGAGCTGTACAGGAATCTAGAAGGTCTGGAAAGAGCTTTCCGAAGGAAAAAAACTGAGATTCTTTAAACGTATGTTTTGGATGGATCGGTTCAGATTAAATAAATAAATTTTCAAATATATTTGGTAACTTTCCAGTCTGAACCACACCAAACAACTCAAGGAAGAAATGATGAAATTGGGAATCTCTTTCAACGACTATGTAAATAGAAATACATACAGAAAAAAAATTCAAAATTTTGAGGTTCTCTGCGGGGAGAAGAAGACGAGAAAGGTGTGGACAGTGGAAAGGAAGGCGCCGCATAGTGTGCGAATGAGGGCCATCTGGCGAAAGAAGGAAAGGAAATGAAATTCGTGTGGTTCGTGGCTGGGCTGCTCGTGTGAAAAAATAGTAATATATAAAAACCAATAAAAACTGCATATCTAAAAATGCGAAAATAAGGCATTACAGTACAGCAGTGAAGCCGAAATGCCTATATGCAAGTGAATGTCTAGCATTGAATTATAATTTAGATAAACTAGAAATATTGGAAAGACAAATAATTTGGAAAATATTAGGCCCACGAAAAACTTCAGAAGGTTGGAAATTAAGAAGTAATGACGAACTATATCAAAGTATAGAAAATATAACAGAAACAATGAGAAAAAGAAGACTATTATTTTTTGAATATTTATATAGAATAAATTGACAATAGGTTGACAAATCAAGTCTTCAGATATCTGTGGGGGAAAAAGTCAACATCAAATTGGATTAAGGAAGTCCAAAAGGATTCAGAAAAAAATATTATAAACGCAGAAGAAGCAATTGAAAGAGAAGTTTTTCGGGCCAAAGTGTTAAAAATGGAGGGAGTCCAGTTTAGGAAAGAGAAAAACGCAGGTTCAAAGTGGACTGAAGACAGGAAGAAGAGACACAGTGAGAAGTTGAAAAAATATTGGAAAAAAGAAAAGAACAAAGAGTAAATAATTGAAATTGGCAGGTGGTCCTTAGAAGGCCGATACGATAAAAAACCCCAATATTGTCCATAAAAATGAAAATGAAATTGTTCGTAGCGGAAAAGTAGCATATAGTATTAACTTACAGCAGCTTGTATACAATATTGCAAACTAAACTGACAATGGATTTTACGCGTAGTGCAAATTAATCTCCATACCAAAGGCAAAGCGCGCGCAACGATGCAGTTTTGAGCAGACGCCGTTTACGCTCTGGTAATCCCGTTGTGTTAAACATTACGCCTTGTTTGACACAGTCCGCCGCGGCGGTCCACACTGGCGTCAAATGTTCATCCGGCCGTGGTGTGACTGTACTGAGGCGATCGTTGTTCATTCCGATTCAACAACTTGATAGAGAATTCGTCGCTATAAAGCCACTTGCAGAATAGAGAAATTGCGATTCGCAATCAGTAAGCTGTAGGAAGTTGGAGATAGCATGAATATATTATTTCTGTTGTCACTTTACACTCGATGTCACAAATATTTACATTGCTTTAATACCTACAAACTATCGGTTGAAGTGACGCTTTATGAACAATATTTTACCAGTCTGTCAGAATCAAGACTGGGTAAATTTAATTCATTGAAGTGAAGAGGGAGAAAGATAGTATTTGTTAGAGCGTTTGAAATAACAAAGCGGCAGTGTTTTAACCTATGGATATGCTACGCTGAAGAAGTAGATAGTAGTGTATCACTGCCCGACTACGGTTCGCCTGGCATGTACATTTGCGCGGCAGAATTACGTAATGTTCTACGTCATTCAAAACGCCGCTCCAGAAGATAATTGACTAACCTACCGACATCCAGGCTTGTTATATCACTACAATGCATCTCGGGTGAGGTACAAATTCTGGATTTCCAAGCCGCCCAGTTCAGTTAGACCTGGCGATATTACAAGTGCGTTCGAAGTGATTGTTGGGTTTAGTGAAAAGTATATTATTTCATTAACTAGTGCCAAACAGAAATAAGGTAACATCTGTTGTTGTGAGTATTGGCCAAATTTTACACGAGTTTTTTGTATAAGAGTGCCTTTGTTGATTTCTAGATGTTGTTGGTTTTTAAATTATAATTAGAAAATTGTAATTAGTGACTTCATCTGCTGGCAGTTATTCTGTGTCTACTTTACAACATGACAATCTATGAGACCGTTTTAACAATATTAAAATTTGCTTAAAATGTAAACAAAGTAAAAGCTCTGTAATTGGACATCCTATAGCCCGGGTAGCTTATTAACCATCATAGTTTTTACGCTTTTATGAATAATACTCTTTATTTACCTTTCCGATAAAAATTTACGGAATACAAAACCATACGTTCTGTGACTATCACAACCTTCAACTATTCACGAGAGCTTTGAAGCTTCTGAACCACCTCCAAGCCGCCGGTTCATGCATACCAGACTCGTCAGAAGCCTTTTGCAACACGTTGTCTATGATAAAGTAGTTCACTTTACTGTTTACACAAAATTTAATTAATGTCCATCAATTTTATTTCCATGTTCCATAAGGAAATGGAAGTATGGTGATGGCGAAAAAAATCGTGTTCGAGATAAGAGTTGATTCTGATTGTACTACCCTCAAAACATGAAGAAAAGTCATTTTTCGAAAAATGTCTGTGTGTGTCTGTCTGTGTGTAGGATTTTTTTCTATGGCGAACGATAACTGCCACAAATTCAAACAGAATCAAATAATGTTTTGCATACGTGACTGAATTGTAGAGGACTCAATGCCTACAGATTTTAGAAAAGATCGGTTAAGGGGAAGGGCTAGTTTACCTGCAACGTTTTATGTTTTAACAAGAGTAATTTTTCTATGACGAACGATAACTGCCGTAAATTTAAACATAATCAAATAAATGTTTGCATACAATTAATTGTAGAGTATTCAAGGCCTGTTCATTTGGTGAAGATCGGTTAAGGGAAAGGGGTAGTTTACCTGCAACATTTTATGTTTTATCAAGAATAAAATACTTAATTTTGATAAATAAAGTATCCTGAAAAGAAGGTCATAATAATCCACTGTACAAAGGCAGATGAAATATCTATAAATTAAAAGGGTAGTTGAAGGGGGAGGGGGTAATTGTCTGTATGTGTGCGACTTTATCGGCGACAAAGAAGTAGTGTGTTGTTAAAATTCCTTCCCTGGCTGTTTGATGTCCAATGTTTTTTTGCAAAATCAGACGTTTCTACAATGCTATCGACTGCAATCATTAGTGAAAATCGAGTACGCTAACGTGAGGTGGTATACGTTAGTAACCACAGTACTGTGGTTAAGGCTGAAGCAAGAAGTAGTTTCTATGGAAATATTTCATTTCAAAAATGATTTTAAATATAAATCATAGAACATGGAAGTCATGTATGGTTCTCCATACTGATTTTTGCATTATAGAACGTCAATAAAACTGTCAAGTACACCGAAATACGACACACTCGATTAGCTGTAAAATCTATATTATGCATTCAACAGGGCTAATATTTTAGACTATTGTATCTAATATGTGCACTAACATCACAACAAGAGTTTTATAATCGACTCTAGTATCCCCAGAAATATAAAAATCTTGTAACTTTCTAATCAAACACCAAAACTTCCGATGACATTGTGACTAATATTTTATAATTGTGACAGAGTTATAATATTTTAAATAAAAGTGAATCAATTACATATTGTTACAACCAATTTGCTTAGTTTTGTTTACTTCTCCTAGTTATAGAAACACTCCTAGTTATAGTCGTGGTAGCACTTACTAACCAACCAACCGGCGATCAGTGCTGCTCGATAGGGCTGCTCAATTTTTCCCTTCATTACAACAAACCCAGTCGAGCGTAAGGCAATACGTAATTGAGTTTCCAAGTAATTTGTATTCAAACTCCGCCGCAGTCTGTCTGTTCATATTAAACAGGTCGTGTATTTCCTGAACAGCGTCACACACACACACATGAATTTTCATGCATATTGAACAAGGAATCAAAAATATTTACTAGTGGCAACAGATTACTTATCTGTCACATAATTACAATATTTTAATAATTAATGTAAGGAATGATGAAGTTTTAAGAAGACTAGAGAAAGAGAGAGGATCTTGAAGGTAATAGAATACAGGAAAAGGAATTGGTTAGGTCATTGTTTAAGAAGAGACTGCTTGCTTACAACTGCCATGAAGGGTGTTATAGAAGGAGAAAAATAAGAGGGCGTAGAAGGATGAAGTTAATGGGATAGCATTAAAATCAGAGGGTGTTACGAAGAAACGAAAAGACTGGGATGCGATAGGACAGCTTGGAAAGATTTTACCATTTGAAGACCTGCCTTAGGGCGGAACACCAATTAATTAAATAATAAATAATTAATGTTAATCGTCTGTTGTCATCAATTTTGGGAACAGTTTGGTAGCTCTCGTGGTGTTTGTTTACAATTTTCTCATAAGTGCACGAGATATAGACGTATCTTTAATGAAAAAGGTCTGTAATTAGTGACTTATATTATTAATTGCGACAGTGTTAATGAGGTTTTTTTTATTGATAGAATAAAGTATTTACCTTTATTTTGTTTGTCCGTCTGGTGGCTTTATTTCTTCTTCGTTATTACGACGCGTTTCGGGACATATGCCCCATCCTCAGATATTGTCACTCAGCAGAGGTCGTCATTTAAGTAAAAATATCAACACATAAACCATATAACATAACTTACACATAATCAACAATAAAAAAGTTTAAACTTTGGAGCACGTACAAAGTCGAGATGCGCATCCCAGACTACAACGGTCGAAAAAAAAAGGTAAACACTTTATTATATCAATATATAAATAAGTGCCTTGGACACCGATAAACATGAATATAAAAGTTTTTTTTTATTTATTGTCATTGCAACTAGTTACAAAATATATTGCAATTTTATTCTAATACACAAGTTAACAGTGTGTAGGATAAGCTCCCACTGGAGCATTTCTCAGTACAGATACACTTTGTGCATGTGCTGAGAATTACTGTACATATTTAGTTCGCTAGTTCAAATGGTTTCTGTCTCTGCAGTCGCCGAACTAGTCCAGCATTATCAAGCTCTTGTAGCATTTCAATGTTTACGTGTTTATAAAGTCTTCTTTCATATTTATCCACAACCCGTTTAATCCCGTCAGCAACCGTAAGCATTTTTAGGTCCCAATCGATGTCATCATTTCTTAAGTACTATGGTGCATCAACAATACTGCGAAGAACCTTATTTTGAAAAATCTGAATTACTTTAATATTAGATTTCTTAGTGCAACCCCAAAGCTGTACACCATATTCCCAAACTGGTTTAAAGACAAGACAGATCAGATTGTCTTCCAAGCAGCCAACACATTTTCATCAAATTTAATCCAAATTGATTTTTAACGTGTTTCTTCTTAACATGTTCTTTCCACCTAAGTTTCGCATCCAGAGGCATGCCCAAATATTTCACTGAGCTTACGTGTGGAATTCTTTGCTGATCGATTACAATTGGTAAATAGTCAGTTTCCCGGTTGGTGAAATACAGCAGATATGAGTAGACTTGGTTTCGTTCAGCTTGAAGTCACATAATTACAACATTTTAATAATGAATGTTGCCACCAATTTGGAACAGTTTTTTACCCCTCGTCGTGCTTTTTTACAATTAAGTGTACGAGACATAGACGTATTGTAAATGGCAAACGGTATCTGTAATTGGTGACTTAAATTATTAATTGCGACAGTGTTAACGTGGTAAACAATGTATGGTTTTGTTACAGTATCGTGTGCTGGACAACAATAAACTTAAACGGTTGTTATATGATACGAACGCTTACACGGCCGGAGTCATTTTGGTTAAAATTACTTCCCGGGCTGTTTGGGCGTGGTCCAAATTTTATCACAAAACTAGACGTTCCGGCAATCCCACCGAGTAACGCTAACGTGTGATGATATACGTCAAGACCACAGTACGTGCCTTAACGTTAGCCTTAATCATCTCACGTTAGCGTTACTCATTTCCACTGAAGATGGCAGTCGGTGGCATTGCCGAAACGTCTGGTTCTGCCATAATTTTTTGACCAAGGCCAAACAGCCCGGGAAGTAATTTTAACCTTAAACGGTTGTTGTATCCAAATGTTTGTTACTAAACACCATAGTTGTAAGTATCGAATCATCTGGTGTTCAAATATTTCATTCAACTGTTTAAGAGAACGATCCATGCTACTGTCGTAACAATACGTCGTCAAGCGTGTAGTATTGATACGATCGTGTTTATACAATAAAAAATCGGCGGGGGCTGTGTCGGAGCCACGGCAGCAAATCTTCAGAGGGTAGAATACATCTGTATGTTTTAGGGTTGCTAATGAGTTATGAATAAAATGAACAAACACATATTTAGTTTTAAAAAGTACAAAATTTTATTTGCAAAATCATCACACAAGTTAATTAGTTGGTTCAAGCAACACTTTATTTATAATGGGCCTATGATAGGAGAAGTAGCTGATATAAGGTAAAATATGAACGCTGATGTTTCTGGTCAAAGTCAAATCGATGGTGATGTTAGCCAGCGTAGTCGGTGGCATCATCAGAAATATGTATAAACATACATTTTATAATCGCTTAAGACAATTACAAAATATATAGACGTATCTGTATAAAAAATTACAAAATATATCAATACAATCGCATAGTAAAAACATTAACAACTGCAGGAACGGATAAAGGTGTAGTTCCGATGCCGCTAATATCATTTGTTTATTACTTGTTACTATGGTAATTAATTCTGATCTCCATGGTGTTGACTCGACTTCAGTATTTATTTCCTTGTCTTTTAAGCGTTGTCGGTAAATCCTCTGACGTTCGCCATTGGTCATTTTGGATTTTTTGAATTACCCATGATTTTCTTTACTCTCTTGTATGCGTTTACGATACTTTTGAGCACGTTTAGCATCCATATACCGCGACATTTTGTCCGAACACACGATTTTTACAACTTGAATTACGATTATTCAAACCTCTTAATATATCACCGCTATTACGGACACTATGTAGATAGTACTCGATGAGACAATTTAACGACACCTCACTCAACGTTCTATCGCATCGGAAACCGGAGAAATACTAATTTTAGTGCGCGCCGAGCGGCGCAAAACATTTCTATTTCTCCCCCCGCCTACCCCGCGATGAATGATGTAATAGCCCGCTTATATTGTGCTATTTATTATCTTTGTTCCTTTATCTGTCGAATGGTACCCTATATAAGCGTGAATCTTTTGTCGTTTAGATAATATTTCAATTTCAAACGTGACGTGAAAACGTAACTCTCGATTTTCTGGTTGGGGGGTGTCTATTGCTGGCCTGAAAGGTAAGACGTATTCTACGTCAATATTTCTTTTGACTGTTTAAAGAAAACAAATTATTTGCCACAGAGACACACTACGTCTCATCAACTCACAAAGAGACACACCTTGTCACAGTACAATAGACTAGACAGATGACAATCCGTTACACAGTGTAGCCTATAATCAAAGCACTCGAACCTCACTCAGTCGTCTTACCAAAGCGTCGGCGTAACCTTGTTACTGAGTACATATTGAACGACATTGTACGCTACAAACGAAGTATACGCTACTGTTAACATGTAACGAATTACAAAATTTGTTATTTTGCGGCATTTATAACGTAACGTAACGAATTTGCGGCAGTTATCGTTCACTGTAGAAAAAAGTCTACACTTAGACACACAGACACTTTTCGGAAAATGACTTTTCTTCATGTTTTGAGGGTAGTACAATCAGAATCAGCCCTTATCTCGAACACGATTTTTTGTGATCACCATACTTCCATTTCCTTATGAAACATGGAATTAAAAAAGACTAATTATGAAGTTTTTTTCTTTTAATTACATATAGAAAACTAAATTTGGTAGAACTGTTTCATCGACGATACAAACAAAGAGGCTTAATAATAATAATGGCTCCTATGTGTACTACCGAAGCAGCTTAGGAGTCAGGCAGCGTAGGCTGCTTTATGCGAGCCGTACGGCATATAAGGAAGGCAGTGTGGCCAGCACTACGCTTCACAAATAGGCTTAATACTACGTAAAAATGTCAAGAAATGATTTGACTAACAATCAAGTTTGCTATTGATTTATATAACTTAATATTCTTCATAACGGTTTTTGATTTGAATTGTAGTTTCTTTCTTAAGGTACTTAACAAAGTACTGAACAGTATTTCGTTTTACGATCGTCTCTCCTCTCTGCAATATTTATTGTACTTTCTAGATGTACAACATGCGATGTACTTTTTAGACGTATCTAAAAATAAACAGGAATCCCGCGACCTGTTTGGGTACACAAACATGTCCAACACACGCGCACTCACAAGAACGTAATGTCGCAATATCTGTATATAAGTCGTATAATGTAATTCGTACGACTTACGTAATAAAATTAATCCGATTCATAGATGAAGTAAAAAATTAAGTTGATAAACGAAAATAATGTTTCAATGAAGGGTGAACAAGTGTCGGAAGGAAAATAATTGATTTCCAAATAAATTAATTTGTCCAGATAGCACAATGCAGATTAATAGAATCCGTAACGTGCACATGTGTGATACAGGCTTGTCAACGATAATAATTAGCTTGTCACTCCATGTAAATGATACCTCTTTGTTCAGTCTCCATGTTATTAAAACGTGTAGTACATTGTAGCCAAAGTATCGAACTGAATTCTCAGTATTCTGCGATCCAATTTAGTTATGAGTGTAAATAATTATATATTGTTGGCCCACATTTACAATACACACACTCATACAAAAGCAATATGTAATGTGTTTTTAAATAAATTTTGTTGAAAATGTGTACTGTTTAGTATTTACTACTGTTAACTGCCATAAAAGTTATTGCAATTTATTTTGCAATATTTAATATTAAATAACAAAATAGAAACTTATTACATGTCCTATGTTATGACACAGATAAAATGCCAGTGAAACACAGGAATTATAACATGTTTGTAACATGGTTATAATATGTTTATGGTAAAACCCATTTACTTTACATTCATAAATTGCAAATTGATTTAATCGCAAAACATAGATTTAAAAAATTAAATCCAGTGTTTGAGTGTAGAATATTAAACTTTAGTGAACACTAACACGCAAAAAAAGGTCAAAGTTTTGTAAAATTTTAAAATTTCATACTGGCTTTCTGGGTAAAGGGGGTATTAACTCAATGCAAATTTAGTGTTTTCAACGTTCAAACTTCAATTTTTTAAATTTTAAGGTCACTACGGACTAAAATTAGTAGTAAAAACTTTTGTATAAAGCTTGCATGGCCGATGTCAATATTTTAAAAATTATTTCTAAATACCGGGTTCTTAGGTTGCTGTGATCGATTGCTGTGATCGACATCTGTCGCTTTTTGGCGGCTTGAAGAAGTTCCCCGCTGGAGGAATCGAAACGTTGCCGACAGGATTTCGATTCACAGCAACCGACCACTTCCTAACAGCTCGGTATTTAGTAATACTTTTGAAAATCAGTAGTAAAAATTTTAAACAAATATAAAAACAAGTTTAAAAACTATAGTTCACTAAAATATCATCATTTTTTGAAGGAATCAATTTGTGGTTTTATTGCTTTTATTGTAAACTTCTTATTTGTTTATGTATACAAAAAGATGATTACATTCATATTTACTCACATTATTTGCATATATATTTATTATTATTATTATTATTATTATTATTATTATTATTATTATTATTATTATTATTATTAAATAAAACGTTTCTTACAAGAATATATTTTGTTTTTCTCAGTACATAACATATTTAAAATAATTTGTAATTTCTGATGATGATAATTTAAACTGTCAAAATACTGAAATATTAAAAAAATAAAAAAAATATTTTTGTAAGAAAAGTTTTATTTACTATTTTTAATAATAAAAACTATATAAGCGTCACAACATTTTTATCATCGTCATCATCATCATGGATTAAATAAAAAATGGTTTGTTCCGGTCTCAAATAGGAAAAAATTAGAGCTGGTCACTGCAGTGCTTCCTCGGACGTCCCACACCTCTCCGTCCCCTCAGCTTATAGTGCCAGAGTTGTTTGGGAATGCTGCAGTCATTCATTCGGCAAAGATATTCCCACCAATTCAGCCGATACTGGGCGATATTGTCGAATACACTCATAACATTCAGTTCTTGCCGTATATCTGTGTTTCTTCTGTGATCATGCTGAGTGTACACTGCCACGTGCCTGAAAAATCTCATTTCAGCCGCTTGGATTACAACATTTTTATAAAAACCAAAAGAATACATGAAGTACAATGTATGGTGACTTCGTTGCTGAATTCCTCGGCTAACGTTGAAAGTTATCCATACCAATGAAACATAACTCACAGCTTTACAAACCTACATTTTAATAATTCAACTTTTATTTTATAATAAATGTGTTTTCTTCAAATAGTGAACGATTTCAGAAAGTTCAGAGAGCTTGTTGGCGTATAGTACAAGTTTATTGCACATATACAACAATGTACTGATAAGAATGTGGAAGAAAATGGAAGCAAATAATGTTACGGAAACTCTAATATCTAGAGCATGTACCGAAAAGAGAAAAATCTCAATTTCTACAGTTATCAGTAGAATAAAAAGTAAAAGGCAGCAGAAAAAGGGCTGGAAGCCACATTTTCTGGTGACAACCTAAGAGAACAGTTACTGTGTACCTGAACCTGTTTATTTAGAGAATTGCAGTGATGGATACCAGTTTTCTCAGAGCAGACGCCACTTAAAGTAGAAGATAAGTTTATTGATCCAAACAACCGTTGTAGTTAATAATAATAAAATAAACACATCCTTCCAACCATCCAAAATCCTGTGACTTCAAATGATACAAGACACCGTATTAAAATACAAATAAGGTAAGAAACTGCAAAAAAGCACTGAGTTGTATTAAAACGTAACGTAAAAGTACTTTCAAAATATTCTAAAAGGTAACGGTATTGGCTTTGATAACAGCAACCGTTTGCATTTCATATGTTTTGTGGTCAACTCACTATGAGTTTTAATACCAAACTAATCGATGTTCTCGTTATAACATGACATGGGTGTTGGATAAAAAACTACATAGCGCTATTGTAAAATATATTTTTACTGACTTCTGCAATCAAATGTCATAATTGTTTCTATCATTTATGACAAGGTAATATAGTATGAAAAATACTAGTTTAATAAGAACATAATCAAACAATATATTATCCACAAAAGTGTAACAGAAAACTCTATTCATAGTTCTTTCACAGAAACTTTATCTAATATTCAGGGGTAAGATATGTGAATTCTGTGAGACCGTTAGGTAAATAGACAAAGCTGGGTGTAACTTAATAAGGTAATAGAGGTAGAGACGAAGCTTCGTAGTAAGTACCAGTGGCGTGGCTTAACAGAGCTGAGCCAATAGGGTAGTGACAAGTAGGCCTGTTTAGTAATTGACCAGCCGTGAAGGCGGATTCACGGATATACAGACGCGTTCCAGCGGGATATATTTTGTCGTGGTTTAGGACTTGAAAATGGTGAGAACACTAAAAGGCTTCGGCAGGAACATGGCATGTAGCAGTTCAGCAAGTAAACACGACAAAGTTGGTGGCACAGAAAACCAAACTGGCAGAATACATATCTGTGTATCCTCCAGCATTGTCGTACAGCTGCGAGTCATGGACTCTGCATGACAGACATAAAAAACGAATACAAGCAATTGAGATAAGTTTCCTGCGAAGAATTGAGATGTAAACTTGTAGAGATAGGGTGAGAAACGTTAACATCCGGACATTCTCATTAAATAATAAAATTTAAAGCTCGCAACTGCGCCGGTTTGGCCAAGTCTGTAGGAAGAATGAGAAAAGGTGCCCGAGATGAGCATGGGAGGCAAAATCAGAAGGCAGACGAGGAAGAGGACGGCCCAGAAGGAAATATGAGGATAACATTAAGAAGAGTGTAGGAGGCAGAGGAGCAGTTTAGGCCCGTGGACAGGACGATTTTGGCACTGGTTAAGACGACATGAAGAGCTCTCTCGAAACCTTGACACCCAACGGGTAGAAAGTAATGACTAAGAAGGAAAAGACATACTACATACAATATTATTTAATAAAAAGTAGACTCAAATATCACTTTTAATATCAACACTTCATTCCGTTCTAAACTACGTTTTGATTTTTTTAACAGTAACCGATGATGGGAAAAACGTTCGGTGTTAAAAATAGTACCAACACAAAGTGGTTTTCAGCCGACAAAAGTCTTATTTGAAGAACCTACTACGACGTAAATATCACTTTATTGATGACGCTTCTTTAGAAAGTATTTCTGTGTTGTTGGGGCTATTTTTAACTGCAAACGATTTGTGTTACGACAGTGTGAGCTTTATCTGCAAACGTTTTGCTATTATCAGCGTCGCAGAACGTGCTGGTTGTCTAAAGAACGTACAGCTTTTGATTTCTTACTGAGCAAGAAAAATTTGTTTCTGTTTCCTTAAAGAAAAAAAATCATAATTGTTTCTCTTTATCGTAACAAGAAGAATATATTGAATAATAAAACCAAAGTCAAACATTACATCAATACAATAGTTTCTCCTTAAAATATTCAAATATTCTTCTTAATGGTAGAAAACCCCTACTTTTTTGCATTTTTGTTAAAGAGCTTTTGCAATCTAATATTTCTTATTGCTCAAAGTTTCCTGTTATCAATATAAAAAACAAGGTTGTTATTTTTAAATAACAAAACCTCTGAAGATACAAAACAATTTCTGTGAAACGTGCGTCAGGTGAAAATAAACCTTCTTACAGTGTATTTATTTGAAGATATTACATGGAAGACCTGCAGGGAACTCAACGACTTAATTACAAAGGAATATTTTTAAATACTGTGAGTCCATCTGGCAATTTCAAACAAATTTCAAATTAAATAAAATATTACTTTACTCTTTACAAATTCGTTTCAAAATTAAGACTTGGTTTTGTCGTTCTACGGTGAAACATATTCAATTTTAATATAATCACTGACAGAATTGGAGATATGAGCTGATATGAGATAGGTTGCTGGTATGAACACAGCGTAACATAGAACGCGATGATATTACTATTTTCCTGTTGAGAAAGATATTATTAGTGTGACGAGAACAAGAATCATAATCGTTTCTATCGTTCATAAAACAAGAATAGATTAAAGTTTATAATAATGTAATAAAAACAGAATAACGTTTACATTGCTAATAACGTTTTCTGGAAAAATATTCGTGGCTGATAACGGAAAATTGCGTTGATAACAGAAAATATTTCAGAACTTAAAGCTTGTTTACGACAATGTGTACGCGCTGTAGCTCAAGTGGGGGTATAAACCACTTGTCTAGTTCTATTTTTGTTATCTCCGCGATGATGATGAGCTGTGAAGCTTGATACCGCTAATCGGAATAATTTTTCTATAGTGGTGTGCAACAGTGTTAATTCTATTTGAGAAAATATTTCGTTCCTCCTGTGGTATGACACGACCTGTCAGCGCTTAACCAAACTAACTGTTGCTGTTATCGGTATAATAAACAATTTATAACCCGAATATTTTAAATAAATATTTTATTAATATTGGCAATTTTAAACATGTGCCTTATGGGACAAAATACATTTTTAACGTTTAAAGACTCACTGTAAAAATGAAGGAAAGACGGATTACAGCCGTTTTTCTCATTCGCAACAAGGAGCAAAGGTTAAGCAATTTTAGAGAAGACACTTTCATAAAATATAAAATAACCACCAAATTAATAGCCGTGCTTATTCTGTGCTGTACCGTTCTCCATGAAACTATTACTACACAAATGTGATATGTTACCGTTTCAATAACAACATTAATGTTATCTGAATAAATCCTTAAATCCCTAGTGACCGTCAAACAATGAATTTTTCCGGTGAAGGCTTTGTGACGATCGGTCAAAAAATATAACACAAATTTAAAATTTGTGTCGACGTTTCGACAGTGTTTATTGTCGTCATCAGGACAATATTGTTGCTGAGGCTAAACACACAATTTTCTTTTAAATTCAAACACAGTTTATTAATCAAAAAGCAGTAACACATAAAAGCGACATAAAAAATAAAAATATAATATATAAACTTATTTGTGTGAAAACATTAGTTTTTATCTAAACATATTAATATATTAAAATCCTCCAACCATATCATAATGTTAACTTTTGTTTACCAGACCATTTGCTTCTTTATATTCAGTGTTTCTGAAAGAACAAAGATTTCCTCGTTTTTGGAGTTGTAGTGACATTCTCATCTTTACGTATGCCTGTAAAGCGAGCTTTATTTCTAGCAAGAGTTGATACCCGTGGTCGATGGCTTACAGAATTATTTTCTCGTAAAATACCACGTGGTGTAACCAACTGCAACTATTCTGTTAAATTCTCAATTAACTGTCGCCCACCATTTTTACTAGGAGTATGAGGATCTGGTGTTTTATGTAGATTGGAGAAGTAGATTTCCAAATTAGACTTGGAGTTTGCCTCTTAACATCACTCTGTTTTTAAGGGCTTATACAAGCTAATTATAATTCTGCTTATTCCATGAAATCCAAAACAGGACTCGGAATTCTGTTTGTGTGTTTAGCGTCAGCAACAATTGTCCTGATGATGACAATAAACATTGTCGAAACGTCGACACAAATAATTTAAAATTTGTGTTATATTTTTTGACCGATCCTCACAATCCCTTCACCTGAAAAATCCATTAAGTTATCTAAATAAAGTATTGATATTGATAAGTATTGATATTCAATTAGGTATGTTCATGAACCAAAATATTATTCATTATATTTGGTCTCCAGTCGCAGTGAAATTGAAATAAATAAATACCTTTTTCTTTATCCGTGCTGCGACTACGTCTTTGATGTCTTACGACATGTTTCGGGAACACGTTCCCATCATCAGGTAAAATTGTTTTTTCTTCTAGTTCATAACGAACGTGTCAAGAATATAATAATTAAAACACATCAACACATAAACACATAACACAATGACTATGATAGAACTCAGTCCACGTAACAGTGCGCACTGCCGTACTATAACTGACCACGTAATCAAACTATATATTCGGCTGGTGTACACAAGCGTTATCACTCTTCAATACAGTATCATATAAACAGTGAGATTTAAATGTTAATTGATCATTAAGCAGTAGGTTTGGTTGAAATAAAAGCGCTTTATATATTTCATATTCTTCCATGGCATCCATGTATCGGCTCTTACTACATATATGTATGGGCGTAAAGTTATCCGTGAAACCACTATAACTGTGATTGCTGTTTACCAGATGTAAAGCAAAGTTGGATTTGATTGACTTGATGTTCCTTTTTGGCAAATGTTCTTTATATCTGTCTTTAAATTTCCTGCCCGTTTGTCCTATGTAGAATTTATCACATTCACTACACTGGATTCTATATATGCCAGAACTGTTTTCGGTTGTTTTTTTTTGGTTATTAAAACCTCGAACACAAAAAACAACCGAAAACAGTTCTGGCATATATAGAATCCAGTGTAGTGAATGTGATAAATTCTACATAGGACAAACGGGCAGGAAATTTAAAGACAGATATAAAGAACATTTGCCAAAAAGGAACATCAAGTCAATCAAATCCAACTTTGCTTTACATCTGGTAAACAGCAATCACAGTTATAGTGGTTTCACGGATAACTTTACGCCCATACATATATGTAGTAAGAGCCGATACATGGATGCCATGGAAGAATATGAAATATATAAAGCGCTTTTATTTCAACCAAACCTACTGCTTAATGATCAATTAACATTTAAATCTCACTGTTTATATGATACTGTATTGAAGAGTGATAACGCTTGTGTACACCAGCCGAATATATAGTTTGATTACGTGGTCAGTTATAGTACGGCAGTGCGCACTGTTACGTGGACTGAGTTCTATCATAGTCATTGTGTTATGTGTTTATGTGTTGATGTGTTTTAATTATTATATTCTTGACACGTTCGTTATGAACTAGAAGAAAAAACAATTTTACCTGATGATGGGAACGTGTTCCCGAAACATGTCGTAAGACATCAAAGACGTAGTCGCAGCACGGATAAAGAAAAAGGTATTTATTTATTTCAAAATATTATTTCAACGATCGAACAAAGTTCTCTTTAAAGTTGAGAGAAACTAGGACGAAAACGGTTTCTCTAATTCTGAACAAAAGTTTGTTCTGTATTAATTACAAATAACGAAAACTGTCTAAACTAGACACGTTGATAAGCCAGGACGTTGATAATGGGTCATGTTGCTGGGAAATATGAACTTCGTTATTCGGAACACGCGTTTATTCTACCAACGTAAACGTTAAATTCTTCAAACCAAATACAAAGTTAGTAACGCTAGACAATGCTTAACTTAATGAACGGCGGTATTGTATTCATAAATCTAGAACCAGCAGACGTTTCTATTCTTTTGTTATATTAATCTTGTAAAACAAGATCCTGTATCAAGCCTAATCCTTTAAATATGACGCAAATTAAAATCAACAGCTTGGAAGTGAAATTACGTGTTTTGAGACGATTAGAATCTGGTGACCGTCAAGTGTATTTGGTACCATCGACAATTAGGACAATTTTTTTTTAATTCTATAAAGATAAAAACATCTGCATCGACGTCAATAAAATTATCTTTTACTAAAATAACTCGGTCGACAAGCAGTGTGCTTGAAGAAACGGAACACAGTCTAAATATTTGGGCTGATGATCAAAAGCAGCGTAAAGTTCCGTTAAGTCAGCTTACGGCGAGTCATGGAGAAAGCGAGAAAGGTTTTTGCTTTTATTCAAGACGGAAAAGGAGACAAACTAGAAACATTTGGAGCTTGTAAAGGATGGTTTGATAAGTTTAAGAAACGCTCAGATCTTTAAAACATAAAATAATAGGTGAAGCAGCCAAAGCTGATTGTTAGACTACATTGGAATTTCCTACGAAATTAAAATCAATCGTTAAACGATCGGTTTGAAAAGAAGACCAGATCGGTTTCTAACGTTCAAAGCAAGGAGAATGCACTAAAACTTAATATAGGCCTACACTCAGTAACAAAAATTAAATATTATATTCATAATATTATTTGGCATAAAATATGATCATGGTACATTGTTTGTAACGACAAAAGTTTCCCGCCTTCTCGACGTGGGATCGTTATTACAAGTAGTATCACTAACGGATTTATCAATAATATAACATGGCATTATCTACATGAGGATAATTCATAACTACAAGCACGTAACTTTAAGAATCAAAATACTATTTCAACTTTTTAATAATCCTATAAATTTGAGTCAAAAATAACTAAAATTTCTTTTAATATTAGTGATATATGGTATACAATTTTAAATAAAATATTACTTTATTAAAAATAGAATCCAATGTCACATTAATAAAGACAGCTTTTCATAGAAAAATTGTGTCCTAATAAAGTATTATACGATAGAAAACTTTCTTTCCCTTCTACGTTGTCATCCTCATTATAATGATTTACTGAAATATTTAAGGTTGTCAATATAACAATTGTTATTCCATAGGTCAAAATAAAGTACATTTAATTAAAATTTCATCCTGTAAATTTTCCCAGACTGTATACTGTACTTCAGAACAATATTACTTCAAAAAACAACAGAATCGCAAAGCTATTCTAAAAGTGTACGTCTTTTAATATTGTTGTTGACCAAAGCCAAGGTTTCGTAGCTTACGTCATTTGGTATTCTCACTGTGAGTTATCAACGACTAGTTTCCTGTTATCATCATAAATAATACAACGCGATTGAAATCTAAATAAATGGCTGTGACTACCAATTTGAACGAAAAATTCCCTCGTACTTATCAAATAGGAAAGATTATGAGTCAAAGTGCATTGACGGTGGCGTCAAATATGAGTCATTTGAGCAATATAGAATTCAGGTGAATTTTTAAAATTCAGCAGCACTAAACATCCCTAATATTTTACCTCGCTTTATACGCGGAATGAAATATTATTTCAAGTAAAAGTTAAATATCACAATAATAACAAAGACAAAATAATAAAGTGTTATTGTTTCTTTATTGGCGTTTACTATTGTTGTTCCATTATTAGCGATAATTATTATTGTTTGATTATTGACGTTTACTATTGTTGTTCTATAATATTGGCGCTTATTATTATTGTTTTATTATTGACCCTTATTGTTGACAGCAAGCTTTTCGCGCCTTATGTGATTTGCCACGCTCATTCCGAGTCTCATCACTCACTAATTCCCTTAATTATACACATTAATTACGCAAAGTGGTTACAATCTTAAAAAAATATTATCTACGAGTCAAAATAGTGTTTGTAGAAGTTAATGATTTTAACACGGAGTTCAATGACAAAGTTAACGTATGTATTCAAAGACGCGGTATTCAATGATCCTCCTGTAAAGCGGTATTCTCATTCCGAGTTTTATGTCTTCACTATCTGTACACTGAAACGAAACGCGTCAAATTAGAAGAAAATTTTCCTATATTTTCATATTTTAAGAATATTCAGAATATAGTCTCCATATTCACATGATGATAACAAGTGATGTTTTAGATCCTTCTGTAACGAGGTATTCTCATTCCAAGTTTTATCTCTTCACTATCTGTCATTATAAATACCAACAATATAATGTTATTTTATCTAAATATAAAACAGTATAACTGATTCTCCGGAAGTTTATGAATTAAAATTATTTTATAATTTCTGAAAATTCGCGTAAAAAGTAACTCAAAAAAGGATCAAAACACGTTCTCTGATTCACGAAGTAGAGTACATACGTAATAACAAAGTAATTACCTACAATTAAACATAAATAAAAAGCAAATTAATATCTACGCTTCACTTATTAAACACTCGTATATTATAATCGGGTTTGATAACAAGAAATGTTTTGCCCTCGGCCTGCTTTTGTATCACTAATGTGTTTGTTGCTGATAGCGATAGTTGCATATAAAAAATTGTTATCAACTCCAAATAGAACCGCGAAATCTTAATAGTCAAAATATTACTTTGAAATTTTAATATCCGTTTCAAATTTCAGTTGAACGACGATTACAACTAATTATCTTATTTACAATAAAGAATATACACTGAATTAAAAAAATTTAATAAATTAAAACTTAATAATAATTTATTTTATATGACCTAGTATTTTAATAATAAGGTTGGTAAATGACCTGACTTGACTGCCGAAAGCGCTCGTCAATACCAAAGACAATATAGTGGTTTGTACAAAAATAGTAGTAGACATAAACATTTCATGTTACTGAAAATTCTTTATATATTTTATTTTTATTTTATTTTTACTTCATTTTTTATTTTTTTTATTTTAGTTGATAAAGAGGCTATTTATTACCAAACTTTATGATAGAGAACGTTTTTCTTTTACTGTCATGAGGTGTATATTTTTTACCTCTGAACCGTCTGGCGTTATCAGTATCAATAGCATAAGTATTAAAGTACAACTGCATTATCAAAGTATAGCATTTTTTATACGTTTCACGTCAAAGTTTAGACGAACAAGAATCATCATTGTTGCTCTTAGTCTAAACAGGAGTGTGCAAAGGAAAAATATTATTATTAAAAAAACAAACTATTGTTTTAATGAAACAGTCGTGATTTATTTCTGTTGAAAACAGCAAATATTTCGCTCTCTTTTACGAACAGTATCTTCAGACTGGGGTTTATCAATGAAGTGTTTGCTATTATCTGTATACTGTTATCACGTTTCTTATCTCTAGAAAACACTGTTACAGAAAATTAGATAAGATCAGGTATCCATACAACTCTGACGTTTAAGGAATATTCGCGGGATACTGTGTCAATCAATTTTCATATGCATCGTACTCACTGAATTTATTAAGAGCAGTGTTCTCTAAGCAGGAGTGTGCAAAAGAGAAAATATTATTTTTAGAAAAGTAGGAATCATTATAAAAACGAGGATTGTCTTAATAAAACAGTTCTATTTTATTCCTGTTGATAATAGCAAATATTTCGCTCTGTTTTAGGAATAATATTCTCAGGCAGGGATTCATGAATAAAGTGTTTGCTGTTATCTGTATATCGTTATCATGTTTCTTATTATTACAGATATTATTGTAACCGCATAAGATTAGGTAACAAAACAAGTTAGACAACAAGACACAACAAGAATCATTATTGTTTCTCTTTGTCTAAGCAGGAGTGTGCAAAAGAAAAAATATTATTATTAAAAACTGGGCTTCAAATATTTTCTTTTAAAAACAACTATTGTTTTAATAAAAGAGTGGTGATTTATTTCTGTTGATAATAGCGAATAGTTCGCTCTCTTTTACGAATAGTATCCTCGGAATAAAGTGTTTGCTGTTATCTGTATATTGTTATCACGTTTTTTATCTCTAGAAAATATTGTACAGAAAATTTTAACCGCATAAGATCATGTATCAAAACAAGTTTGACGTTTAAAGAATATTCGCGAGAACTGTGTCAATTATGTTTTACATACATTGCACTTACTGAATTAAACAAGAGCAATTTTCTCTAAGCAGAAGTGTGCAAAAGAGAAAATACTATTATTAAAAAACTGGGAATTAAATATTTTGTAAAAAACAATGATCGTTTCAATGAAACAGTTGTGGTTTACTATTGTTGATAATACCAAATATTTCGCTCTCTTTTAAGAATACTACCCTTAGGCTGGGTTTTTATCAATAAAGTGTTTGCTGTTATCTGTATATTGTTATCACATTTCTTATCTCTAGAATATACTGTTATATGAAAATTTTAACCGCACAAGGTCAGTTATCAAAACATGTTTGACTTTAAGGAATATTCGCGGGAACCGTGACAATTATTTTTCATATACACTGTACTCATTAAATTAATTAATAGAAGTGGTCTCCAAGCAAGAGTGTGCAAAAAAAGTATTATTATTTATAAGTAGGAATAATTAAAAAAAATAAGGATTGTCTTAATAAAACAGTCGTGATTTATTTCTGTTGATAATAGCGAATAGTTCGCTCTCTTTTACGAATAGTATCCTCGGAATAAAGTGTTTGCTGTTATCTGTATGTTGTTATCACGTTTTTTATCTCTAGAAAATATTGTACAGAAAATTTTAACCGCATAAGGTCATGTATCAAAACAAGTTTCACGTTTAAAGAATATTCGCGAGAACTGTGGTAATTATATTTCACATACATTGCACTTACTGAATTAAACAAGAGCAATTTTCTCTAAGCAGAAGTGTGCAAAAGAGAAAATACTATTATTAAAAAATTGGGAATTAAATATTTTGTAAAAAACAATTATCGTTTCAATGAAACAGTTGTGGTTTACTACTGTTGATAATACCAAATATTTCGCTCTCTTTTAAGAATACTACCCTTAGGCTGGGTTTTTATCAATAAAGTGTTTACTGTTATCTGTATATTGTTATCACATTTCTTATCTTTAGAATATACTGTTACATGAAAATTTCAATCGCAGAAGATCAGTTATCAAAACATGTTTGACTTTAAGGAATATTCGCGGGAACCGTGACAATTATTTTCATATACATTGTACTCATTAAATTAATTAAGAGAAGTGGTCTCCAAGAAAGAGTGTGCAAAAAAATATTATTATTTATAAGTAGGAATCATTTAAGTAAAAAACAAGGATTGTCTTAATAAAACAGATTTATTTTATTCATGTTGATAGTAGCAAATATTTCGCTCTCATTAAGGAATAATACCCTCAGGGTGGGACTCAGGGTGAATAAAGTAGTTTCTGTTATCTGTATACTGTTATCACGTTTCTTTATCTATAAATTACTGCCACCGCATAAGATCAGGTAACAAAACAAGAATCACCATTGTTTCCCTTAGCCTAATCACGAGTGTGCAAAAAATTATTATTGAAAAACTCGGAATCAATTTTTTTTTTTTTAAACAACTATTGTCTTAATAAAACAGTTGTGATTTATTCCTGTTCATAATACCAAATATTTCGCTCTATTTTAGGAATAGTATCCTCAGAATAAAGTGTTTGCTGTTATCTTATATTGTTATCACGTTTCTTATCTACAGAAATACTGTTACAGAAAAGTGTAACTGCCTAAGATTAGGTATCAAAACAAGTTTGACGATTCACAGAAACTGTCACATTATATTGTGTTGTCGACTCACCGCTCTAGCTTGGACGTCGGCGCCGACCACAAGAGCCGTGGCAGTACAAGAGGCGACGAGTATCACTACCAGACGTCGGATATCACGACAGCACGTCATCGCGGCACGAAGTACAGACTGCAACTGACAACCCTACCGCGGTGTTGCACGTAACTCACTGCTGTCGTCCGTCGCGTCGGTCGGGGGATGTTCGCCGCGTTGTCTACTGCAGTACACCGCTACCGGAGGGCGCCACCGTATGCGCGCCGCGGCTTCGATTTCGCAACGCCACACAGTAGGCAACGCGGCAAACATTGTTTCCAGAGAGTGAAATAGAAATATGGTTAATATAGTAATATGCATACACGCACACATATATAACCTTTATACCTTTTTACACTATTCTTGTTTAATTATTTTAATAATAAATAAATAAATATCAATGTAACTCTTTCAACGTGAGTACACAAACTAATTACTTTTAAATATTTTTGAAGTTTTACTTAAAATGTAAGTCAATGTTTTTAAATTATTTTTGATTTTAACGGGGTTTGTATTCTTGTTTTGTAAACTTATATTTTCAGGTTGTTTGAGACATAGATTGTGTATCAACAAAAAATACGTCCTGAACCTGTATACGTCTTAGAAAATATTTTAAAGTTAAGGACATTGTTGTTAAAAATTAAAACGTTAAAAATTGTTGAACCTCACTAAACCTGTCGTCATCATTACAAGATATAAAAAACTGACATTGTTATCAAGCGTCTTGAAACCCAGACTATGTATGAAATAAAAAAAATATTATCACGAGTTATTTTAACATTGTACGTGTGTATGAACATAAAGGAAAGTTAAGTATAAATATAAACAAATATGATATAAACGTGTCTGTGTGTGTGGAGGGAATACTATGTAACATATTCTTCAAGTAATATTTCTTTATAGTTTTATTATGTTGTACATTAAAATTTAAGTATATATTTCATCATAAAAATATTATATATGTAATTTGCTTATTTTTACTATTATTGGAACTCTTTCAATAAGAATATGGTAGACAATTCTTGTTTTTTTTTTTAATTGATCATGTCTGGCGTTTCCAAAAGCTTCTACTATACATATGATATTTTCAGTTTAAGAAATAAGAGAAAGCAAGAAGGATTTTGAACTGACACTAGAAAGTTGATAAGCTTTTCTAAAATAGAAGATGAAAAATTACGTAACGCTTGTGTAGTAAAGAATATTTTATAAATTATTATATTATATTATATTGTCAAAAAACATTTTTGAACTTTTAAATTTAATTAAAAATTGGTATTTCATTTGTTTCGCCTGCGATGAGTTGCGCTGAGCGGAGTCATTTTGTTGTAACATTTCCTCACTTCCGTATGTGCCATGCGCGTGTTTCTATGGGATCCGATCAGAACGTCATCGGAAATTCCTCAGCAAGAACCAAAACTAGTGATCGATTTCTAGAACAGCTGAGCCACTTCAATTATTTAGCAAATGATACTGGCTATGAACGAAATTATGACATTCATGTCAAGTTAGGCAAGTTCCAGACAATCTGTGGCACAATTAACGGTATTTTTAAAAACAAGGTACGTTAAGATACAAAATTAAAGTTATGGCAGTCCCTGTACTGTCCTATGAATGTGAATTGTTGACAACAACCAAGAAACAAGACAGTAAAATACAGACCTCAGAAATGGCGTTCTTAAGAGGTGTTGAAAGGTGTTCTAAACTTGACCGTATAAGAAATGAGGCCATACGAGAAGAGTTACAAGTTTTTAACTGGAATGACAAATTAAAAGATTACAAACAACGGTGGAAACAGAATGTCAGATTCCAGACTGGCCAAACAAGTCTTGAAATACAAACCTATAGAACACAGGTGTGTGGGTAGACCCAGGAAGAGATAGCTGGATGATCTTTGAAGGAGGGAACAGGCAGCACCTTTCCTAAAAATAGAACGGTGAAATGTGCAAAAATGTGCAACATTGAAATAAATCAGGCCCTTCAGCAATTCGAATGCGGGCAGAAAAAATATAAGAATATTGCATTTCATATTTGACTCACAAAACATGTAATTAATACCACGTGAAATTATATTTCAATGTGTGTGTATTATGTATGTGTGTGTGTTTACATCAATGTAATTATCCAGGATTGTTTTAGTACAGACGTGTGATCATGCGGCGGCTGGCCGTCGAATCGTTTATGAATACCGCTGATTAATGAAGTTCATAGTAGACAGTAAACTGGAAGGCGCGCGCTCACACACACACCGAGTCATACAATACAATGTACTTAATTGAGACAGCCAAACATAATATACAGTATTCAATGTTCTAGTTGATTGCTTTATTCATAGTATTGCTACCGGTGGAAACAGAATAACTGATACCAGATGAAGTCTCTAATTACAAACTTCAATTAGATACAAATGTACCCCTTTATAGAATAATTCAACTTAAATGTGTCCAACGCTAAACAATAAATGCCATCGTATCACGGTTTTGCACTAATTAACACAATATGCGGCAACAATCTCTTAGACCCGCACTTGTAAAATCGTCAAGTGTAACTGTTTCCAGTCGCTTGGAAATCTAGTATTCATATGCCCAAAGCCATGCATTGTACTGACATAGAGGACCAGGATGCTAGTAGAACAGTCGAATAACAACAACATCTCGAACAGTCCGGAACCGTTACGCGATTCTGTCGCGCCAATAAACTGCAAGAGGTGCCACGTAGACACTCAACCTTTAACACATTGCAAGAATCTCAACTGCGACGCCTATATATTCTACTCATATGTTTTTTTCGCCGGAAGCAAAATTTTAGAACCATACAATAACACTGTTAAACCCATTACCTCTTAAAATTTTAGTTGTGCCTCTTTTCTTGCTTTTCTTTACAGCGGTCGACAAATTGTTCCGCATATTGACTGAACTTGGCCAACATCGTAATCCACAATGCGATGTCACAGCAAAGACAAAGAAAATGCTCTATACTCTGCTCTAAACTCTGTGCCTGCTCTATGCACTGTGACGATTTAATTGATAATAAAATCTTTAATAAATAAAAAATTAATTTACTAGCAATTAAGTATTTTTTAAATCGCACTATTAAACCTAAAGCCCCAGTACTAACTCAGAATAAGTATGAGATGTAAATGGAAAATCTAACTAAACAAATAAAAAAAATCGAATTGTAAAAAGCTATTAATGTCACAGTTAACCCTTTTGCAAGTCATCATGCGTTGACCTGTTTAATTCCGGACTCAACGTGTTTAGCGAGTCGTCTGTAACTTAGGAAAGTATAAAAATCATAATGTTTGTAATTAGTAATTTGAAAGCACGAGTAGTAGTTAAAATAATTCACTTAAATTATATAGGTATAATTAATGTATTGTTTCTTGTAATAATAATGTCAATTTAAATATTAATAGGGACTATATTATCGCGGAGTACTCGCCCCGCTCCGTTGTAATGTGCCAGTCGAATCGAGTAGAGAGTGACAATGCAGCCGTCAGACCGTACACACATACGAGCGAGAGCTCTGCAAAAATGCATTGATTAATTTTAAGCTTAACTGTTAGCTACCACTACTAAACGTGGCGAGCCAGTTTTAATAGATAAAATGTAGAACGTTGTGTTAAGAATTGTAATAAGTTAAACAAACAAAAATAACAACACGTAAGCAAGATGACGTCTCCCCTCAAGAGGTAAATTACAGTACAACTTTACATATGAAGATGTGACCTGCATAAACTTCACATGTGGACGTATACGAGCCATACGACTCTGACTAGGACCTACGTGGATCTACACCAACTTTAACCAGAAGAACTTCAATCTCCTCAGTGAACCAGCTATCTAGTACTCGCCGAAGACACGACCCAGATGACGACGCCGACTTCCAGAATTCCCAAGAGTGACACCCCAGGATGAGGTCACCAGACTTATTGTAAAGGTGACTCGATAGCTTGCCTATCGAGAGTTAATTATATTTGAGACATAACTTACAGATGAAAGAAACTTTTCAAAGACTATAATTTTCTTTAAACTATAAATGAGACCAACTAAGAGTATACTGTAATATTGAATATCATACGTTGTAACGATAATATGTAAATGTTAATTATAATCTCTTTAGTAAATAATACCATTCTTCAAATGGTAAAAGAAGTCTTGCAAGCACCTAGATGAACATAGTAATACTCAGACGTCTTTGCAATATATTTAAAGTAAACTCGGATCCGAGGTAAAAAGTACATGATCATTATGATCCCTAAGTTTTTCAGAAAACCCTTTGAATATTTTAATCTAATTATTTATGTTATGGGATCTAATCATATCATTTGTTAATAAAGAGAAGTCATCTTATTACACATGAAAATGAGTGCATATATCAGTGAAATACCTTCCCTTGTTTCCTAATAATTAGCTTAATTAATTTTGTTAATTGTGTTGAGTTTAATAACAGTTCGTTACAACGTAGGCAGCCCATATAATTGGCTGGTGTCAATTAGGATGGGTTCCCTGGATTTGTAACGTGGCAAGATACGTTACAGCACTTATTATCCAATACAGTCTTAGTATTTGCCCATAAATGCCATACTTTTTGTTTTCAGCACATACATTTATATGCTGTAATTTGAACAGACTTGCTGTAACTGGAACACCCATCTTTGGAGCTCGCATTCCTTGTTTATATCATCCGTAAACAACATTGTATTCACGGATGTTGTGTTTGCTTATTGAATTCAAATATTTATAAAAATGTTCTACCGAATGCCAAGAGACCAATCGATTAGCGTAATATTTGGATATTATCTGACTTCGTGTGAACTCGGGATTCATCTACCTCCTATTTCGAAGAATTTTCTCTTAATAGCACATACTGAAACAAGAGAGCTGGAGTTGCTTTCCCGTATAAAGAGAATAGAAGACGAACGACGGCTGCAACTGGCATATTTAAATTGTACCACTCGAAAGACGGAAGAGAGAAACACGGTGAATTTCTTGGAACGATAATGCGACAGAAAACATGGAAACACGGGGTTAGTAAGTTAGCGATGTCATGTAGGTGATGCTTCCTGTTAAAACACTGTACAAACCCCAACAAGAAGAGAGAAAGAACAATTTCTCCTTCATCTTTACTATAAAATCCATTTTACTGTCACTGGACCAGGGGTTGTGTGGGACGAAGGCCGAAGGCCAGTCACCCGCCGTTGTGCCGCGTCCCTAGCTTCTTACAGAGCTCCCTCCGCGGGGACCACGATACTCTGTATTACTGTATGTAGCTTGCTACCTGCCTAATTGAGAGTGAGGGTTCACACAGGCAGGGTGCAAGAGTCAGCTGATACAGATGGGTTGCGACCAAGGGCTCTAATTAGGGGTTTGTCCTCAAAGCGGGCACTGCACGGCCAACTGTCTGGAGAATTCCCGTTACTAGCGTTGAGGTAACGGTCACGAAGACATTGTCAGATGTAAGTCTGATAATGGGGCTGTATATGCCCATCGAGTCCTCGGTCAAGGAGATACTAAGCTTACGGTTATTGTTTCTGGCCAAGTAGCGGCATACAGGGATCACGTAAGTAACCCACATACGTAGTGCGATGAGTTTCTCTAGGCGGCGGGTCATAGTCAAGTAGGCTTCAAATTAAGGGACGGAGCTCATATAGACGATGGGCAGTTTGCGGGCTACTTCTTCAGAGTGTGTCCGCCAGGTGAGACCCCGAGGTAACTGACACCAAGAGATCACGGCGAGAGGGGGGTGTATAGCCTACATTTTACAGCCACTTAGATTTCACATAACGTCGTCAATAAAATTCTCTCCGCTTTGTACGTCTTTTCCTGTTCTTGGTGTCAACGAAAACCTTTTTGCACACAGAAAAAAATCACGACATTTTTGTCGACGGCACAAAGACTAAAAATAAGTTGCCACAAACGACAAAACACGTTACGGCGACACAATGTAGAAGGCAGTGGAGTGCAAAATCAGACGCGCGACGCGTGTACAGTAGACGCTAAGCGGTGCGACAGACCGTGAAAGCTGAACTGACGATGGCACACTGTACGCTACTGTGTTGTAAAGTTACGTTGTCTTTGTAGCGTTGTTGTTCCAAACATGTTTATTTTCATCCCCTAATTGAATAGTTGTAGCCTTTACTTAACGCTGGTACTTTTCTTATTGTTGCCTCTTCTTGTTCTGTTGTTATTTTTTTCATTCTGACTTTTAAAATTAACTCATGAATGACAAGATAAGAAATGTTTTCGTATACATTTTACATAAAGGTTTTTAAACCATTATGGTTGGTGTTTAGAAAAAATTGTCATTATACTAGGAAAAGCGTTGGTTAAATACGTAAGTTAATTTTTTTAGTGTTGGAGGTTTTTTTTATTCGTCGATTTTTATGACATTCGTTGATTTTCCACAAGGTCACACACCAAACCTTACGTCTTACAAACTTAGTCTTTTTTCACGATATTAATTTAACACTCGCCGGACACTTGCTGAAACATATTATTATTTAACAACATGTAAACAAACACAAACACTTGGCAATCTCACAATTTGTTCTTAAAATCTGCCAATTGTTTCGCCCTATTAGGCTATTCACAAAGAACTGTTAGTAACAACTAAAAATAAAAAATATGTTAAATGGTGTGTATACGGACGTGTGTGTACGGTGCGTGTGATGGAGAGCGTAGAGGAGTTAATACAGAGAAGGTTGACTGTAAAAACCAAGTATAATAGGAATTAAAACTCTAAATTTAACCAAATTAAAATGACTGCTTTTAATCAAGGAGATATAATTTTAGAAAGCAACTAAAAATAACAAAAATGTAACAAATAAAGAGACAGAATTCTTTCTACCGCTTTTGTTGTTGTTGTTGTTGTTGTTGTTGTTGTTGTTGTTCTTCTTCTTCTTCTTCTTCTTCTTCTTCTTCTTCTTCTTCTTCTTCTTCTTCTTCTTCTTCTTCTTCTTCTCCTCCTCCTCCTCCTCCTCCTCCTCCTCCTTCTTCTTCTTCTTCTTCTCCTCCTCCTTCTCCTCCTCTTTAAGGATTAGGCTATAGGAACCTGTCCCGGCACCCATATCATCCTCGCATGACCCACGTCTCTTCTACCAATGGCTTTATAGTTCAGTCCCGCTTTCGGCAATCGATCCACTGTCATCCTTTGCAGATGATCCCACCATTGTCCTCTGTAAATTGAAACAATTTTATTCATGACCTTTACTTCGAGTTCTACTCTTATATCTTCAGTCCTTATTTAATCTTGCAATGTAAAATTTAAAGTATTTCGAAGAAACCGTACTTCATCACTCTGAATCTTGCCGCTTTCCTTTTTGTCATGACCAACGCCTCACTCGCATAAATCAACGTGGGTAATGCAATCGGGCTGTATAATTGTAATACAATTGTGATTTATAGTTTTTGACATTTTATTGCGTGTGAACAATTTTTATTTGATTTGTTGTAAGAGACTGTGCTGTTAGTTACGAACTGTGTAACTGTGAAAATTAAAGCTGGTGATTAGTGACTTAATTGGTGTCTTGTATTTTGATTTCCATTGTACCAACGAATCAACTAGACCGTCGTAACAGTGGTGTCAGAAGTGGGATAGAACCGTTAACAGTGGAAGCAGTGGACACTTTGTACAAGACGAGTGTAATTCGTAATTAATCGGTAAACAATGGATGCCAGTCAGATGATGGAAAATTTACAGGCGCTGCTGTTACAGACGGAGAAATGACAGGATGAGAAACGCAGGCAGGAGGCGGAAGAAGCAGAAAAACGACAGGATGGAAAACGCAGGCAGGAAAGAGAAGAGGCTGAGGAACGTCAGAAAACACTAATGCTAGAAACAGAAGAAAGACAAAAAGAAGAACGGAAGCGTGAAACAGGAGACATCAAGGAGTTAATACAGGAGCAAAAGTAGGCACAAGAACAAACCGCTGCAGAGTTGGGTCTCCTACAAGGTGAACTTAATAAAGAAGTTACTAAAATATCGGAGGTACAAGAATCAATGTCATTAATAATAGCTGAAGTAAAAAAAAATCTGTTTCGAGTGTTGATGAATTGAGTCTGCAAAAATATCTGTCATTGAAGAACCTGTGTCAAATAAAACATCTGCAGTATAAAACTCAATTGCAAACATAAGAGAACAAATAGTGAAGTTGAGCAGTGCATGAAGATTCAAACAAAACAATTTTCTGAACAGACTGTACCAATGATAAAGACAGAAAAAGACACAGAAAATAAGTTAATAGAGAAAGTCACTTTGCCTGCAGTAGGGACAGTTCATATGAACGCTCCAACGTTTGAACCAGTCACTGGGCAACGAACCTCCGCCAATTTGAAGCTGCTGCATGCGCAAATAATTGGACAGAGAAAGACAAGGCAGTTTCACTTGTTCTCTCATTAAAAGGACCCGCGGCAGAACTACTACAGAAAGTGCCACCTGACAGCCAAAACACCTATGCCGAATTGATAAAAGCTCTGGAATTGCGGTATGGTGATAAACATTTGCGAGATGTGTACTGCACCCATTTAAGAGCAAGGCGTCAGCATTCCGGGGAGAGTCTTCAAGAGTTTGAAGCAAGTATCGATTAGACTGGCATATCCTGAAGCAACAGAAGATTTTCGAATAAGGTTTGCGGTGCAGATATTTATTGATGGCATCGGAGATTGTGGACTTCAGCAAGTGTTACGAATGGCAAGACACCGAAATAGCTCAGAAGCTCTTGTTCACGTCCTAGAGTTTAAAGCTTCCAAGTCAGCGTCCCGCTATATTAATGGTCTGTGTCATCACATTGCAGTCAGAAGATTCCTGTATCACATTGCCGTTCCGATGGGTGCAGAAAAACAATGTTGTCGGACAAACAATTCAGAAGTTAAAGAGCGCCGCAACGATTTGAACCATTGGATAAAGACAGAAGACCAAAGTGTTACAACTGTAGAAAACGTGGTCATCTACAGGTAGACTGCTGGGAGAAAAAGATACCGAGAGAAGAGAGTAATCGCATCAATTGGGAGAAGTAAACCCCAGAACAGCACACAGTTTCCACGCTACATAAGACCACTGGAAACTTGATTGTTAATGGATTTGCGGAAGGTAAACCATCATCATTTACAGTTGACACGGGCGTAACAGTGTCCAGTGTCCATTGTGCGCTCTGACTTAGTCAGCAACCGCCAGTTTCTAATTAGCTCTTGTACAATACACACTGTGACTGGAAGCCCCGTCAAGGTGCTAGGAAATGTAGACGTAGAGGGTGGTCTGAAAAGTCCTCGGCCTCGATCATAGACATCAACTCTGTGAGCAAGATTTTTTTTCTAAGGTTGGTATGCCTGTCACAACAATTCATTAAAATTTCGACTCATTCTATCACGTAGTTTTTTGTATTCTATTTGAAGCAGCGTAATTGTGTATATTTTGTACAATGGATAAAATTGAATAGCGTGTAGTGATACACTTTTTTGTAAAAAAAGGTTTGATGCCGAATGAAATTCATTCGAAGTTCACAAAAGTTTATGGGGAATCTTCTCCTTCATTTTCGACAATTAAGAAATGGGCTGCCAAGTTTAAACGTGGCCGTACCAGCCTTGAAGTAGGTCTATGTGAGGGACGCCCAAAAAGTGCAACAACATCAGAAATCATCGAACAAATAACAAATACACGATTTAGCATTAGATGACTGACAGACTAAAATGCATGAAATTGCTGAGGCTGTGGGTATTTTGAAAGAACGTGAAGGTTATGTTTTGCATGAAGAATTCCATATGAAAAAACTTTGCGCAAGATGGGTGCCGCGCATGCTCACAGCAGATCAAAAACGCGTTCGCATGAAAATCTCTGAACAGTGCTTGGAGCTTTTTTACAACAATAAAATTGATTTTGTGCGTCGGTTTATTACTTTGGATGAAACGTGGATTCATCACTACACACCAAAATCTAAACAGCAGTCAAAACAGTGGACAGAAGCTGGCTGTTCAGCGCCAAAGAAAGCAAAGTCGGTCCCATCAGCTAGAAAGGTCATGGCATCGGTGCTAAAGTCATTTTGTTAATCGATTACGTCGAAAATGGTAGAAGAATGACCGGAGAATATTATTCTAATCTTTTAACCAAACTAGACAAAAAAATTCGTGAGAAAACCCGGTTTGGAGGAAACAAAATCATCTTTCATCACGACAATGCACCCGCCCACAAAAGTGTTTTGGCAATGGGAAAATTGAAAGAACTGCACTACGAATTTCTGGAGCATCCACCCTATTCTCCAAATCTGGCTCCCTCTGACTTTCATCTCTTTCCGAAACTCAAGCACTTCCTCGCAGGAGAGCAATTTTCTTCTAATGAGAGGTGGTTGCAGCTGTACAGGGGTATTTTACGGACCTTTCAGAGAATAACTACAGAGATGGGACAATGGCATTAGAGCATGGCTGGAACAAGTTTATTAGTTTTGAGAGAAATTATGTTGAAAAATAAAAACCATTTTGAAATTATAAATTGGTTTTTTCATTGTTAGGCCGAGAACTTTTCAGACCACCCTCGTACGTGTGCGCTTGGGTCTTCACGAGTTTAACCACCAAATGCTCGTTGCAGACATTGTCGATGAAGTGATTCTTGGCACGGACATTATGATTGCCTACGGATTCGTTGTAGACTTAAGAGAGAATGTCATGAAGGTTGGCCAAGAGAAGATAAACCTTTGTATGGCTAAAATGACAGGGTCTACCAACCATTCGATTAAGCAAGTGGCATTGACCGAAGAAAAAGTCAACAGGTCTGGTCAAGAGGAAGCCTCCCTATTGCAAGCGCAAATAGAGGAAGAACGAGCAGAGGAAATACAAAGAAGTGCAATGACAAAAGAAGTGATTGGAAAGCCAAGTATGGGTGTAGAGACAAGACTCTTGCTTGTTCCTGAGCTAATAGAAGCGCCCGGGGGAAACGTTGTTAAGATGATGTTACGCAAGAGGTTATTGACGAGAACCAAACAAACTTGGATCAACCAGTGGTGTTTAGGTCATCAGTACATGCCTTGACAGGAGTGATTCCAGCAAAATTGGTGTTTGGGCGGAGATTCGTCATCCTGGGGAGTTAATGTTAGGATCACCTGAGACTCAGTCCCAAGAGCCACAGAACTATTCCTCGCAATTAGAAAACCAACTGCGAGAAATTAATCGCTTGGTAAGAGGACGGCTGAAGATTGCCAGTGATGAAATGAAAACTCGGTATGACATTCGCAGCAATAGTGTGGGTTTCCGAGAAGAAGATCAGGTCTGATTGTTCAACCCAAACCGCCGTCGTGATCGCTCACCTAAGTTGCAAACTAACTGGGAAGGACCCCATTCTGTAAAAAAAAAGAATAAACGATGTTGTTATCGGATTCAACAGGAAGGACAGCTAAAGTTCAAGGTTGTCCACCTAGATCGCCTGGCTAAGTATTACTTCAGAGACGGTTTGCCAGTTCGGGACAAACAGGCTTAAGGAGGGGGCAGTGTTACGACATTACAGAACAACCTACGTGTTTATCGAATGTTCCAGACGAATCCAGCTGAATCTGTGTGGCGTACGTGATTTTCGAAGCATTAGCAAGACTGTATCAGAAGCCGCGCGAACTGTGTCAAGGCCGCAATGAATTAAGCTCTAACGTTTTCCTTTATTGTTAATGCGCAGTATGGAATAATCTAGTATTTCGGGGGGTATAAATACCAGTACTCCACGACGTTCAGTTTTAGTTATAGTTGCGATATTTTACAGTTCGGTTCGAGTTATTATCGGGCGATCTTACTGTGTGCGTTCAAGTGGTTTGTTGTGTTTTATAATCGGGCGGTATCAAGTAGACCATCGTAACAATATACGTCATCACAGATAAAATTCAATAAAGACTTCGCATTTCTGAACGTAAGTAAGCAAATTTGAATAATACAGCAAATACAAATTTCCCAGATTACTGTTTGAAACACAACCACATTATTAATGCAAAAAAATATAATATTACCACGTAATACGGAAAAGGCTACTGAACGGTGAATACCATAAATCAAGATTCATTTTTAATGAAGTGAATACTCAACAACCTGATTCTCTCCCTCCAGGTGAAAAAGAAATCATTGCAATAATTCAATCTATTAAAGACAATAAGGCGCCTGGGGAAGACTCAATCATTGCTGAACTTTGGAAGCGTGCAAGTAATAAACATCTAGAAAAATTTACTGAATTTATTCAAAACATTCTGAAAATTCCTGACGACTGGACATCAGCATTCATTCATCCAATCCACAAGAAAGATGATAAAACAGATGCGAATAACTACAGAAGCATCTCACTTTTGCCAGTTACCTATAAAATATTACCAAAAAAATTATTGTCCAGGGCAGAGAAACATCTTGACTCACAAATAGGTGAATACAAATGTGGCTTCCGAAAACGTAGTCACGCACAGAGCAGACTCTTAATCTAAAATCAATAATGACATATTTGAAAAAAAGATTTAAACATTTTGTAATTAACTTTTGGTGAGTTTAAGACGGCATATGGCTCAAATGGTAGACAGTCATTGTTCAAAATCCTTAATGAATTTGGCTTCGATTATAAAACAAATGCTTTAATCAAACAAACGCTGACGTTACCTACTCCAAAATAAAATTCAGAGGTGTAATTTCTAGACAGTTTGAAATTAAGATAGGACTCAGACATGGGCTGTCACCGTTGCTTTTTAACTAAGTTCTGGAAAAAACAATACGATAATGGAGAAAATCACTGGCAGAAAATCACATTAGCCAGGGATTTAGACTAGGCTATAGCAGAGATAACCTGTCAATACATTGTCTAGCGTTTGCAGACAATCTAGCAATCCTGTCAGATTCAATATAAACAGCCATTAGACATGTGGAACTGCTGACAGAATAGCCAAAAGAGTGGATTTATAAATTTCTTTTGAAAAAAACCAAATTCATGACAAACATTAAGATAATATCAAATAAAATGATAACTCGATACGGGAAAATCTATGGAACTGATAAATTAAAGCACGAGTTAATAAAATTAAGTTACTTACGTTTTAAACAAGGACAAATATAACAAGAAGTCAATATCCATTATTGCAAAACTGTGGCATTATTTAACAGTAATTCGCCTGGAAGCACTTTATGCATCTGAGTGTCTGACTCTAAACAAGAAAATGATGAGGGTAGAACTGAAAGTCACAGATGGGAAATTATTAAGAAAATTTTTGGGACCAATAAAAGATAGAGAACAGTACAGAAGACGTCACAATAATGAGCTGTACACACGTGTTGAGGAAAAGGACGTAATTAGACGTAACAAGAAGTAATTAGACGTAGACAGTGACGTAATTAGGAAAATAAGAATTACTTTCTACGGACGTGTTCAAAGAATGAATCCTGACAAACTAACAGGAAAGCTTTTTAACTATTTAAAAAAGCTTACAATGTTCAATACGTGGTTTAAAAAAAAAAAAAAACAGAAAAAGACTAAGAAGAACTCCAGATTACTCAAGAAGACATTGAAGAATACTTGCCACTCAAAAATAAATTTAAAATTCCCAAGGTTTTCAGGAAAACCCAAGAAGAGGACAGTTGCCCTCTGGACTGACGAAAGGAGTGAGAGACATCGATCAAAAATGAAGATGTGGGAGAAGAGGAAGAGAGAGGAGAAAAAAGGAGAAACCACTTTAACCAAACGTAGTCCACAGTGACTCATACGCAAAAAAATATGGAAAAAGAAAATAAATAGATTTGTTTTAAATTTATGAAGTGAAGAAAGATATTAAAAAAATAACAAAAATATAACGATCGAACAAACAGGATTCTTTATACCTCCTCTAGTTTACCACCATTTTCTACATATACCCTTAACACATGTTGGCCTCTAACACCTTCTTTATATTTAGTTATTCTTACCAGCTTTTTGAAAAGAGTCCAACAGGCTTTCAATATCAATAAAGCCAAATTGTCGGGATTCAATAATAAATTTAGTTAATCTACCAAGCATTTTTGTTTTCAAACCTCTTTTCAAACAATATGTTTCACCAATGAGCGGTCAATTAATATTGTTACGTAACACAGAACGCTCAACAAGTATCTCGGCTGTCCCAGAAGAGCCCAGCTGTAATGTGTGTTTGCGTACATATTGCTGCTACTTTGCGATGAAAGACAATTACGTGACACTTATCATGTGTCAACAATTGAGGCTATTTCAGACCGTATTGGTCGGCGCACTGTGTTCAAGGCCAGACAGTTTGCACGGTTTCTAGTTGATTCTAGAGCACCTGTAATACGCAGTTCGCTCGACACGTCATCAAGAAAGTGACCAATTATTGTGGCTTTTCTTCAGCGGGGTATAAATGTAAGCATCCACCGACGGACAGTCAGTTGACGTCGGGCGATTACTCAGTGCGTTTTAAGTGGCGATTTATTCAAGTGAATTTTGAAGCATTGTGGCGACGTGTTATTGTGTTATAATTGTGCGGGACATTATTAGTTGACATTATGATTGGGTGTGGACATATTTAACTGAATTATTGCACGAGTATAATCTTGTTGAATAACTTGTTGATTTCAAACTCTTAATTGTGATTAATTAAAACTGGTAATTAGTGACTTGATTATTTGTGTCTTGTACTTTGTTTCCACTGTACCATACGACGATCAGTGAAACCGTCGTAACAATATTATAAAATTGGATGCTACTCTGTAACAATATACTTTGATATAGAAAGTTGATTGCTAACACCAATAAATAATATAAATGAGTTGGATTTCACTTTGAGAGACTCTTTAACAACATTGTCAACAGTGACGAAGTAGGCTGCTGAATCCAAATGAGTCTTTCGTCTATTACTGGGACAAACTTTCAGGTCGCCCAGAAACCGCTACAACTAATAAAAACATCCACAATACCGTGATACATGATCGGCGTATAAAAATGCGTGTGCTTGGTTAACAGATCGTGTTTAGAACATATTCACGATTTTGATTGATGACTCGTTGCCAACTTGGTGAAACATTTAATACAAATATTTAAAAAAATATACAAACACTTTGTAAGTTTCACAGTTTATTATTTACCTCTGACAGCTGTTTCAGCTTATCAAGATATTTTCAAAGAGATCAACGAACAACTAAACAAAGAATTTAAGTTATTGGACAAGATACAAAAAGGTTAAAGAGTGGATTTATTAGAAATTCTAGAAATTAGGAAAGCAATCAAAAGTAATAAAAATTTAACAAACGAACAAACTGAATTCTGTGTATCCCCTTTATTAAAAGTTGTTATTTAGTTTAGTTAATCTTTATATTTTTTCTTCCGATTATACTAATTTTTTGCAGACACTTGATCTTCCGTCACTAGCTTCTCCAGCCCTTCATCATACACACCCCATACACATGTTCGGATACACACCCTAAACACATGTTCACCACCCTTACATTCTTTGTTTAGTTGTTCCTTGTTGTCTTTGAGAATAGCTTAATAAGCTGAAACAGCTGTCAGGCGTAAATAATAAACTGCGAAACTTAACAAGTGTTTGTATATTTTTTGAAACCTTGGAACATATTACATAAACAATTGCAGGGTTCAGAAAGGCAATTCAAATAAATGGCTGTCAAGTGTGCTCGGACGTCTAATCGCAATTGATTTCGACCATTTATCATGGTTGACGCAATGTAGATTCACGACTACACTGAAGGAACAAAACAGCAGTACAGAGAATGGAACCGGAGGATGCGAGCGTAAGTGCTCTAAACATGGCTGAAACTGTTGTGTATAGCGATGGAGTTCTCTTATGATTGGCAAAATGTGGAGATCTTACACAATTAGGAAAAAGCAAAACGATCACTTTTTTTGCATTTCAATGTATGCATATGGTCTTGTGATCATCGAAGAAAATGATAAATGATCTCCTCAGGTTGTGCGGGTTAAAATCTTACTAACATTTTAGCAGATTACAATCAAACAATTTCCTTTTCGAAAACAAAATTTATGGGGTTTTCTGGAGCAAATCATATTAGAACAAAGATTGCCGTACAGAACTCCCCAATAGAACAAGTGTCAGATTTTAAGTACATAGGGTGCAGCATTACATACCAAGATGGTGAGGAGGTTGCAAGCAAGTTTAGTCTTCCAGTCGCTTTGTGCCTGTATCATTGAACACTTAAAGAAGAAAACATGGAAAGAGACGGAATTTAAATATTATAATGTAATGGCCTTACGTCAACTACTGTATGGTAATGAGACTTGGATTAGAAAGGCCAAAAATATATCTAGAATACAAGAAGCGGAAATGAGGTTCTTGAGAGCTGTAAAGGATGGTACAAGGAGAGATCTTATCAGAAATTATCATATTGGAATGGAGCTAGGCATAGCTGAAAGCTTAAATGAGAAAATCTCCCGTTAGAAAACGGAATGGCGGTTACATGTAGTGAGAATGGATCTAAATAGATTTTGAAGAAGAGCCCTTGACCAAGAAGGAAGAGAAGTGTGGGAAGACCACGTAAGTGATGGTTGGATTGTGACTGGAACAGGCTACTAGCGTAAGCCGTACAGGACGACGACGACAAAAGGATCAGCAGAACGTACTATGTACTGTAGCAATGAGGAAGCAACTACATGAGGCTCTTAAGGGAAAACATACACATTTAGAAAAGACAAAATTGCTTTCATATTGCACCTTGTCAAGTGCAGTGGCAAAGTTTCACTGAATTGCTCTACGAATCACTGCTGCACGCAACTCTCCACCTTTAGCACTCCCAATTTCGAGTTCCCTAATCTGAAGAAATCTGATAGACTTCTTTTACGCGATGCCGGATATGATTTAATTTTACATTTGCTTGGTAACAAATCTTTGATAACGGTTAATGTTTGGTAACGGATCTTTGTTTGGTAACACTGTTTAGTGCGAAATGTGGCTTTGAGTTTTATGTCTTCATAACAGTGGCGTGGCGTGGGTAGATAAAAGCTGTGGTAGGCTAAAACAGCCTAGAAATTAATTCAATTTTTTTTTAATACAAGATATTCTTTTTAAACCAAAATACTTATTTAGTGTATTTTCTACGTATCATTCGCTGGCAGAAGAAAATGGTCCCGGTTCAACATAATCTGACTCCATTATATTTACACAGAATAAATTCAAACACAAATAATCGAATTAAAAATGAATAAAAACCACAAAACTAAACGAAAAAAACAGAAACAGGTGCACGTAGTAACTGGTACGCGTCGGTTCCGAAACAAAGACAGCTGCTAACTGAGCGTTTTGCCGGTTTGTACAGCGGCAACACATCGGGCGGACGAACACATCTCCTTCCCTAGTATGTACAGTGACCATTAGTACGAGGTCAATGTGACCATACACAGTAGAACGTCACCGGTATCTGAGCCGGCAACACAATATTAAAATGACTGTACAACCTACCTTTTGTTGTGACTGTACAAGCAATATTCTCCTTTTATTAAAGTTTCTTGACTAATGTTTTCACATTTTTAATTTAATCAATAATTGAAGTATTTACTCTCTGATGCAATTAATTTTATTTTATTTCATTGCTTCTACTGTTGCCGCCGACAACAGCGGTTACATGGACGACATATCACTGCTCTGTCATGTGAAAGTATTAGTGGCGAAAAAAAAACAGTACTCAACTTTGAATCACCTGCAGTGTTTCTAGTTATTCCTGTTAACTGAAACATGATTGAATTGTTTCTAATAAAAATTTAATTAAAAATTTAAGTACCGAGTTAAATTAGAAAGCATTTCTGTTGACGTCATAAGTACATCTGTACCGCGAATTCCATGATTATTGCCACTTCCAAACACTCAATAGAGTTTCTCGTTGTTTAATTAAATATTACCCTGTGTTGTACAGCCACTACACTTGAGATCGTAGCTACGGTACACGTAGTTTGACCTCTTTGTATAGTTCGTGATATGGTCTCCTCAGTCCCCATAAACTCTCCGGTAGCATCATTTCAGAATCTACCCTGTCGTGGTATTCTAGCAGATTCCCTCAGGGCATCCATTTCTACAGCTTCTAGACCCCTTCTGCTGCTGCTAAACGCCTGCGCTATAAACGGTTATACTCTTTAATATAGTGTCACCGGACAAAAGGCTTGCCGCATGACAAATGGCGCCAATCGTACACTCTAGTTATTTTGGTGGCCCTAAAATGGACCGAGTTGCGAGAACGGTGATGTTGGTAGTGCCGCGCTGAGATGTTCGGCGGCTGCGCCCGCTGTTCGTGGCGTACTGCAGTCCTCCTCTTCTCACGGCACCGGTTGTAGAGTCGGCTGCCGGCCCAACGAAATCCATCGCTGGCGCGGAACTGGAGGGCGAAGACGCAGGAACGCCGGTTCTATTCTTCGGCCGTTCCTTCCGGCTGACTCCGCGCCGATGTCGTCCGAGAGAGGAGAGGAGATGAAGTTCGTCCGATGGCGTGGCGATGAAGTGTGCGTAAAATTTTCCAGAGTCCAGAGTCCAGAGTTGAACGGAGCAGCAGCTAGTCGTGCTCCGGTGGTCGCAGTGTCCGGGTGATACCCGATGACTGCATGTTGCCTTGCTGTTACCTTGGCTAGCGATCTCGCGCTTTGAAAGGAATGGGACCTCCATCAATGCCGAGCGGGAGGCTACCTCGAGCTGTTGCCAGGGTAGGCTGTGTCCGTTTGTATGGCGTATTTGCCAGGTGATTTCACCGTTGTTTTTCAATATTTCAAAGTGATTTTTTCACCAAGTGCAGCACTAGTGTTGAGTTTGTGCTCTACTTATTTATCTTTGTGAAGTTTTAATTATTTAGTGTGTTATTGGCAGTAATCTCAGTGCAGTGTAGTGCGCGGCCGTTTTTGTGTTCGTGTGCTGTGCGGCTTCTGGTGAGTACGTGTGTCAGTGCCTGTTAGTTAGAATAATCAGTGCTGGTGAGTTCTCTCTCCTCTAACCACCTTTGACGTCCATTTCGGGCTTCCGAAATGGCGTCAACTAACCCCGACGTTCCTTTGCCGGAGCCGTTAAGCTCTCTCTTGGGCGCTTGCGGTTCTGCTCCTCTGAATACTCCTTTCCCCCGTGAAACCCATTGTGATAGTGGCAGTGAAAGTGATATCTCCGATGTCCATATGGGGAGTGTTGGGTCGGGAGATGAAGAGTTTTCGGTTGTGGATGGCAAACGCGCCAAACGCAAGCGAAAGCTCGCCGCCCGTCAGTCTCCCGCCTCACCTAACCAGGTCGCTAATTCAGGTAACAGCGGCCGGCAGTCTGTTAATCTTCCTTCCACTAGTTCTCAGCCTGACCCTTCTACCACTAAGTTTCCTCCTATTATCATCCCTGATAATAGGAATTACACTCAGCTTTTAGCTAATCTCCGTTCTGCCCTTCCTTCGACGTCCGTGGAAGCGAAATGCTCCGGCAAATCGCTGAAGCTGGGCGTTAAATCCATTGTAGACTTCCGCGCTGTTCAGCACTTTCTGTCAGCGCGGAACATCTCGTTCCATACCTTCGCTCTCCCTGAGGAGCGTGAGGTAAAAATTGTGATTCAGGGCATTCCCTGTCATACCCCCTCCGATGCTATCGTGCAGGAATTGACCTCACTTGGCTATACGCCAACTGCTGTGTCGGTTTTGCACGCTGGCAAAGGGGACTCTAAGCATCCCGTGAACTCTTTTCTTGTAAAGTTGCTCAAAACCGGAAATTTTGAGGAGGTCTATGGCCTCCAAACACTCCTTCACCTGCGGGTGAATATTAGATCATTTGACCCGCGCCCAGGCCCTGCTCAGTGTTTCAACTGCCAGGGCTTCGGGCACTCATCCCTGTTCTGCCATGCGCCCCCACGTTGCGTGCGGTGCGGCGACCCTCACCGTGGCTGTGATAAGCCTCGTGTGCCGGGTTTTGTCCCGTACTGCTGCAACTGCAAGGGCGCCCATCCGGCTAGTTACCGGGGTTGTATCACGTACATCGAGGCAGAAAGACAGCAGCGATCTGCGCGCCCTGGCGCGCAGCGTCGTGTAGCTGGCCCGGCCCCTAATCGGCGAGAGGTCTTCCCCCCTCTCACCGGTACATCTGTCAAGGCCCCGGCAGCGACTCCTGTCGCTCCCGCGGTCTCAGTCCCGCCTGCAGGCGCCGCTCCGGCGGCGCCTGTGACGGCTCCACTCCCGGCGCCTGCCGGAGCGCCCGGCCCTTCCTATGCAGCTGTCGCTGCTACGACGTCATCAAAACCTGTTTCCGCCCGAAAGGGTACCAAAAAGCGCTCGCGTCGCCGGACTCCCGGCCGACGCCATCAGCAGGCTCGACCTGCCCAACCTCAGCGGGATCTTCCCGCCCCTGTCATCTCCCAACCTCCGCGTGAGCAGACCATAGTTCAGTCCGCCAACCCAGCGCCATCTACAGTCCTGGCTGAAGTTCCTCAGGAACGTCCGCGCGGGTCCCGGGAATTTTCTCGGGCTCCAGCGGACCCCCTGACGGCTTGGGCCACTCAACTTGTTGACAGCATCAGGTCTGCTCCTGACACCACGACAGTACTGATGTTAGTTTTCCAATCCCTCTCTGCTCTCTTCCCTCTCCTCCCCCTCAATGGCTAGATCCCTGCGGATCGTCGCTTGGAACGCTGATGGCGTTTCCTCTCGTCGATCTGAGCTGGCGGCTTTCGTCGTGGAGTACGACGTTGATGTCGTGCTTCTCTCCGAAACCCATCTAGCCCCCTACCATCGATTCTCACTTCCTTCTTACACTTGTTATCGTCAGGATCGTCCCCGACAGCCGCGCCAACCCCCGAAAGGGGGTACGGCGATTCTGGTCCACAGGCGGATATCCCATAGGCCACTACCCCCTCTCACTACTCGACTCATCGAAGGTTGCGCGGTGGCAGTGGACGCAGGCAGCTCGGAGTTGCGCATTGTTTCCGCGTATCTCCGGCCTGGCCTGAGCCCGCCGCCCCCGCCTGAGGAGTGGAACGCTCTCCTCGACCACCCAATCTCGACAATTGCAGCCGGCGACTTCAACGCCAAACATCCTTCCTGGAACAGTAGGACTACCAACGCCTACGGCAGATCACTCCGCCGGTTCGTCCTTGACGACCCGGATACGCACGTCATCGGCCCTGATGATCCTACCCACTTCCACTATGCCGGTCACCGACCGGACGTTCTTGATGTAGTTGTAGTCAGGAACGTGGCCCATAACATCCAGGTCTCGTCAGTGTCAGACCTTTCGTCTGATCACAATCCCCTACTAATAACTGTTCGAGATGTGTCGGCTTCACCCCGACTTCCTGCTGGTCCTGCTAGGAGGGTCAACTGGCGCTCCTATCACGATGAGCTATCTCGAAGGTTACCATCTGTCCCAGCGGACCCGATCGCCACTCGTGACGATCTGGATCTCCGTGCCACTCATCTTCAGGAGTTGGTCCAAGGTGTCATGGATCGACACACATACAACGTAGAGGTGAATCGTAAATCGGCCCTTCAACCGGAAGTTATCCACGCCATCTGGCTTCGGCGCAAGCTCCGCCGCAGATGGCAACGAACCCGAGATCCCGCCGTCAAACGACGGTTTCAGGCCCAGTCTCTTTACGTCCAGCAACTTTTGCGGGACGTAAACTCTGATCAGTGGGACTCATACCTTGAGTCCCTTGAAGTCGACCCAGCCTCCGTCTGGAGAGCGACGAGTCGCCTTACCCGCGAGAAGCGTACTCGCAACCCGCTGAATACCCCGAACGGCATTGTTTCTTCGTCGGAAGGCAAGGCAGAGGTCTTCGCCGACTGCATGGAGACTCAATTCACCGTTCATGGAGGCGTCTCGGACCCTGCCTTCTCGGTTGTGGTTCGAGACTTCCTATCAGGATATTTTTCCCGCCCTCCACCTGACCCTCCCGCTCTCTTCGACAGGGACGAACTAGTTTCGTCTATCTGTCGACTCAACCGACGTCGCGCCCCTGGTCCTGATCGGATCGGGGCCGCAGCTTTGCAACATCTCCCGGCCTCGGGCGTTGAATTGGTCCTGGATCTGTTCAACTCCAGTCTCCGGCTGCAATACTTCCCCCGCCTGTGGAAAAATGCCAACATCTGTATGATTCCCAAGCCCGGCAAGCCTCGCATGCTTGCAGGCAGCTATCGTCCCATATCATTGTTGCCAGTACTCTCAAAGGTGTTTGAGCGTCTCCTACTCGCCCGCATCTGGCCGCTGCTGGATAACTTTATTCGGAGCGAACAGTTCGGGTTCCGTAGAGAGCACTCGACAACTTTACAACTCGTCCGAGTTGTCACAGCATTATCCGACGCCGCCAACAAGAAAGAGTCTACGGGCGCTGTCTTGTTGGACGTGAGTAAGGCCTTCGACAAAGTCTGGCACGAAGGTCTTCTCTACAAACTCGCTCACTCCCCCATCCCACCGTCCATTGTGCATTTCTTGCGGTCATACCTCTGTGATCGTACCTTCAGGGTTAGCGTCGAAGGGTCCTGTTCGTCAGTCCGACCCGTCGCCGCTGGCGTTCCGCAGGGATCTGTCCTCGGCCCCGTTCTGTACCTAGTGTACACGAACGACTTGCCTGTCATTCCTGGAGTCACGTTATCTCTATTCGCTGACGACGCAATGTATTACTGCAGCTCCCTGTCCCCGCGAATTGCGTGTTCAAAGCTGCAGCGTCAGTTGAATCTGCTTCCGGCCTGGCTACGGAAGTGGCGGGTGCTGATCAACGCGGAGAAATCCGAGGCGATCTGTTTCACCAGCAAGTCCACTTCCCGATGCCAGGCCCTCTCCCTCGAAGGGAGGCCTATCGCCTGGCAAAAGTCGGTGAAGTATTTGGGCGTTCGGCTAGACCAGCGCCTTAGCTTCAACGGCCACGTGACTGCTACCCTCAACAAAGCTCGAGGCGTCCGAGCCAAAATATTTCCCATGCTCTCGTGCCGCAACCGCCTGGCTTTGCGCACTAAAGTTACGATCTATCTTTTGTTTCTCCGGTCAGTATTGACCTATGCTGCTCCCGCATGGTGGTCGCTTGTGTCGACCACTAACAAGTGTAGGCTGGAAGCTTTCCAGGCCCGTACCCTCCGATCCTTGTCGGGGTCTCCATGGTTTGTGAGAAATAATGTCATTCGTGGAGGCCTTCGAGTTCCTACCCTTGCCGATTTTGTCCGGTCGCTTGCCGAAACTCTCTTTGCTTCTGCAGCGACCTCGTCCTTTCCATACCTCCGTTCCATCAGCACGTCTGAACCACCTCCCGCTATACGTGTCAAGCGCCCTCGGGCGATCTTAGATGACCCCCCGTAATTCTAATAAGCTGTGACTTAGGTTCCCGAGCAACTCTATCTCCTTGTTACCTTCCTATACTGTCAGATACCTTCCCCAAGTATGTTGGTTTGCAAACTGCTTGGCGCTGTTACCGATGCCACAGACACGGCGGTTCCCTGCCTCGCGGGGAACGACCGGCGCTAGAAGGCGCCTGCATGCCGGGCCGAGCGCGTGCGGCATCTGCCGTTCGCCCCGCGCCCGGCGGCAGTGTTACCATGACCCGGTACCTATATAATACAAAATTGAAAAATTTCCGCCGCCTTCTCAGTTAACTGGTTGGCGTGTCCCTCCCGAAAAATTTAGGAAACCTTCTTTTGAAAGTCCAGCACTGTTTTCTTCTGACAGCCATCGGGCACGTCCCGGAAGCTGTAATAAGCCACGGGTGCAAAGACGCCCCACTATGCAATGCAATGCAATGCAATGCAATCAATGCCGACCGCGGTAAGCGTCCTGCATGTTGGCAAAGGTGATGACCGCCGTCCTGTCAACAGCTTTCTTTGTAAATTGCTGAAAGTAGGCCCCTTCGAGGAGATTTACACTCTCCAGAATCTTCTGCACCTACGGGTGCAAGTCAGAACATTTGACCCGCGGCCCGGCCCCTCGCAGTGTTTCAACTGCCAGAGGTTCGGCCACAGCAGTCTTTTCTGCCATCAGCCCCCGCGTTGCGTGCGTTGTGCTGAACCTCATCGTGGCTGTGATAAGCCTACGACGGGGTACACAGCTAAATGCTGCAACTGTAAAGGACCCCATCCGGCTAATTACCGAGGCTGCCCTAACTTTATCGCCGCCATGAAACCGCAGCGACCTCCTGTGCGCCCTGGCGCGCAGGCAGGCCGTGTAGCTGGTCCTGGCCCTAACCGGCGAGCGGCATTCCCGCCTCTCACCGGTTCATCTGCCCAGGTCCCGGCAGCAACTCCGGTTGCTTCCGGTGCCGCTGTCTCGCCTGCAGTCGTCGCTTCGGCGCCACCTGCAGCGGCCTCAATCCCGGCGCCTACCGGAGCGCCCGCACCTTCCTACGCGGCCATGGCCGCTAAATCAGCCCCGCCTCCAGCCCGATCGGGCAAATCAAAGCGCTCTCGTCGTCGCCGGAACTCCGCCGGCCGACCTACATCATCACAGGTTCCACCTGTACCCTCTCCGCGGGCTCGACCCGCCCCCAGCCATCGTCCTCAACCTTCCAGCGAGCAGTCTACTACTCAGACCACCAGCCCAGCGCCATCTGCTACCCCTGTCGAGGTCAGTCAGGCTTGTCCTCCTGAATCCCGGGAATCTTCCCGGGCTTCGGCGGATCCCCTGACTGCCTGGGCAGATAATCTTGTTGCATCCATCAGGACTGCTCGCGACACTACCACTGTGCTTGCCCTGGTGTTCCAATCATTAGCTGCCCTCTTTCCTCTACTCCCCCTAAATGGCTAATAGCCTGAGGATCGTTGCGTGGAACGCCTTCGGGCTACTCCCCAGGCGATCTGAACTGATGACTTTCGTAACGGAGTATGATGTTGATATCATACTTCTTTCCGAGACTCATCTGGCTCATTACCACTCGTTTTCCCTTCCTGCCTATGCCTGTTATCGTCAGGATCGTCCCCTACGGCCTCGCTGTCCCCCCTCGGGGGGCACAGCTGTTTTAGTCCACAGGCGGATATCCCACAGGCTTTTGCCTCCTCTAGATACATCTATTATTGAAGGCTGCGCGGTGGCGGTGGACGCTGGCGGATCGGAGCTGCGCGTTGTTTCTGCGTACCTCCGGCCTGGCCGGCGAACTCCGCCACCGCCCGAGGAGTGGGACGCCCTCCTCGACCACCCCCTCTCAACCATTGTAGCCGGCGACTTAAACGCCAAACACCCTTCATGGAACAGCCGCGTTGTCAACGCCTATGGAAATTCTCTGTTCCGGTTCGTCTCTGGCGACCCGGCACTTAATGTCATCGGCCCTGAAGACCCTACCTACTTCCCCTTTCACGGCCATCGGCCGGACGTTCTTGACATAGTAGTTGTCAAGAACGTTGCCCGCAACATCGAGGTCTCGTCTGTGTCGGACCTTTCGTCCGATCACAATCCCCTTGTTATAACTGTTCGAGAGCTGTCGGCGTCACCCCGACTCCCCGCTCAGATTGTTAGGAGAGTCAACTGGCGATCCTATCATGACGAGCTCTCTCGAAGGTTACCATCTCTCCCGGCGGACCCAATCGTCACTCGTGACGATCTGGATCTCCGCGCCACAAATCTTCAGGAATTGGTCCAAGGTGTCATGGATCGACACACCTACGCACTCGAGGTGAATCATCGTAAATCGGCCTTACCTGCGGAAGTACTCCACGCCATCTGGCTACGGCGCCAGCTCCGCCGCAGATGGCAAAGAACCCGAGACCCAGTCGTTAAGCGACGATTTCAACAACAGTCCCTTTACGTTCAGCAGCTACTGCGGGACGTAAACTCTGATCGATGGGACTCATACCTTGAGTCTCTTGAAGTCGACCACGCCTCCGTCTGGAGAGCGGTGAGTAGACTGACCCGCGAGAAGAGAACTCGCAACCCGCTGGAAACCCCGAACGGGATTGTGTCTTCATCAGAAGGCAAGGCTGAGGTCTTCGCCGACTGCATGGAGTCGCAATTTACCGTTCATCGAGGCGTTTCGGACCCTGCCCACTCGGCAGACGTCCGGGACTTCCTATCTGGTTATTTTTCTCGCCCTCCCGCTGGCCCAGACCTCCCGTTCGACAGAGACGAACTCGTTTCGTCTGTCTGTCGACTAAACCGCCGTCGCGCCCCCGGTCCTGACCGGATCGGGGCCGCTGCATTACAATATCTCCCGGCCTCAGGCGTTGACCTCGTACTCGAGCTGTTCAACTCTTGTCTCCGGCTACAGTACTTTCCCCGCCTGTGGAAAAATGCCAACATCGTTATGATTCCTAAACCCCGCAAGCCGCGCATGCTTCCTGAAAGCTATCGGCCAATATCTCTCTTGCCAGTTATCTCGAAGGTGTTCGAGCGGCTCCTGCTGGCCCGCATCTCGCCGTTGTTGGATAATTTTATCCGCAACGAACAGTTCGGGTTTCGCAGAGAGCACTCGACCACGCTTCAACTAGTCCGCGTGGTAACGCAACTCTCTGACGCCACCAACAGGCGAGCGGCTACGGCCGCCGCACTGCTGGACGTGAGCAAGGCCTTCGACAAAGTCTGGCACGAAGGTCTTCTCTTCAAACTCGCCAACTCCCCCTTACCATCGTCCATAGTGTTTTTCCTCCGGTCGTATCTCAGCGACCGAACCTTCAGGGTGAGCGTCGACGGAACCTGCTCTGCAGTTCGTCCTGTCGCCGCTGGCGTACCCCAGGGATCTGTCCTCGGCCCCGTTCTGTACCTCGTGTACACGAACGACCTGCCTGTTTTGCCCGGAGTCACGTTGTCTTTGTTCGCTGACGATGCAATGTATCATTACAGCTCTGTGTCCCCGCGTTTTGCGAGTACACAGTTGCAGCGTCAGTTGGACCAGCTTCCGGACTGGCTACGGAAATGGCGGGTGACGATCAACACGGAGAAATCCGAGGCGATCTGTTTCACTCGTAAGTCCATCTCCCGATGCCAGCCCCTCTCCCTTGAAGGGAGGCCTATCGCCTACAAAGAGTCGGTGAAGTATCTAGGCGTTCGGCTAGATCGTCGCCTTTGCTTCAACGCCCACGTGACGGACACCCTTGCCAAGGCTCGCGGCGTCCGAGCCAAACTTTACCCATACCTCGCGTGCCGCAGCCCCCTGGCGCTGCGCACGAAAGTTACCCTCTATCTGTTGTTTCTCCGGTCTGTATTGACCTATGCGGCACCTGTATGGTGGTCACTTGCCTCCGCCACCAACAGGCGTAGGCTGGAAAGTTTCCAATCCAGAACCCTCCGTTCCTTGTCGGGATCTCCTTGGTTTGTTAGAAACAGTGTAATTCGAGGAGGTCTACGAGTTCCTGCTCTCTCAGCCTTTGTCTGGTCATTAGCTGCGACTCTCTTTGCCGCAGCTGAGACCTCTTCCTTCCCCTACCTCAGAACCATCAGCACCACGCAACCACCTCCCCCTGTCCGGGTCAAACGCCCTCGGGCGATTCTCGATGACCCGCCATAAGTTTAAGTAAACTGCTTAAACCTCACTTGTATACTCACCATCTGCCCATGCCCCAGAATTTACCTGCAAAGCTGTTTCCTTCCTCCCTTCCTAGTATGCCGACCGCGCTGAATGCCGCTGCTACGCGCTATCACTGGCACGGAGGCTCTCTGCCTCGCGGGGAGCGACCGACGCCTCACGGCGTCTGCACGCAGGACTGGGAACGCGCGACATCTGTCGCCTGAACCCGTCCTTGCGGCAGTGCCCACTGATTGCTGTAATATTTAAAATAAATAAAAATTGAAAACCTTTCTCCCCCGCCTTCTCAGTTAACTGGTTGGCGGTTGTCCATTCCTATTTTATTCTAGGTTACCTGTCGAATGAACCAGAACTATGTCTATCCACAGGCAGCCATTGGGCTCGTCCCAGATGCTGCAGTCATGCACCGGGTGCAAAGACGCCCCGCTACTACAGTGCTACTGCTACTGCCTCCATCAATTTTATTTTGGAGGGACAGGATGTTATGATTTTACTTGGACCCTGGGACCTCGAAGAGACCCGTGACGGCAGAATGGGGGAGACCTCGAAGACCTTTCGCGTGAGAAGCAGGAATGACCCTCCCACAACGGGTAGGGCGCCCCCAGCCGCTCAGGAAAAGTCGCCGAGGGCTGCCAGGCGGCAATGTCGGCGCACGGGAGAGAGCGTAGGAGGAGGCAGCGTCCACCAGAGGTGGCACTAGGCACACCTAGGGCGAGCGCAGACCCCCCTCTAGTCTGTCGCCGAGCGCCAGCACGGACATGAGAAAGAAGGAAGGAGGAGGAGCGTGAAAATTCTCAAGGTCGGGGGGATGGGGCAGATGTTCTGTAAGTGCTTATGGGGGTCGTCGAGCAACGCTCGGGGGCGTTTGTGGCGTCTAGGTGGTGGGCCGACATCTGTGCTTAGTCGACGGATGTGAGGATGGGTCGAGACATAGGCTCGGGAGAATAGTTTGAGGGCTAGGGACCGAACGAATTCGGTAAGTGAAGGAACCTTCAACCCTCGCCTGATGGCATCATTTCTGACAAACCAGGGAGAGTTGGAGATGTAGCGGAGGGTTCGGGATTGGAAAGCTTCCAACCGGGCGACAACGGATGGGCTGAGTAGTACCCAAAAGGCGGGGGCTGCGTAAGTCAGGATTGCCCTAAGAAAGAGCAAGTAGATGGTGAGTTTAGTGCGCACAGGCACTGAACCCCGATGAGAGAGAAAGGGAAATAGTTTGGCTCTGACGCCTCTGGCGCGCTGGAGACTCAGAGAGACATGAGGTGCAAAGCTTAGGCGTCGGTCAAGAGTGACGCCCAAGTACTTTACAGTCCGTTTCCACTCGATTGGGCTCCCTTCAAGGGAGAGGGACTGGCAGCGGGAAGTTAATTTACGAGAAAAGGCGATCGCCTCGGATTTCTCCGCATTGACCGCCATCCTCCACTTCCTTAGCCAGTCCGGAAGTACGGCGAGCTGACGTTGCACCAGGCCAGCTGCGAAATCAAGACTCGCTGAGCTGGCGTGGTACATAGCGTCATCCGCATAGAGCGAGAGAGTGACTCCAGGCTGAACAGGCAGGTCGTTCGTGTACACGAGGAACAGAACGGGGCCAAGGACAGATCCCTGAGGTACGCCTGCGGCGACTGGTCGGACGGATGAGTACGACCCTTCGACGCATACCCTAAAGATACGATCGCACAAGTACGATCGGAGAAAATGAACGAATGAGGCAGGGAGTGGGGAGTGGGCCAGTTTGTAGAGAAGGCCTTCGTGCCAGACTCGATCGAAGGCCTTACTCACGTCGAGCAATACAGCGACGGAGGACAGATGCTTGTTGTAGGCGTCCGTCAAATGGGTAACAACCCGGACGAGTTGAAGGGTCGTCGAGTGCTCTCTGCGAAAGCCGAACTGCTCCTGCCGAATGAAACCATCCAGCAGAGGCCGTAAAATTTTCTGCCGGCCCGGGTTTTATTAACTAAGCGGGATCGCTGACTCGCTAGCTCCGAACACGCAGTTGGTCACGTCTCGGCGGCTGCTGATGCCGGATTGGATCGCTCCGAGCACGTAGTTGGTCACGTCTCGGCCGCTGGTAACGGAGAGCAGATGTTCGCATACCGCTGCCGTCACAATAGTTACATACGTCCTTAATTTTATGTTTTGATAAGTTTTTCTCCACCATATCCTACAATACTTCCTGCAATTCCCACAATTGCTCCGCAATTTCGCCCTGTATTCTCCTCTTTATGTCCTTCGTACCATCCTCATCTACCATCACGCCGAGATACATGTAGTCACTACAAGGTCATATTTTTCCCATTCTCGAGCTTTTTCGTACTGCTGGGACATTTTGCATTTTGCATTGAATAGTGGGGCGTCTTTGCACCCGTGGCTTATTGCAGCTTCCGGGACGTGCCCGATGGCTGCCAGAAGAAAACAGTGCTGGACTTTCAAAAGAAGGTGGCCTAAAATATTCGGGAGGGACACGCCAACCAGTTAACTGAGAAGGCGGCGGAAATTTTTTCAATTTTTGTTATATAGGTGCCGGGTCATGGTAACACTGCCACCGGGCGCGGGGCGAACGGCAGATGCCGAACGCGCCCGGCCCGGCATGCAGGCGCCTTGTAGCGCCGGACGTTCCCCGCGAGGCAGGGATCCGCCGTGTCTTTGGCATCGGTAACAACGCCAAGCAGTCTGAAAATCAACTTACTTGGGGAAGGTATCTGACTGGGTAGGATGGTAACAAGGAGATAGAATTGCTCGGGAACCTAAATTAGAGCAAACAGAATTACGGGGGGTCGTCTAAGATCGCCCGAGGGCGTTTAACACGTATAGCGGGAGGTGGTTCAGACGTGCTGATAGATCGGAGATAAGGAAAGGAGGAGGTCGCTGCAGAAGCAAAAAGAGTTTCGGCAAGCGACCGGACAAAATCGGCAAGGGTAGGAACTCGAAGGCCTCCACGAATGACATCATTTCTCACAAACCATGGAGACCCCGACAAGGATCTGAGGGTACGGGCCTGGAAAGCTTCCAGCCTACACTTGTTAGTGGTCGACACAAGCGACCACCATGCGGGAGCAGCATAGGTCAATATTGACCGGAGAAACAAAAGATAGATAGTAACTTTAGTGCGCAAAGCCAGGCGGTTGCGGCACGAGAGCATGGGAAATATTTTGGCTCGGACGCCTCGAGCTTTGTTGAGGGTAGCAGTCACGTGGCCGTTGAAGCTAAGGCGCTGGTCTAGCCGAACGCCCAAATACTTCACCGACTTTTGCCAGGCGATAGGCCTCCCTTCGAGGGAGAGGGCCTGGCATCGGGAAGTGGACTTGTTGGTGAAACAGATCGCCTCGGATTTCTCCGCGTTGATCAGCACCCGCCACTTCCTTAGCCAGGCCGGAAGCAGATTCAACTGACGCTGCAGCTTTGAACACGCAATTCGCGGGGACAGGGAGCTGCAGTAATACATTGCGTCGTCAGCGAATAGAGATAACGTGACTCCAGGAATAACAGGCAGGTCGTTCGTGTACACTAGGTACAGAACGGGGCCGAGGACAGATCCCTGCGGAACGCCAGCGGCGACGGGTCGAACTGATGAACAGGACCCTTCGACGCTAACCCTGAAGGTACGATCACTGAGGTATGACCGCAAGAAATGCACAATGGACGGTGGGATGGGGGAGTGAGCAAGTTTGTAGAGAAGACCTTCGTGCCAGACTTTGTCGAAGGCCTTACTCACGTCCAACAAGACAGCGCCCGTAGACTCTCTCTTGTTGGCGGCGTCGGACAATGCTGTGACAACTCGGACGAGTTGTAAAGTTGTCGAGTGCTCTCTACGGAACCCGAACTGTTCGCTCCGAATAAAATTATCCAGCAGCGGCCAGATGCGGGCGAGTAGGAGACGCTCAAACACCTTTGAGATTACTGGCAACAATGATATGGGGCGATAGCTGCCTGCAAGCATTCGAGGCTTGCCGGGCTTGGGTATCATGCTGATGTTGGCATTTTTCCACAGGCGGGGGAAGTATTGCAGCCGGAGACTGGAGTTGAACAGATCCAGGACCAATTCAACGCCCGAGGCCGGGAGATGTTGCAAAGCTGCGGCCCCGATCCGATCAGGACCAGGGGCGCGACGTCGGTTTAGTCGACAGATGGACGAAACTAGTTCGTCCCTGTCGAAGAGAGCGGGAGGGTCAGGTGGAGGGCGGGAAAAATAACCAGATAGGAAGTCTCGAACCACTACCGAGAAGGCAGGGTCCGAGACGCCTCCATGAACGGTGAATTGAGTCTCCATGCAGTCGGCGAAGACCTCTGCCTTGCCTTCCGGTGAAGAAACAATGCCGTTCGGGGTGTTAAGCGGGTTGCGAGTACGCTTCTCGCGGGTAAGGCGACTCGTCGCTCTCCAGACGGAGGCTGGGTCGACTTCAAGGGACTCAAGGTATGAGTCCCACTGATCAGAGTTTACGTCCCGCAAAAGTTGCTGGACGTAAAGAGACTGGGCCTGAAACCGTCGTTTGACGGCGGGATCTCGGGTTCGTTGCCATCTGCGGCGGAGCTTGCGCCGAAGCCAGATGGCGTGGAGAACTTCCGGTTGAAGGGCCGATTTACGATTCACCTCTACGTTGTATGTGTGTCGATCCATGACACCTTGGACCAACTCCTGAAGATGAGTGGCACGGAGATCCAGATCGTCACGAGTGGCGATCGGGTCCGCTGGGACAGATGGTAACCTTCGAGACAGCTCGTCGTGATAGGAGCGCCAGTTGACCCTCCTAGCAGGACCAGCGGGAAGTCGGGGTGAAGCCGACACATCTCGAACAGTTATTAGTAGGGGATTGTGATCAGACGAGAGGTCTGACACTGACGAGACCTGGATGTTATGGGCCACGTTCCTGACTACAACTACATCAAGAACGTCCGGTCGGTGACCGGCATAGTGGAAGTGGGTAGGATCATCAGGGCCGATGACGTGCGTATCCGGGTCGTCTAGGACGAACCGGCGGAGTGATCTGCCGTAGGCGTTGGTAGCCCTACTGTTCCAAGAAGGATGTTTGGCGTTGAAGTCGCCGGCTGCAATCGTCGAGATTGGGTGGTCGAGGAGAGCGTTCCACTCCTCAGGCGGGGGCGGCGGGCTCAGGCCAGGCCGGAGATACGCGGAAACAATGCGCAACTCCGAGCCGCCTGCGTCCACTGCCACCGCGCAACCTTCGATGAGTCGAGTAGTGAGAGGGGGTAGTGGCCTATGGGATATCCGCCTGTGGACCAGAATCGCCGTACCCCCTTTCGGGGGTTGGCGCGGCTGGCGGGGACGATCCTGACGATAACAAGTGTAAGAAGGAAGTGAGAATCGATGGTAGGGGGCTAGATGGGTCTCGGAGAGAAGCACGACATCAACGTCGTACTCCACGACGAAAGCCGCCAGCTCAGATCGGCGAGAGGAAACGCCATCAGCGTTCCAAGCGACGATCCGCAGGGATCTAGCCATTGAGGGGGAGGAGAGGGAAGAGAGCAGAGAGGGATTGGAAAACTAACATCAGTACTGTCGTGGTGTCAGGAGCAGACCTGATGTTTTCAACAAGTTGAGTGGCCCAAGCCGTCAGGGGGTCCGCTGGAGCCCGAGAAAATTCCCGGGACCCGCGCGGACGTTCCTGAGGAACTTCGGCCAGGACTACAGATGGCGCTGGGTTGGCGGACTGAACTTTGGTCTGCTCACGCGGAGGTTGGGAGATGACAGGGGCGGGAAGATCCCGCTGAGGTTGGGCAGGTCGAGCCTGCTGATGGCGTCGGCCGGGAGTCCGGCGACGCGAGCGCTTTTTGGTGCCCTTTCGGGCGGAAACAGGTTTTGATGATGTCGTAGCAGCGACAGCTGCATAGGAAGGGCCGGGCGCTCCGGCAGGCGCCGGGAGTGGAGCCGTCACAGGCGCCGCCGGAGCGACGCCTGCAGGCGGGACTGAGACCGCGGGAGCGACAGGAGTCGCTGCCGGGGCCTTGACAGATGTTCCGGAGAGAGGGGGGAAGACCTCTCGCCGATTAGGGGCCGGGCCAGCTACACGACGCTGCGCGCCAGGGCGCGCAGATCGCTGCTGTCTTTCCGCTTCGATGTACTTGATACAACCCCGGTAACTAGCCGGATGGGCGCCCTTACAGTTGCAGCAGTACGGGACAAAACCCGGCACACGAGGCTTATCACAGCCACGGTGAGGGTCGCCGCACCGCACGCAACGTGGGGGCGCATGGCAGAACAGGGATGAGTGCCCGAAGCCCTGGCAGTTGAAACACTGGGCAGGGCCTGGGCGCGGGTCAAATGACCTGACTGTCACCCGCAGGTGAAGAAGTGTTTGGAGGCCATAGACCTCCTCGAAATTTCCAGTCTTGAGCAACTTTACGAGGAAAGTATTGACGGGATGTTTGGAGTCCCCTTTGCCAGCGTGCAAAACCGACGCGGCTGTTGGCGTATAGCCAAGAGACGTCAGCTCCTGCACGATAGCATCGGAGGGAGTATGATAGGGAATACCCTGGATAACAATTTTAACCTCACGCTCCTCAGGGAGAGCGAAGGTATGAAAGGAAATATTCCGCGCTGACAGAAAGTGCTGAACAGCGCGGAAGTCAACAATGGTTTTGACGACCAGCTTCAGCGATTTGCCGGAGCATTTCGCTTCCACGGACGTCGAAGGAAGGGCGGAACGAAGGTTGGCCAAAAGCTGGGTATAATTCCTATTATCGGGGATGATAATAGGAGGAAACTTGAGGGTAGAAGGGTCAGGCTTGGTGGAAGAAGAGGCAAGATTGACAGACTGCCGGCCGCTGTTACCTGAATCAGCGACCTGGTTTGGTGAGGCGGGAGACTGACTGGCGGCGAGCTTTCGCTTGCGTTTGGCGCGCTTGCCATTCACAACCGAAAACTCTTCATCTCCCGACCCAGCACTCCCCATTTGCACGTCAGAAATATCACTGTCACTGCCACTTTCACAATTATCGCGGGGGAGAGGTGAAGAGAGAGGAGCAGAACCGCAAGCTCCCAGGAGAGAGCTTAACGGTTCCGGCAAAGGTAGATCGGCATTTGACGCCATTTCGGAAGCCCGAAATGGACGTCAAAGGTGGTTAAAGGAGTATGAACACACCAGCACTGATTAAACTAACTGACAGGCACTGACACACGTACTCACCAGACGCCGCACAGCACACGAACACAAAAACGGCCGCGCACTACACTGCACTGAAGTTATTGCCAATAACACACAAAATAAATGAAACTTCACAAATATAAATATGTAGAGCACAAACTCAACACTAGTGCTGCACTTGGTGAAAAAATCACTGTGAAATATTCAAAAACAACTGTGAAATCACCTGGCAAATACGCCATACAAACGGACACAGCCTACCCTGGCAACAGCTCGAGGTAGACTCCTGCTCTACTGCTGGGACAACGCGATTCTACTAGCTACATAGCTACAGTTTTTGGTTACGGCACTGTGTAACACATGGAATTTGTAAAATACAGTTATATTTGAAATTTTTTATTGTTCACTGTAACTTTGTTTTTGTAATAAAGAACTCATTGATTGTAAAATTTTGATCTCCATTTTTATTTTATCTTATTTTTCTTTATGTAATGATAAGTTTCAGTATTTTATGGGTGTTGTTTTTTGCGGCAATACCGCTTGAATTTTCAATTTAGCAAACTCTCTTATCGACGACCCTGGCTCTGGTTAAATTCAATCAGTGGTCATATGACTTGTTTGTAAAACGGAACATTGCTGAAAGTTTCTTAGTTGTGACTCCAGTAAGACACAGTGCACGATTTGATTCCATGTAAAGAACCGAGCAGCAACATCAACAACGGATTTCAAAAGCTGATGTAACGATACCAAAGTGCTTGTTTGCAGGTTATAATTACGTAAAAAAGTAACAAAGGTATGTAGCTTTTGTAAGAAAATGTTTGTGTATGTAGGTATGTACGTGAGAAAATGGATTCAACACATCAATAGAATGGAAGAAAGTAGAATACTGAAGATGGCAAAAGACTACGACCCTAGAAGCAGAAGAAAAGTTGGTAGAACTAATAAAAGGTAGACTGCGGAATAGGAACAGGCCGCTAAAGGTTAAAACCATTAAGAAGAAGATGATGATGATGATAATAAACTTTTGTATATAATACAGTTTTTTTCGTTCTCCAGTAAACATCTAATTATATGTTAATTTTGAGCAACCCTTGTAATTACGATTGTCAAAATTCGCCGCAACCGTTTTGTTTAATTTTTTTGTATTTATTGTAAAAACGATAATTTAAGGCAGCATTTCTAGTAAACGGCTTCAACATCTTGTTGGTCGTACTATCTTGAGAGTCGCACATAAAGCTGGTAGTCGCACCTCCTTCTCCTTGGGCCCACTAAAATGAGTCCATCAATCTGTAGTTAATATTGTAGTACTGCCGTTTCCTTTCGAAAGCTTCGCCCTTATGTACGACCATCTGCGACCATGTACCATTAACACCAACTTCAGAATTATAAATATGCGTATAGATTGCGTTTTTAATTCTAAAGATAATAACTTAAGCTGTCGAATCATTGTGAAAAATAATTAAAATATTCTTTTCCAAAATATATATATTATTATATATATATATACTTTTTCCTAAAGGAAAAATGTATATCTTGAGGTAAATTTAGTCATAAATATTATAGTATTATATACATCAAGAAACGGACTGTAGCAGAAAGTGATTGAAATATATTATTATGTATTATTAATTTTACATAAGAAGAATGTAAGCAATTATGATTGAGTGTGTGTGTATGTGTCTTTGTAACTCGTGAATTTTCTTACAGGATTCGCATATTATACATATAAATAGTAGAAGGTATTACTATAAGGTAGTAGAAGGTATTACAGGGTCCGACAGAGAAACCTGACGGTTTTCTAAGTAAAATTATGACCACAATAAATGGTTTGTAAGCAACATTTTATTTCAGAATTAAAGTACATCTCAAAGCATTTTACTTACATCAATTACTTTTTGAAAGTCACATTCTTTAGGTGGTGTTCCTTATTTTCAACACTTTCTTGGAGCCGTAACGGTAAACTGCGCAGTACGCGCTGCAGAACTTCTGGAGATATTTCCACCACTTCTGTCCAAATATTCCGCTTCAAATCCACCATTGTCCTCTGTCGGTCCAGATACACCCAGATGAATTAAAGCAATCAAAAATAATAACTTCTATTTGCAGAAGTTACCACTATTAACTTAGTTATATAAGCATCCTGCAAGAAACTCATCGAGTTACATATAAAGAAAATATTGTTACGTAATACGGAAGATTCTCGTACATTCGATGGTGTCGTTCGACAAGCTTCTCGACTAGCCCAACACAGCGTGTTCCTGCGAAGGCCGCGGTGAAGTATCCTCTAGAATTTTCTAGTGCTTGCTAAGGATAAATAGCCAACACCTGCCGCTTAGTTTTCAGTTTACTTCGGGCGTTTACTCAGTGCGTTTCAAGTCGCTATCAGTGAAAAGTGATTATTGTGCGGAACTCTATTATTATTAATGGACTAATTAGTGGAACTAAATATTGTGCGGAATTCTATTAGTGGACATTATTATTGCGTGTGGACAAAGTTACATAAATTATTGTACGAGTGTAATCTTGTTGAATAACTTGTTGATTACAAACTGTTAATTTTGATAAATAAAACTGGTAATTAGTGACTTAATTGGTGTCTTTATTTTGTCTTCCACTGTACCTACGACGATCAAGTAGACCGTCGTAACAATATAAATAGTAGAAGGTATTATTGAAAGGTAGTAGAAAGTATTATTTCTTATCGCTTTAATTGACCTGACTCAAATCTCACTGATTGTATCACAATATCTTCAGAGGTATCATAACGAATTAACAGAAATCGATTTGATTCGATTTCAATATAAAAATTTGACACATAATCAATTTAATTTTAACTTGAATTTTCTACTTAAATTTAAATTAAATTTAAATCGTAATTAAATTATTGATTTGTTAATTTTGTGTATTGAAATCGAACAAAATCAATTCGCATTAATTTATTTTGAAACTTCTGAAGGTACTGATATAGTAAACGAAACGTGCGTCAGGTCAATTAAAGCGATGAAAACTAATACTTGCAGAGCAGTAGTTGCAGAAGTTATCACTATTTGATAATATAAGTCACCTACAATAAACTAAACAAGCTACTTATAAAGAAAATATATATATATATATAAAAGAATTAGTTACGTCACATTTTATAAGACATTGTAATACCCATATTGATTTATGCGAGTGAGGCGTGAGTCATGACAAAAAGGAAAGCGACAAGATTCAGATTGCTTAAATGCAGTTTCTTCGAAATACTTTAAATTATACATTGCAAGATATAATAAGTAATAAAGATATCAGATCAGAACTCGAAGTAAAGAACATAAATGAAATTATTTCAATTTACATAAGACAATGGTGGGATCATCTGCAAAGGATGACAGAGGATAGATTGCCAAAAGCGGTACTGAACTATTAAGCCACTAGCTGTTACCCGCGGCTTCGCATCCAAATATCTGACTTTTAATAAGTATTTTAATATAATTTTTATTGTCTATGTTTATATCGCGTTCTGCCAGCTCGTATAACAATTTTGTACTTATTAGTCAAATTCTCTCCAAAGCTGTTTTCAACACTTGTACTATTTTAACTTGTACTAAATTATTTTTAGATCCATGTTTTTCGGTATCCAGGCCACTTATAGTATATAATTAGTAAAATAGTTTACCTTTTTCTTGTCCGTCTGGTGGCCTTTTCTCTATATTTAATTCAACGCGTTTCAGGACATACGCCCCATCATCAGGAATATCCCTTGTTGAAGTTCGTCGATCGTTAAAATATTAAAAACACTGTATATACAATTTTACAAATAACAATAAATATAATACAAACATAAAAAACACATAAGCACCACATAAAAAAAGCACCACCGATATCGCGTGTGTCTCAAATTTGGGTATTTTATGTGTTTTTTTATGTTTATATTATATTTATTGTTATGTGTAAAATTGTATATACAGTGTTTTTAATATTTTAACGATCGACGAACTTCAACAAGGGATATTCCTGATGATGGGGCATATGTCCTGAAACGCGTTGAATTAAATATAGAGAAAAGGCCACCAGACGGACAAGAAAAAGGTAAACTATTTTACTAATTATAAATTATTTTGTTGGTGCTACAGCCTTTGGAGATTTAAAAGTACCCGTTTATAAAGCCTTTGGAGATATTTATAAAGTACCTGTTAAATCAAAACCGCTAAATTCTTTATTTTAAATGTTACTGTGTTAGAAGCATTGTATAACACATTAAACGTTATGTTTTCCTCAACCACGGCTTTTATTTATTTCAGCAGTAAACTAAAAACCAAAAACCGTTGTCACCTAACCTCACAAATAAAAACAACACGTATTTTCGCGTTGCATTAAGTAAATAGGACAATTTATAATTAGTACACTTCTTTTCTACATCGAAATATATCGATAAAATCGCATATTATATAAAAACCAAAAATGTACTGCAGAAATAGATAAATGTACAGTTCCGGTACGCTAAATAGCTTTTGTTTATTTACTTGTTACTATGGTAATTAATTTTGGTCTCCATGGGGTTGTTGACATCTTTATACGCGTCAGCAAAAAGGCATAATTAAAAAGGCCTCAATTGTGCAAAAGGGTCAAAATATCAACTTTCAAGTTAGACAGTGTTTTTTGACTTGTGTCAAAGGTTACCTGTGAAAAATGTTGGCCTCAATCCGTGTAACTGTGTGGATTTGTATTCAGTACCCATATAACCTCAGATTTTGAGTTTTATATATAAAAAGAATATACAAAATTATACTACTTGCAGAAGAAACAAATTGAAAACATCACAAATTATATAATTACTGCAAGAAACATCGAGTTACTTATATAGAATATATATATAGATTAGTAGAAGAGACGTGGGTTGTCCGAGTATGAGGCGGGTGCCGGAACAGGTTTATATAACCTAATCCTTGAAGAAGAGAGGAAGAAGTTACGTTACCTGGGTTGAAATAAAACGATAAAAATTTATAAAATTCTGCTTGTGTAAGTAATTGTAATTTGTTTGATTACAAATGTACACACGGGGATGGGGTGTAATAGGGTAGTGTATGTAATCTCTAATCACCCGCGGCGTGTAACAATTGTCTTGAGAGGGGGGGGAGTGACGTCCAACGTGAATCCCACACAAAGAAAACCAATAACGTCACGCAGCGGTAGCGGCGTCAGGTGCGCATGTGTGAGGGAGAAAATCAATGTGACTGAAGCACGTGCTGGGAATTCCGCGCTCAATCTCCTCACGTTGACAACCTGATAACACGATTCTCAACGTGTTGTTGATATGCGAGCGGGTAACGTGACTCAAAGATGCGATACGATGCCACTGTATATTAAAAGTAAATTACATCGGAGCAATTTAAACTCCAATATGATACTATGTTGGATGCGCGTGCACGTTTCAAACTGTACTCATATAAACTGATAAATAGTGTTTTAAATTCGACACAGATAACTATTTTTCCCACTAAAACTCTAAATGTTGGTTTGTAATTATTCTCTTTATGCCACCGTCCTGGTATTTTCTGTTGTTCACTATCGACTAATCGACAAATCATCATCATCACTATCATTTTTACATCGCGGCATAGGCAACGTACTGCCTGTTCCGCCTTTAGAGATCCATCAGCCATCTCTTCCCTGGTCTAACCACACAAGTGGCCTCATTCTTTATACGGTCAAGTTTAGAACACATTTTAACCACTTTTAAGAACGTCATTTCTGAGGCCTGTATTTTACTGTCTTGTTTCTTGGTTGTCGTCCATAATACGCACCCATAGGACTGTACAGGAAATGTCGTAAGTTTGTAAGACTATAATTTTGCATCTTGACATACCTTGTCTCTAACCATACAAGTAATTGTCCCACAGATCATCTGGAACTTAGGTAACGTAAAATTAATATTAAAATTCTTATCATAGCTAATATCATTTTCCAAATAGTTAAAATGGCTCACCCGTTCTACAATTTGATTGTTAATTATTATTTTTGTTCTTGTTGGTTTCATGTCTTAAAATATCATTACCTTTGTTTTTGTAGTGGAGAATTTTATATATTGTACTGTGTGCAAATCTCGTGAAGCTGGAAAACAGATTTCTGCAAATCAGATTCTGTATTTTGAAGTACAAGCAAGTTGTCAGCAAACAACAGCACATCAAATATCTGTCTTGTGATAACTTAATACCAGGGTTCACTGGATGTTTACATTTCTTTACCAGATCGTCAATATAAATGTTAGAAAGAGTAGGTGATATGCTGCACTGTTGTCTAACACCTTGACTGATAGATATTTGTTGAAATATCCTACAATTATTTTTAACATTTATTCTGGTTTCGTTACATAGGTCTTGTATAGTTCTTATAGGTTACTGTGGATTGTTGATTAATAATCGCCATATTACACAAAATACTTTTCTCAGTACTTTTGTCTCCTGTTAACTATCATGAGTTTATTGATTTATACGACACATCGTTTCCAGTTTACACATAAATACTAGTGTGTATTCCAACTGTTGAGGACACTAATTTTGAGTGTATCAGATATACAGTGTCTTTACATATGTTTTAATAACTTTACATATATATATAACTTTATCAAAAGTCTTTAACTTTGAGTAGTAAGTAATAACTAAGTACTTTAAGGGCACTCGTAACCGGCAAATCTACCCAACAATTTTTTTTTTCTTAAAACATCTTAAATATTTTCTGAGTAATTTTATATCAAATATATGTGAATACGACTGATAATAAATTTTTTAAGATTTTTAAAAGAATAGAGATCGTAGGAAAAGTTCAGTCAAAAGTGTTGACAATATTACCATTTTTTACAAATCTGTAACTCCCTTATAACAAATCGTAGAGACGTGATGTTCCTACCATTGGAAAGGGAATTTTTGTGTTTACAAAGAAAAATTTTTAACTAACACAAACGGTAAAAGCCAATATTTGCTGATCTGAGTCATCCTAATTTGTTAAAAAAATGTCTTCGTGGTAGTACACAGAATGCAAACAATTCGCTAAACCATTTGATTGGAATAGATTGCCAAAAAATAAATTTGTTGGACTGGATTCTTTGGTTTTGAGTGTACATGATACCGTGTTAACGTTCAATGAAGATAATATAAGCAAGTGTCAAGAAGACACAAATTAGGGATCAAACCAATTTCAAATATTGTTGAGGTAATGAAACAAATTGGCTAGCAACGGATACTTGAGGCAGAGACAGCATTAGATGGATTGATGAAAAAGGTTAGACGGTCAACTAGAAATCTGAAGAGAAAAACTAGAGGATGTGGCTAGACTATATTAAATAAGTTAAAGAATATAAACCTGTTTTAAAACTTTAAACGCATTTTTCACAAAATCTACTTTTGTTTAGGTAAATGATCCATTATTTCAGAAACCAAGTAAACTATCAAGTTTAATTTTTTTTTTATTGTGTTAATAGAGATATAACTACACTATTAAAACTACATAGTTTTAATGAAAGAAACACGTAAAAAATATTAAGTATGCTTTTTGTATGCAAATGCTTAGAGCGAAACATAAAAAAATTATAAAAAATCAAGAAATTAATGTACCTTTATAACAGTAGTAGCGTTTGAAGGGTATAAAATGCTAACCTGCTTGCTAAAATGTTAGACTTCTACCTTTTACAGGTTCTGAGATAATGGGTTTTAAAATTGATGATTTTAACATGGGAAGCATAGCAGGTTACGTGCCCCTTAAACTGATCCTAAAACTGCCCTTAAAGTTGGCAGACTTCAAACTAATTATTCACTTCTTGATCTTAGGCTGTCGCGGCTGACATCAACATTGTTCAAAGCATCGTTAGCCGGTCTGTAGGATTTTAAGTACAAACGTTTTTCGGCCTCGCCATCGGAGCCCATCTTCAGTTGTTCTCCAAATAACCCCAGTGCTAGGGTAAATTAACAGTACTGAGTTAACAGCACGTCCTTAGACTACGGCCTAACAGCAAGGCTAACGATACTTTCTGTAATTGTTCACTTCACTAATAGATTTATAAGTCTTGTGGTACATGTTTTTAGACAAGAACTGTCAAACTTTGAAAAACAATGATTGTATCTAAGAACAAGTTCACAAACTGAACCATTAATATAAACCAAACGCCAGTTGAACGTGTAAGCAAATTTACATATCTCGGTACTATAGTCAATGCACAATAGGACCACTCTCAAGAAATAAAGAGCAGAATTGAAAAGGGGAGAGCCGTTTACACTAGAATCAACAGTTTATTCAAAAGTAACGATTTAACAATAAACACAAAGATGAGACTTTTACGCTGCTACGTATTCTCGGTCCTCTTCTTCTATCTTTGACTTTGACTGAAGCCACAACTAAAAAATTTGAATCTTTCGAAATGTGGCTTTACCGTAGAATACTGAGCATTTCATGGACATCACATATAACTAATGTTGAAGTTCATAGAAAGTTGAAGAAAGAAGGGGAAGTTATTAACACAGTGAAGATAGGAAAGCTTCAGTATATAGGACATCTCATGAGAATGAACAGAGATTTTACTTAGTGCAGTCCATACTACAGGGAAAAGTACTTGGAAAGAGAGGAGTTGTGCAACCCAGAATTTCATAGTTGAGAAATTTAAGGTCCTGGTTTGGCACGAACACAATTGACTTATTCCATGCAGCAGTATAGAAAGTTAAAATAGTCTGTATGATATCCAACATCCGAAACGGATGTGCACTATCAGAAGAAGAGAACTGTAATATAGAGTAGAGAATTTTTGCAATCCATGCTAGTATATTCTCAACCCAGCTATAACCAATGTTTAGCCACTTGACCTTGAGCAGTTGAGTAGTGAGTGTTTAAAATTTGTTTGGGGTTCTGTGGATCCCAATGTGAGGTTCGTGTATACATTTTCTGCAGTGCAGAATCTGTTCTAAGTGTTGTTTTTATAGACATTTACAGAACTTTTGATAGAATTTTGTCTAGAAAATTTATTAACAAATAATCAGTTTTGACATAACATTTGCACGATTTAAGTAAAGATGAGATACGGATAAAAGTTTTAAAAGGTGAATCTGAAGACGATTTTGGTGGTGACAGCTCTGATGATGATCCTGATTTCATTGAAACACAAGGGCCTTTAGGTACAGGAAAAAGTGAATGCAGTAAAGGAGACGTTACACTTAGTTTACCTGATTATTGTCTGGTGGCAGGTTTACAAATGAATATGCTTCTTACTGCCAAATCTGGCTACAAGTGACATAACATGGATCTCCAGGGAGAGGAAGAACAAGAGCTGAAGATATTGTGGTCCACTAACCTGTTCTGAAAGGTATAGCACGTAATGTAGAAACGCCAAAGGACGCCTGGAAATTACTTTTTGATGATAATATGATTTCAACAATTACCAAACAAACAAATGAACAAACAAACAAACAAATACAGCTCAAGAGTTCCACAGTAATACGTTGACAGAGTTAACGTAACTTTACTGATTCTTCTTATTCTTTTTAAATAAGAGCATTTTTGGCACTTTGTTATCGCTGCGGTGCAAAATAGGATATTCTTGTTAGCTTAGAAGAACTATGGTCAATAAAATTTGGAAACTCGTTGTATGGATCTAGTGTGAAGCAAAGAAGATTCGAGTTTATATCAACTTCACTCCGATTTGAGTACGGATATGTACTGAGTGCATTAATTAAAGAAATGTGTTTATTTACATTCTGAGATATTTTAATATATTTTCTAGTTAAAAAACAACGAATTTTTAGATAATAATTAGTTACGTTTGTGTCATTTCTTTTAAAATAAAAACATTGCTAACTTTTTTTAGAAAAATTTGTGTTAATTTTTGTAAGGTGTTTCCAAAGATCAGGATTTCCTCAAGAACAGTCAGGGAAGTGATTTATTTGTTGACAACTGGATTATAATTAATCGCTTAAAAAGTATATAATTAACATTTTTATTGGCAAATTATATTTTTAATTTTTGGGGTCCAGAGAACGCCAGGGTGAGGTGTGAAGGTATAAAATATAAGGGTGATGTGCGAGGGTTAATTATCGTCTGCTGAACGTCGCGTCGTCGATAACATGCTGACTTGCGTTAACAAAGGAAACGAAGCGATTCCGAGCAGAGTACTCATTAAGCCCCTACATAAAAGCCGACTGCAACTTGTCTGTTGATGTGTATCTAAATCGCCGGCCGGCGCCGTCGTCATTGCGTGTACATTGGTAATAGCTGAGTGCAGTTATCAGAAAAGAAACCAGTTAAACAACATACATACGTATTTAACGTTATATTTAACATATTTCGTAGAATAAAAGTGTATATATATGATTGAATAGTATACATTTGTGTACACATAATTTGTATATTTTTATGATTTGTATATACATAATTGTTACCAGAGACAGATATTTTAATTTGCTATTGTTTGCTGACGACTTGCTCGTACTTCAGAATAGAGAATCTGATTTACAAAACAGTTTTTAAATTTCATCAGATTTCCAAACAATACAAATCAAAAATCTCCACTATAAAAGCAAAGATAATGGCATTTCAAGGTAAGGAGCCAATAAGAACAAAAATAATTATTATTGATAGAATTCTAGAACTGGTGAGCCATATAAATTATTTGGAAAATATTATTGGCGATTATAGAAATTATGACATTGATGTTAAGTTGGGTAAGTTCCACGACGATCTGTGGAACAATCAACCGTATTTTAGAAACAAGGTACGGCAAGATACAAAATTAAATTTTTACACAATTTCTGTACGGTCCTATGCGTGTGAATTATGGACAACAACCAAACAACAAATAGTAAAATACAAGTCTCGAAAATGGTATTTTCAGGGCAGATAAAAGTGTTTTAAACTTGACCGTAAAAGAAACGAGATCATAAGAGAAGATTTACAAGTTTTTAACTTGAATGAAAAATTAACAAATTACAAACAACGGTGGAAAGAACACTATGAAAGAACTTCAGATTCCAGACTGGCCAAACAAGTCTGGAACTACAAATCTGTAGAACACAGGTGTGTGATTAATGAAGAGATGGGTGGAGGCTTTTTGAAGCCGGAACAGAGATGATGATAATAGTAAGATAATTGAATAGGCGATTTCTTGGAAAGTAATCAGTAATTATAATTAATTTTAGTATCACTTAAAATTTAATTAAGGTAATAAGATTATTCTAGTTAATTATTAATTCTTTAGAGGAATCCAAATTATTAAGTAAAGCCTAAAGCCGACACAATGTGTTTCATTATAAATTCTAAAATGTGTGCACACGTGTTGGATTAAAAGGGGTGTAAATACTTTCCCTCTGTGTATACCCGCACCGTATTTTATTTCTCGACTTCGCGTTAGTCGGTATCGATATGTATTCAACAACACACACTACATACTATTGTTACAATAATTATCCAATACCAAATAAATAATACCAGACTATATATTTGAAGACCGGAAGGAGACGGTGTGAGCACTTGAATCGCATGCCTGATATCCGTCTACCTGTGGCTGCCTTGGGTTGTCACCCTACTGGATAGAGAAACGTCGGTAGTCCGAGGAGGAGATGGGTTCCGGAACAGGTCTAAGGCCTAGTCCTTGGAGTGGTGGTGGTGGTGATGATGTAGATGACTACATATTTAACAAAATAATTCAAAACATGTTAACTAGTTCTTCTTCTTCTTCTTCTTCTTCTTCTTCTTCTTCTTCTTCTTCTTCTTCTTCTTCTTCTTCTTCTTCTTCTTCTTCTTCTTCTTTTTCTTCTTCTTCTTCTTCTTCTTCTTCGTCTTCTTCTTCTTCTTCTTCTTCTTCTTTTTCTTCTTCTTCTTCTTCTTCTTCTTCTTCTTCTTCTTCTTCTTCTTCTTCTTTGCAAGTATAAGGCTCAAAGCCTACTACGTTGTTCGCGTTGTTTCAATTTACCTCGCCATCTTATTAAAGTCTGTGACTTCAGTCCGGCTTTTCCTTTTTAGACTACTGGGTTTGCTTAAGTCTTCGTTCCCGAAATGTCCGCTGGTGGAGTTGCCACTTTTGAAACCCTAGACCTGCCTTGGCTTTCATTTGGAGACCCACCTCTTAGGCTCTTCCGTTCTCTCCTCCGCCTTCGAGAACGTTGGCCATTTATCAACAGTTACACTAGGCCGGGGCCTTATAGAGCTGGGTGCTACCATTCGGACCCAGGTTTCTTAAGGAGGTTGATACCGCTCTCGCTCCTCATTCGTAACCCGCTCATCATGCAACGTTTACAACCTGCAATCGACAGGAGATATTGAGAAGACTTTTGTCACCTAACCTTTATGATGACATCGCTGGATGGAAAACCTCTTCATGCAATCTAGATGTACATCTGTTATGTGTGTACACTAATCAGCAGATTACTTTAAAGAATGTATTTTTTTGATTGATAATAAATATAATAAATAATTCATTTTAAGGTGTTTTTTATCTTATTATTTTGATAGTTCCTATCCGTTACGGATGTTGGATATCATACAGATTATTTTGACTGTCTGTACTGCTGCACGCAATAAGTCAGTTGTATTCATAATAAATCAGGTCTCAAATTTCTCAGCCATGATTTTCTCAGTCGCTCAACTCCTCTCTTTCCAAGTACGTTTCCTGTAATATGGACTGCAATAAGTAAAATCTCTGTTCATTTCTCATGAAATCTCCCAGATAATGAAGGTTTCTTACCTTCACTGTGTTAATAGCTTCCTTTTCTTTCTTCATATTTCTAAGAACTTCAAAAAGTTCTTGTGTTTTTTATACAAGTATGTAACAGTTCTTATTTGTGAATTAAGAGCTTTAGTGAATAGCGGAGTTCGGAGATCGTATTACTTGTGGCGTTTATCCGTTGTGTTGTGTCGTTGGTTCCCTCCCCCTCACTCTCACTCTCTCTGTTTCTATTTTCTCTATGAAGCCTCATTTATGTGTGCTTCCCTCAGTGTGTATGATATATGTACAAATCAGTGTGTTGTAGTCAGATAATCATTTCTTCTCTGGTGTATTAATTATTCTATTATTAATGGAAATTTCTTTATAAGGCGTCAGTGATGGATTGGTGACGTTAGGCCTACTATTGAGACGACTTCTTCCATCAATTGGTACAAAAAATGGTAATCTTAATATTAGGATAAAACTATGTGACTGTAATGAGTATAAAATATTATCTTTAAAATAATAGCAATAATGTCAGAAAATCAGATTTTAATAAGCAGTGAGAAACGAAAAAATGCATTTGAGTTTATTTGACCCATTTATTTTTCGTAAATAAAATGGCGCTTATTTGACGATTCAAAAGCGCTTTTTGCCGTCGCATTTCTGGCAATCGATTGTTATCACACGGCTTGGCGTGGGGCCGCAATGTTGTGTACCGGCACACGTGTTAATGCTCAGTTACGACTGCAGAGCACGCTACGGTGCAGCACCGTTAGCGCGCCGACGTGGCGCCAATGTTTTCGTAAACGTTAGTACACGTTAGCACACTAGGAAGTCGTCAGTGCGTGCCGTCCGGGGTTAGTGAAAGCGTCGCGACGCCCAAATGTACAGTGTTTGTGGAGTCTCTCCCGTCCCCGCTGAGGTGTCCAGGTGGCGGAACCCGCATCGTCTAAAACACGTAAGTACTGTACTATCGTATACGTTTACATAACCTCACAATGTACTTTACTGTTGTCTATATAAATAATCAATACACAATTTTGCCACTTCAGTAAATATAACTAAATTGTAATTCACACAGGTCTTCGTTAGCCCATTAAATTTCGATGTAAATATTAAATTACCGGCAGAATAAAAAATGTATGTATACTAAAAATAAATTTGACACACATATTATGTGTGATGATTGCAATTGCTTATATATTGGTCAAACTGGAAGGGGTTTCTTAAAGAGATTTAACGAACACACACCGAAACATAATTTTAAAAATTGGACTCCACTTAATTTCATAAAATCCAACTATGTCTTGTTACAATTATTAATACGACATTTAATTTCAAGCGTTAATACTTACAGACTTCACATCAAATTTAAAACTCTTACACATTTGTAATAAAAGCCAGTACATGAACGCTTTAGAGGAGTTCGAAATTTACAAACCATACAATAACACACACAGTCAGGATTTAATATTTAATGACCATTTGATCTTTAAATCGAACCCGCTATACGATACAGCCTTGAACTTACAAAAAGATTCATAGACAACTTCAGTACCCGGTCATCCTTCAAAGGGTGCGCACCCATACTGACGTGTGTTTTTTAACATTTGAGTAAGGTGATTTTAACATTTAACGATCTCAGCTGAGTGAAGTAACCTGATGATAGAACATATGTTCCGAAATGCGTCATTTTAAATATAAAACAAAGTCACACAACGGATCTAAGGTAATGTATAAATTTATAAAAATAAATGTCATTTTTCTTGTTGCAAAACAAATTATTTGAATGAATATAAGTGCGAAAATGCTTGAATTAACATTTATTTGAAGATTTGTTTGAAGACGTTTGACAATCTGTCAATGAAAGATTCACAGTACTGTGGATTACTAAAGTACATCTTGTCAGTAGTTTCGGTAACGTTTCACTGAATATGGCTTCCATAGGTGAGGCCGAAACGCCTGATTACATTACCAACAACAATCATCATAGAAGGCCACGGCCTTACAGCCAGGATAATAATTTAAATAATTAAGTTTGACAATTGTTGAACCCATTCTGTGTCAACGGTAAAGGAGATCTTACTAGGAAATAGTTTTATCTGAAGCTGAAAAATCCAACTGAAGGACATTTGGATAAATGTACTGATTAATCCCTTTCGTTTGGAAAAAAAAGACTAATAAGTGACAAATCGCAAAATTAATATTATTACTATTCTTGTTGATCCATCCTCCTCGTTCACTTTATAAAATATTGTTATATATATAAACTTTCACAATATGAACTTACTTTTCTTATCACTTTCCCAAACGTTTCGAGGTGATGTGCCTCTTCCTCAGTGGGAGTAAATACTGATTGTCAGTTAACAGAAAAACGGTTACGGACTTAGGTGTGTGTAACGGTTACGGACTGATCCAAACACACAATTTGAACCTCAGCGGCAATTCCCTCCCACCATCAACCCCCACCACACACACACCTAAGTTCGTAACCGTTATTCTGTTAACTAACAATCAGTATTTACTCCCACTGAGGAAGAGGCACATCACCTCGAAACCTTTGGGAAAGTGATAAAGAAAGTAAGTTCATATTGTGAAAGTTTATATATATAATAATATATTATTACTAGATTTTGACAACTGTTGTAGCCGTTAATATTATTTAATTTCACAAATAAATGAACATTCCAGCGCCCAATGACATCATTTAATTTCACAAATAAATGAACATTTCAGCATGCAGTGCACGTTTTCAATGGTATCCAAGTCACTTGCATGAATAGGCAAACTAACCTTCTCCAATCCGCCTTGTGACTTACAGTTTCTAGTTGATGACGCGTTTCAAAGTATACGCTTCATGTTGTTAAAATTCCTTCCCGGGCAGTTTGGTCGTAGTCCAACGTTTTCTGCAAAACCAGACGTTTTGGCAATGCCATCGAGTGCCATTTTCAGTGTAAGATCGAGTACGCTAACGTGAGATGGTTTATATTAGTGACCACAGTACTGTGATTAAGGCCTTGTGGTCATTAACGTATACCACCTCACGTTAGGGCACTTGATTGTTCACTGATGATGGCAGCCGATGGAACTGCCGAAACGTCTGGGTTTGCAGAAAAAATTGGACTACGGCCAAACAGCCCGGTAAGGAATTTTAACAACAAATTACTTCTTTGTTACCGATAACGTAGTACACATATAAAAAATAATCCCCTCCCCCTTCAACTATCATTTTCATTTATAGCAAATTACCCCCTTCCCCATCAACTACACATTTCATTTATAGATCTTTCATCTACCTTTCTACAGTGGATTATTATGACCTTCTTTACAGGATACTTTATTTATCAAAATTAAGTACTTTACTCATGTTAAACAGAAAACGTTGCAGGTACACTACCCCTTCTCTGGGACAGATCTTTACCAAAATCAATAGGCCTTGAGTACTCAGACACATATGCAAAATATCATTTTATTCTGCTTGAATTTTTGGCAGTTACCTTTCGCCATATAAAACATTCTACGTAGACACACAAAGAGACACACACACACACACATAAAGACTGTTTTCGGAAAATGACTTTTCTTCATGTTTTGAAGGTAGTACACTCAGCATCAGCCCTTATTCCGAACACCAATTTTTCGCAGACACCATACTTTAATTTTCTTACGGAACATGGAAGTACAAAATCAATTCCTCGTACAGGGTCTTTATCGGTTGAAATTGCCATTGCATCTGCACTGTACGCGTCAGCAGGTGCCACCTGGTCTCACACGACCACAATTACTCAACTTTCAAGTCTAACTTCAAACCACAACACATTCGTGAAACCAGTCGAATCATGTACGCCTTGGAGGAGTTTGAAATTTACAGAGCATAAGCAGTCACGGTTTCGTATTGAATGGCCAGCTGAACTTTAAATCCAATCCGCTAAGCGATGCCCCCTTGAACGTGCTTTATCAGATAGAGACAGACAACCGCTCAGTGTCAACCAAACGTGAATATATTATACTTGTTGTGGTCTCCAAGTTGCCTGTACAATTAAATAGTTAAAATTACCTTGTGTATTCAGCTTCCCTTCCTAGCAACTTCTTTTTTTATAATTTATACACAACGCGTTTCGAGACCCATAGTCTCATCATCAGGAGATAAAATATTTTCACTCACATAGAGTACGTCAACTAATAAAAGTCACACACATACTGTTATTTAAGCGACTCCTAACCCCCGTTATCTCACGATGCTCATCGCTACGGATCTCGCGAGTGACTAACGATTCCACATTATACTGTGCCCTCACTTATCTATCATATTGTTCTAACAAGAGTACAGCTGTATCATGTAGCTTGTTGGATTTGGAAGAAAGTTTTTCATTTAGTAGCTGATCACCTTGAGTTATGGAGGCTCTGTACATTTCAAACTCTTGCAGTGCGTCATTGAGTTTGGTCTTTTTGCAGAAATGCAATGGTTTGAAACTGTTTTGAAAACTGGAATAATTGTGGTTATGATTGATGAAATATAAGGCAAAGTTCGATCTGATGTTCCTAATGTCACCCTTAGGCAGATGTTCCTTTGTACCTATAAAAGCATTTTCTGCCCGTCTGTCCAATATAAAAACTATTACAGTATTTCCACTCTATTTTTTGCACCCTCGAACGTCTTTCTACTGGTCTACAGGACCTCGGTCTCAAAGCTTTTGAAATGTAGCTATTCGCTTTAAAAGCAACTGTATAGTCACATTTTTTGAAAATGTTATGTATAGCCCTGGGTAAGAGATTAGTACATTCTGTTTATATGTCTTTCTGGGGTCTATGCGTGATTCATTGTTATTTAAATATGAAGAGGTGCGCACCTACTGACGTGTATATATATATTGCATAATGATATCGGATTTTGACTAACGACGATGTCCTACGAGGGATATTTTATTACCTGATGATAAAGCATATGCTTTGAAACGCGTCGTCTATACATAAATAAGAAGTTGTAAGGCGTATTGAAAAAGTTAGTTTATCTATGAACATTTTGTTTCAAAAATATATGCAACCACATGTACATGGAAGTTCCTTTTATTCAATCGTGGTTTCTTTTGTATCGGCCATCTGAGGACCACATGCCAATTTTAATTCTTTATTCCTTGTTCTTTTATTTTTCTACAATATTCTTTCATCTTTTCACTGTGCCTCTTCCTCCTGTCTTCAGTCCACTGTGAACCTGCGTTTTTCTCTCTCTTACCTTAGAATCTTTCCATTTTTAATACTTTTGCCAAAAAACTACTCTTCCAATTTCTTCTTCTGCGTTTATATTGTTACGACGTCACAGAACAATCTACGTGTTTATCGAACGTTCCAGAGAGATCCAGAATGTAAGCGTGTGGTGTACGTGCTACTAGACGCATTTTGCGAGAATCTTCTCGACTGTTCCGGGCTTCACTCGGGCGCTCGGCCTGTGTCAAGGCCGTAGTTAATTACGTAGTTCACACGAGAGATAACACGCAGTTTGGAAGCTTCTGGTGTGTGAGCGTGACTATAAATACATGGGGTAGCGGCCTTAGTTGTCAGTTCAATGCGAGATATTGGATAGTGCGGTTCTAGAGTATTAGTGCGATATATTTCCAGAGCGGTTCGAGTTATTACTGTGTACGTTCAAGTAGTTATTGGTGAAGTGTTGCGTTTTATAATCGGACGGTATAATTGTAATACAATTGAGTTTTAATATTAGTGGACATTTTATTGCGTGCGAACAATTTTCGTTTGATTTGTTGTAGAGACTGTGTTGTTAATTACGAACTGTTTTACTGTAACAATTAAAGGTGTGATTAGTGACTTAATTGGTGTCTTGTACTTATTTTGTTTCCACTGTACCTACGACGATCGAGTACGTACAATACGTACGTCGTAACAATATTATTTTTTTCCAAATCGTTTTTGCTTTCTTTAATGCAACTTGATGTTCACTTTTTTACCACAGATATTTGAAGATCTGTTTCGTTAACTTATTGTCGTCCATTCTACATAAATGTCCAAAAAATACTAGTCTTTTTCTCACTGTTTCTGTTATATTTTCTATACTTTGATATATTTTATCATTATGTCTTATTTTCCAACTTCTGAAGTTTTTCGTGGGCCTAATATTTCTCTAATAATTCGTCTTTCCAATATTTCTAGTTTGTCTAAATTATAACTCAATGCTAGACATTCACTTGCATATAGGCATTATGCAACTCATACTCACTGTACCTCATTACTGTACTGTAATGCCTTATTTTCACATTTTTAGATATGCAATTTTTATTGTAAATATCTTTAGTTATACCATATGCTCTTTCCATTTTATGAATCCTTTCTTCTATAGCAGATTTTTCTAAACCATTCTTTTGAATTATTTCTCCTAGATACTTAAATTTTCTACCCTCTCTATTCGACCAATGTCTGTTACGACGAATTTTGGCGCATTTTTAATGTTCTTGAGAAATTTGGGTTTTCTCCATAAATTCTTATTTACAGAAAGATTTTATGCCAAAATCGTGTTTCTTTGTTTTGTATACAAACAAAACAGTTTAGGAGTTAGCAAGTAGGCTGTATAGATAAGCCATAACCATTCAACGAAGGTGTAGAACCCAATAATTCAGCAGCTCGTTATTTTAACCGGACGTCATTCCAGGTAATCAATTCCTCCTACTGAGTCGTCCTGGTGATTAGTTGTGGGGCTGAAAAAACGTACCTTGAATTTATAGGGTCTCCGAGAATTGAGTCCGAGCCGTTACTAACCGAGTAATATAGCCACTGGTCAACTTAACCTCCAGAGTACTTATGTTTACTGATATAATGTAAACATTCGTTAATATACATCATTATCGTCCTTGGTGCTATACCTCATTTCTGAGTTTTAACCTCTTTCTCGTATATGAAAAAAACAAAACGAATACAAGAAGCGAATCGTATGTTACTGCCGTCAGCTGTAATGCGTAAAGTTTAAGGTTATGTCAACAGTGCGGCGGGCAGGTGGATGGCGCCAACAGGCGCTGAGTCGAGGTTAAGCTTATCGATTATTAATTACAAACATACTGTAGCTTTTGATTTCGACAGTACATTTGAATTTAAGATTTAGATATGGGTTATACGAATAACTTACGTTAACATGTAGCTATTTTTTATAGAGAATATGATAAAGATATGATAAACGTTAAACGGATTTACTAATATCTGTGCGATTAATTAAAACTTAATTGAAAATAATAAAGAAATAATGTGGTTTATATTAGAAATTATTGTTCAAGTTAAAACAGAAAATTTTTAAAATGTATAATTCTGTTTTTAAATTACAATACACAAATGGATACAACTACAACACATAAATAGAATGGGTGACTCGATAATACCAAAAAAAAAAAGATAATCCAGTATAAACCTCTTGGAGAACGAGATAGAGGCAGACCAATAAAACGGTGGCTTTGAAGATAAAACAGGTTGCAAGCCTAATTCTTGAAGTGAAGAAGAAGAAGAAGAAGAAGAAGAAGAAGAAGAAGAAGAAGAAGAAGAAGAAGAAGAAGAAGAAGAAGAAGAAGAAGAAGAAGAAGAAGAAGAAGAAGAAGAAGAAGAAGAAGAAGAAAGTAGGGATGTAAACATTATAAGATAAATCAAATTATCAAGGTTGAAGTGGGCCGGACATTTGATTAGGATGACGGAGGGTGAAATACCAAGGATAGTCTTGACAATGGAGCAGGATGGAAGAAGAATGAGAAGCAGGCTAAATCTGCGATGGATTAATAATGTGGACCAATGATACCAGATGATTTGGACTGAGGGAATGTAGAGCCGTTGCGTCACATCAGGATCCTTGGGAAAGGCTTCCGGAGGAGGTCAAGATTCAGAAATAAGTTGTAGGACCAAAGGTGATTATGATGATGAGGATGAGAAGGAGGAGGAGGAGGAGGAGTAGGAGGAGAATGAGGAACAGCTACGATGTTATCAAAGAGTTACTCGATGAAGTTGACACTTTGAAAATTATCAGATCATTTGTTTGAAGGCGCAGAAAGACAAAGAACATGCAAGAGCGTTGCGAAATCTAGCCGCTCATACAATGCGCGAAAAGCACCACCTAAGACACGCATTATTTCTATCTCATCAGCGTAACACTATATTTCCATTAAGTAGCCTTTCTCGTATGTGAAACTATAAATAAGATACTGAAAAATAAAACGAGACGTGAGACAAAATTAAAATTATACAAAACAATGAATGTTCGAGTGCTATTATATGGCAGTGAATCCCGGATTACAAACCAAAAGAGATAAAACAACATACAATATAATCTAAATTAAAAAATTTAAGAATACACGGGAAAATGGAGACAGTATTTAAGTCGCATGGGTGAAGATAAAATTCCAGTAATTGTAAACAAGTACAAGCCTTCTGGAAGAAAGGATGTAGGAAGACCAAGAAAGAAATTGATCTGATAATGTGAAGTCGGAACAGGAACATTGCTTAATCCCTGAAGTGTAGAAGAAGAATAAGTAGCTTTTATTTTCTGTTTCTACAATAAAATTTAAAACGAAAATGTATACTTACTTATGCTGATAATATATGTGGACATCTAAATATTCAAACTGAGTTTTAAACATCTCTGTAAATAGTTCACTTCTTGAACAAACTATAAACTGGTAAACTTTACAAAGTTTACACTGCGGCAACTGCATCACGTCTTCAAAGTAAGAAAATATCAGTCTGATCAAATAGACTTTGTAAACTTTACAACGAGTTTGTATAGCATCAATCGCACTAGAGAAGTGCGCGCTTACTACTGACGGTTAGATTCAATAACGCTTAACAGTATACCTAACTGAATCCATTTTTAATTCACATATTGTTGTTGACATTCCTTCCAAATACTTCCTTCCCTTTAAAAATGGAAGCAGAGCGGCTAAAAATGAAAACAAAATTAATTTATCTTTACTTATTTCTTATTGTTTATTCAATTTTGTTTAAGAATATACTTGTTAATTTGGTGTAAAAGAACGTTAAGACATAGAAATATGTGTTTTAGTGGAATGTGTCAACGACGAAATTCAGTTTGTCGCCAGAACATAACGTTATATTTTAACTTAAGAATTTTTTACCTTGCATAGTCCACTATGCGATCTCAGTTTTTTACATACAACATGTTTCAGGGACTAAATCCCCATCTTCAGGTACAGTAAAAAATTTATTATTCCACTAATACATAGGGGTCGTCGAAATGATTAAAATGTTTATACATAAAAACACACGCACAAAAATCACTGAATAAATTAACATATAACACAAACACATGAACACGTTAAAAGCGACTCAGTGCACCGGTCGACCTCCAATCGTCAACTAGCCCGTGTTCGTGCTTCATTGCTTATCATCAACGCGGTATCATATAATTTATTGGATTTAAATGATAGCTGATCGTTGAGTAACTGCTCTTTATTTACTTTGGATGCCTTGTATATTTCAAACTCTTCTAAAGCATTCAGGAAATGACCTTTATTACAAACATGTATCGGCTCCATGTTCTCTTTGAATCCGGTGTAATTATGGTTTTCGTTTATTAGGTGGAGTGCGTAATTTGATGAGGTGGTTTGGGGTTTTTTTGGTAGGTGTTCTTTAAATCTCTCGATAAATTTCCTCCCCGTTTGTCCGATATAGACTTCAAAATGTATCTTGAAGCTAGTTATATTTTATTTGAAAAATAAAAGAATAATATATTTTCTTACTTTTTTCATATTTATTAGGAGACTTTTACTATGTCAGAGTTGGTAAACCTGTTGTTCTACATGTCTACTGCTTATATTCAAAGAAGACGTTTTGGGCCAAACATCGCAGGCCATCTCCAGTGTTGAAACGATTAACAAATTGACACGGTGTCTAGTCAGTACCTCAGTACTGGATGAATTGACCAATACCGTGCCAATTTGTTAATCGTTTCATAGCGGAAGAATGCCTCCAAAGGTGGGACCAAAACCTCTGTTTTGAATATAAGCACCAGACCAGACGGCCTAACAGGCCGGAAAATAGCAATTCCAATAACCTATATTTCTTTTTTTCTTTCTTTGAATACAATGGCTCCTATAACCAAAGTATTTTTAATAAAATTAAAGTGGCAAATGAGTAATTTATTTTAAAAACAAACTAGTATTTAGGTTTTGAAATAGAACTTTTTAATCGGTTTGTGTTATCTGCAATGGCATAAGGCCAAACATTTGATAAGTTAACACGAAAGTCTACTGTAAGCGCTGTAACGATAGGAGTCAACATTATTAAAATCAATAACTACCGGGTTATTGGGCCGTGGTCGATTGCTAACAACGCGAGTGATTTTTTATAAACGTTTTGGCTACACACCGAAGCCCTTCTTCAGTTAAAATCGCGTTCAACAAAGGATGGTAGGCCGGACCCACGTCAAACAGAGGTATATATTCCATGTTTATACGTCTATATTTTCCATGTTTAGTTTCTTGATGACACTGAGAATCTCATCAGACCATCTGGTCGCTAGTTTCATCGTTGGTATTGTAGTTTTTGTAAAATATTTTTTGCAAATGATTTTTATTCTTATCCGTTTTATGAAACGGATAGCTTTTACTAATTACTTATACCTTTACTTGAAGTTCGTTTGGTCTGTCATCCTTTGTTCAACGCGTTTCTACTAAAGTAGGCCTCCGGTGGGTGGCTGAAACCTTTAAAATCAATCACGTTGTAAGTAATCGACGATGGCCCAACAACCCGGTAGTTGCCAGGAAAAGTGTGAGAGAAACACCAAGTTGCAAAGCAAACGCTGCATTAGAACAAATAACAAACGAACGAATACTACAATTAATTCAACCACTACTAAATTATACGTTCTAAGTGAAGAAAATTAAATCTAAGTGGGCGGGACATTTGACTTTGCAAGGAGACAGCAGATTATTTGGTAATAAAATCCAATGACGTGTGTTTCAGATCGGGATTACCGGTTAAACAGTGCAATGTAAACTCGGAAAGATTTACTCAGATGTCTTCTTCTTCTTCATAATCATCATCATCATCATCATCATCATCATCATCATCATCATCATCATCATCTTCTTCTTCTTCTTCTTCTTCTTCTTCTTCTTCTTCTTCTTCTTCTTCTTCTTCTTCTTCTTCTTTAGCACTACACCCCAACCTGATCCCTGGCTTAAAACACCAATCTTCTCCAACGTCTTCTATCCATTCCCATCGCAGTGTAACCCCTCACATCCATTCTTCTGAGATCTTCAGCACATCAACCAACCATCTTAACCTAGGTCGGCCCCTCTTTCTATTTTCATAAACTTGTGCCCTGATACTTGTGCTGATCATCCTCTAGGCGACTTAGTCATTGTATTAGTTGAGCCTTTACGAATCTTACTATGTCCTCATGCTTCAAAAGCTCATATATCTTATGATATTTTATTGTTCTTTATTCATCATTTTGTTTAACCGAGCCATAAACACGTCTTACAATCTTCCTTTCAAACCTTCTCAGTGTTTCTTCTTTCTTTTTTGTTAACGTCCATGTCTCGCCTGCATATGTAGCAACCGGTCTGATAAGTGTCTTATGTCTTACATTTTTTATTTTTGTGTTACGACTAATGAGTTTGCTTCACATCAGTCTACTGTTAGCATAATATGCCCTATTTCCTCATTGTAACCTGTCATGTATCGACGTGTTCATAGACCCTTCATTATCTATCAAGATACGTAGGTATCTAAACTTAATAACGGCATTAAATAAATAATTATCATCTATGTAAAAATTATATAAATTTGTTCTCCTTTTTTATGCAGAAATTAGCATGTAACTTATTTAGTTTTGCTGATACTGAGATTCAGTACCTTTCCAGAGAATTTTTGATTCAACTAGTATACCTCAACTAACCGTTGTCTCTATGTGGCTATTATAACTTCATTAGCGTCAGCACGTGGCTTACTGTCTAATTTAATATTGTCCCCAGTTCATTTATGTCATAAATGGAAAACGTAACGCGATAATAAACAGGGTGGTCGATAACCCATCACCTTGCTTAACGCCCTTATTAAATGCAAAAGATTTGCTTAGCGTGTTCTCATACTTAAATTTGCCTTTTATGAGTCTCACGGCCATCTTCGTTAACTATATAAGTTTAAAGGGATTCCCATGTCCTATACGGCTTCATAAAGTTTTACCCTTCGCATACTATCAAATGCTGCCTAAAGTCCATAAACAGCGTGTGAAGATCTACATCATGTTCAATAGCGCTTTTTTATAATCTGCCTGACAAAAAAACAACTGACCAGACTTGCCTCTTTTTGGTCGCAAACCAACTTACTCAGAAGACGGTTGGTGATTAGTAGGGGAAGAGTGTATCTTCTCTGCAATGGGCTACCATTATTGTTTTATTGTTGTTTTATTGTTTATTTTTTTATTGTTGTCTTATTGTATAACGACAATGAATACAATTATGATATTTATTATTATTATTAACATCATCATCATCATCATCGTCATTATTATTGTTGTTGTTATTATTATCGGTCGCTAACGAAAAGTACGCCATTATAACTCTGTGGCAAGAGAAACTGTCAGAAGGTCTCAGAAATTCATCTGAAATTTTTACAGAAAAAAAATAGAAATTCAACGATGGATTCAAACTGCAAATCAAAAATAGTGAAACAACACATACTCACCCGCGCGCGCGTCTTCATATACAATTCAGGCATAAGTTGTCTGAAAAGTTGATTTGAAAGAAGATGATATACGCATTTACTAGTTAATTAGGCTTGTAAATTGCACTGTCTTCAGTGACAGCTGATTGTAAATAAGATAGTGATCAGTAATTTATTACGTCATTACAAAACAAAACTCGTTAAACGAAAGATAAATAACGAACATTTACAGTAATAATGGAGAACACACTTTTATTACCACATGAATAGCGTCGTAATCGTTGGCTTTATTATTGCTGCCAGTTGACGATTGTTTGTTTAACAATTTTGACAGTTTTTTGCGTCATTGTTGAACGCTGCTTGACGTAGTTACTAAGTTATTAAACTACTAAAGTCAAAGTAAATATGTATATCTGTCTAAACGTTATAACATTAATAAGTTCAACTGGGATGTTGAAGTAAATATATAATACAAACATAGTGTTAATAAATCTGTACCAATTTAGGCGGAAAAATAATTAAATGAATCTATGACACTATGAGTATTTGAGTAAAATAGCAACATACAATGGAAAGTCAATTCTAGAAATTGTTAGTCAAAACTACCTTGTAAATAAGGTGTCTTCGAAGGAATGAACAAGATTATGGATGAGCAATAATTTTACGCTTTTTGTTACCTTGTTGGCCCTCTATACTGCAAAAACATAGGATCAACTTTAAATTCGTTCATAAAACGGAAAAGAAATAATTGTTTGTAAAAAATGAACCTTTTACAAAACACCAATATTAACGATGAAACCACCGACAGGTTCCAGTTCCAATGAGACGTGTAGTTTCGGAACGGCAACAATATTTTCAGTTGGTTTTGTGATTAGTGAACGTACAAGTCAATTGTGCACTTTATAGAAGGATTATTGTGTCTTAAACCATGAACTTTAGCGATCACAACACCTGTTTAGCAAGTTCCACACGTCGTTGAATCCAATAAATTTCCAAGATTGTATACGTACTAAACATAACTATGAGACGTCAAACATATATTTTCAAAGACGGTGGTCAATCAGCTGTTACAATTAGTGACAGTCTTACGTGTTACAGTCTTACAGTGTTACAGTTACTGACGCTGTTACAATGAGCGTCCGTGTTTAAAAAAAGACGTTTTGAATCTCTTCGATGGCATAGAACTGGAGGTGCTGTTAAAAAAGAGTTGAAAGCTAAATGCTGAGATAGGTATAATCGGAGACGGATATGGCATTAGGGACTTGCCACACGGCAAAACACTATATTGTTAATACGGTCGCGTGAATCGTCCTACTCCAACAGTAAAACGGAACAATTTACACCAGAGGAATTGTTAACTATAACTTTAACTACAATTTAAATACATAAAAGGACAATAAAAACTCGTACGCACACACCTTACCAAGCTTACAATTTTGCAACACACAGTAATATAACTCATAACAAGTGACTTATTAATATTGTCACAAAATTTTTCAAGTCACCAATTACAGTAGCTTCTTCTTTACACACACAATTCTTCTTCTTCTTCTTCTTCTTCTTCTTCTTCTTCTTCTTCTTCTTCTTCTTCTTCGGCGTCACAGTTTGGAATCGAATCTTAGCCTCCATAATCATTTGCCTCCATTTTCCCCTGTCCTTGGCGATCGATGTCCATCGTTTTACTTTAAGTAATGTATCAGCATCCCTCGATACTGCATCAATCTAGCGATGCTTGGGTCTTCCTACAGGCCTTCTACTCGCAGTTTGGCTAAACAGTACCTTCCTAGGTAACAATAATTCTTAAGTCATAATAATAAGAACTCGGATAACGTACACCAAATCGCAGATCTAAACTGACATCTGAATACTATATTTATAACACGGCTATGCGGCACAGTATGTGACAAAAGTGTCCTGGATGCCGATAGAATAATCGGCCATAAACTGAAAGGCGCGTCTGGAAGTCTAGTAGGTCCACAAACGTCGCTTAATACTAACGCTCTCACAACAATGTCGCCAACAATGTCGTCTGAGCTTTGCAAAATGATTACGATGATGTCGTTAATATTAATCGAACGATGGCGATACTGCAATAGCACTATAACTTTTGATCAGCATTATTCAATCTTGTTCACTTACTTTGTAACCACCTACATATATGTAACCTTCCGAAGAGTCTGACGTTCCATTTAAAACAATGTTACATTTTTAAATTTCAGGTACCATTTTTCTGACAGTATTTGAGATAACACATTCAAATTTTCACAACGAATAGACAGAATCTTTACCTTTAACAAAGACCACATTTTAGTCGGTACCTTAAACGATTTTGAAGAAACGTGTACCTAAATATTTACTATGTATGACAGACATAGTCTTGGCCTCCAAAAGAAGTTGCCTCCACTTATTCCTGTCCTCAGCCATCCGCCACCAATTCACTGCGTCCAGCTTCCTCGCATCACTGCCAACCTGGCCCAACCATGTGTTCTTCGGTCTTCCAATCTTCCTTTTTCTTATTGGCTTGTGTTTCATAATTCTAATTGCCGCACGTTCGTCATCCATTCTCTGAACGTGTCCTGCCCATCGGAGTCTATTAATTTTGGCAAATCGGACAGACAACTGTAATGTCATTGTACTTAGCATATGATTCATTATTACTTCTCTTTCTCCAGACTTCGTCCTGTTGAATTGGCCCATCAATCCTTCTCAGTATTTTCCTTTCAACACAGCCAGCCTCTGTTCACCAATTTTCTTGAGTACCCAGCGCTCAGAGCCATATGTCAATACAGGCCTTACCAGTGTCTTATAAAGTGTGGCTTTAGTTTCTGTGGTTAATAGTCTTGATTTAAAATGTTTATTCACCCGTAATAGCTTCTATTAGCAACCAGAATTCTTCTTTCAATTTTTTGTGTGCAGTTATTCTCAGTTATGGTCCCAGATATACGAAGCCTTTTACGTTTTCAAAATTATAGCCATCTATTAATATATTAGAAATATTATCATTATTGCTTCCCACAGCCATATACTTTGTTTTATTTTCATTTATAAGAAGACCCATACTCTTCGCCGATGATTCAAGTGCTCTAAAGGCATTCTTCAGACTATTTTCACTTCTGCTGATATTCATGACTATCACCTCTTACTATAGACAAATTCATGAATTCCGGGCACTTTCTTTTTATTTTCTTTATTTTCTTCCAGCTTCTTTTTCCTGTTTCTTACAACTATTCTTTCGTTTTTTAACGTGTGTATACTTGAAAAAAACGTTTTAGAATAAGTGACGGGATTACATTATTGAAGAACTCATTAAGATTGCGTCTTCCCATGAAGACGCCTGCGCAACGCCAGATTAGACTGGTTCCTAAATACTGGTGTTATTTTATTCGTGACGGCTGCTAGGAGTAGATGCATTTATGGATACATTTTTATTCAGTAATTACTTCTTCTTTTTTCCTCTTTAAGGATTAGGTTATATAAACCTGTTCTGGCACACATCTTATCCTCAGGCGACCCACATCTCTTCTACCAATAGCTTCATAGTTCAGTGCCGCTTTCGGCAATCGATCCTCCGTCATCCTTTGAAGACGATCCCACCATTGTGTTCTGTAAATTAAAATACTTTCATTTATTCCTTTACTTCGAGTTTTTCTTTGATGTCCTCATTATTTTGCAATGTATAATTTGAAGTATTTCGAAGAAACTGCATTTCAGCACTCTGAATCTTGCCGCATTCCTTTTTTTTTCATGACTCACTCGCATATATCAACGTGGGTATTGCAATTGTCTTGTAAAATTTAATCCTTGTGCTGTGTCTAATTTTATTTCTAAAATTTTTATGAATCGTACCACAGATACTTCTAAATTTTTTTTAGTGATTAGTGAACGTTTATATTTACAGTGATTAACACTGCACTCCCCTTTAGCCTGTCAATGCGCGGGAGCCATATTTATATCATCAGCATCCCTTTACCCCGATGGTGTTGATTCCTGGTGCAAATATAAACGTTCACTAATTACTAAAGAACGCTTATATTTGCTCTAGGAATCAACACTATCGGGGTAAAGGAATGCTGATGATGTAAGCATGGCTCCCGCGCATTGACAGGCTAAACGGGAGTGCCGTATTAATACAAACAATTAATTTCTTAATCAAAACTCGTTCCAATTTCCGTGTATTATATACCAAAATATTCAGAATGAACCATAAAATAATTTAACCAAAACTAAAGTTGTTAAATTGAATTTAGAAAGACTCTGGATTACAAATATCCACACTTAAGACCAAGGTGATGGCTTTTCGTTGAACTGAACCCGTACGGACAAAAATTATTACTGCCCTGGAACACGTAAGCAATTTTGAATACCTGGGCTACACTGTGTCTTGTAATACAAACAGCGACGTTGTGAATAAGTTGCATAAGTTTAACCTTATGTGCGGGACCATTAGACGAACTCTTAAGTCAGCAAGTAAAGGAAAGCCTAAAATAATACAAGATAATGGTCTTTTCCACACATCCTTTTGGGTCTGAGAATTGGACTTTAACAAAAGGCCAGGCCAGTAGTATCCAAGAGGCTGAAATGAGACATTTTAGGCACTTGGCAGGGTATACTCTCTATGGTCATAGAAGAAACATATAATATATGGCAGGAACTGAATATTATGAGTACACTCGACAGGATCGCCCAATACCGGCTGAATTTGTGGGAACATCTCTGCCGAATGGATGACTGCCGCATCCCTAAATAACTATGAAACTATAAGCCGAGGGGACGGAGAGGTGTTGGACGACCGACGAATCGCTGGAGTGACCAGCTCTAATCTTTGCCTATTTGAGACCGGAACAAACCGTCCCTGGTTTAATACTTGCAGATGATGATAAATAAAATTGTAACTTTGTCAGAAACGTGACGTCATACTCCCTTTAAACATACTGTTACGACGCTCCCACTGATCGTAAAATACAAGATACCAATGAAGTAATTAAAAACTAACTTTAATTAATCACAAATACAGTTTATAATGAACTTGTACAATAACCCGAGCAAAATTTTTCCACACGCAATAATAATGTTAACTAATAGAGTCCCGCAAAATAATCTCACAATAACAACTTCGCCAAAATACTTCGAACCTTACTTGAATAAACCGCCACTTCAACTGACCACTAGGCGGCAGCTGTCGTTGTTTAAATAGATAGCACAGGTGTTCCAGACTAATCCATAATACGCGTCAACATTATCCGAAAATACTAGATCGTAATTGATTGCGACCTTGAACACAGTGCGCCGACCGGTCTGTTCTGGAATAGCCTCGTTTGTTGACGCATGTTAAGTGTCACGTACGCACACAGACGTTACAGCTGGAATAGCCGAGAAACGCGTAGAACGTTGTGTAATGGCGCAACAATGTATTTACCCACCGACTGCGCAGCCGCGTACAAGCAATATCAATTTAACACACAATCTCACAACAAATCAGTACAATTTAACCAATGATGTACACCGGCGATTAATTAGCCTAATATAATGATCGCGTGAGAAGGGAGGTAGACAAACGTTTGGTGGTGGTTTGAGCGGAGTGGTTGGATATACGCGTACATCTGACGCGGCGTTTCTAGGGTTGAATTTCCCCCGCTGTGCAGTCTAACGGACGCCTCGGTCGCTGCCCCTTACGTTTCGAATGCAAAGCTGTATCGATTTTGTTGCTTACCCAGTTTCCAGTCTCTCTCTCTCTCTCTCTCTGTTTCTCTCTCCCTCTCTGTCTGTTAATCTCTCCCTTTCCCTGTCCCCTCTTTCTTTGACTCACCGTAGTCACTTATACCGGTGTGATTATTGACAGCAATACGATTTCATTAACCCAATCACCTCTTCCCCCTCACTTTCCCCTCTCTATTTCTCACACACATACAGACACACACACACACACACACACACACACACACACATTACGTTATGATAAAGTACTTTTAGTATAGTGCGGTGAGACAATTTTATAGATGATGACAAATTTCCTGTAAACGTGTCGGACGCTCACGAGGCAAGTACGACGCTTACATCTTCACTAGCCTGGATCAAGACGACAAAAGCGAATTTTAAATTGGATGCACTTTAAAGAGTGCGGAATGTACGGAATATAGCGCCACGGCTGTACGTCCAGCATCAGGTTCACATCAGCTCCGGAATCCACTGCTGATACATAGTAACAATAGACACATTCGATGGAAACCGCATAAGCATATTAGTGATGGGCAGGAAAAGTTCCTTCTCTGCATACGCTGACGATCACAATGAGCCGGCCGGGACTATCTCCTTGCCAAAGTAGACTAATGCACTACACCGCTATGGCATGTGAGAACTTGAGTATTTATATAAAACATAATGTTCCTTGGTGGGGGTCTCAGGGTAAGCGGCAATCCGTTATTCAGGCAAGCGGACGGGAAAAGCGAATTTTACAAACACAAACCAGGTAAGAGCCCCCTGACAGTGCCGATTAAACATGATCGTCTACTTAGGGACATGCCATGGAACGCTGGACGCATACTTTTTACCGATCTTCAGAACAGATGTCCCCGACAATCGGATCCACTCTGCATCCCGTAAGGCAATATGTTTCAAGCTGGGTGTTTCGATGATTATAAAAGACCATTGGTTATAAACGATGTACCGTACCTCCTCATTCTGACCTCTTACAGGTGTAATCCGAGCCACGTGGCGAGGTTCAGCCGCAGTGAGTTACCCTGAACGGTACTTCAGGTGGACCTAAACAGTGGCACGTTGTTTCGACAGGCTATGTTGATAGGGATCAGTGCGTTTTGATGTTAAAGAGACCCATCGGGACACACGAAGGAGTGGTTACTTGGTGCAGCTACTTCCCAGAGACGCGACAACCCTGCTTCTCATTCCCAGCACATACGCTACTCCGACCCAGCCAAGATCACCGCTCACTCCCGCGCCTCAATGAACCGGCGTCTGTCCGACCTTCTTCTCGCCACAATTCCGTAGCCCGGGACTCCACATTAGGTGAGCAGAAGGCTTTAAGGTATATCATAATCTGCAGACGTACAGGTATAGTGTGAATGGTTCTGGCACGGAGAGACGAGCCTAGTTGCGTTTCACTGACTAGTTATAATACTGTTACGAAGATAGCACGGATCGTTATGTTGTACAGTGGAAAATGAATAATTGACACCAGACGACGTATCAAATCGCACCTTTAATTAGATACAACAACAGTTGGAAATAAACAAAGACACTGTTGTTAAAATTCATTCCCAGGCTGTTTGTTTGTCCGTGGTCCGTTGCTTTTACCAAAAACAGAGGTTTCAACTGTGCCATCGACTGCCATCATCAGTTTAAAATTCAAAATTTCGATAACGTAAAATAGTAGACGTTAGTGACCACAGGACAATGGTAAAGGACAGTCGATAGCGCAGCCGAAACTTCTTGTGAAAACAATGGACCACGACCAAACATGAATTTTAACAACATTGACTCCTGCCGTGTATGCCAACGAAGTAAAAAAAAAAAAAAAAAACACTTATAGACAATAATTCAATTTCACGTAGTCCAACACACAACAATAAATCCCACCTTCTTATTATTACAGTTACACAATTAATTGACAAAATAATCACTTTCCACTAAATCGCAAGTCACAATGACGACCGCACTTGTAATATCGCCAGGTCTAACTGAACTCGACCGGTTGCTGGCTGCTTGTTTATGTGTTGCCCCTCATGTGTAGCATTGTAGTAACACAGCGAGCCTAGGAGCCAGTAAGGTAGCCGAGCAGCGTCTGGAAGGGACATCTCGAATGATCTAGAGCGTTATTTAGTTCTGCCGCGCACACTATACGTGCAAAACCTTACGTAGTCACACAACAATTCAGTGCTATCTATTTCCTCAGCCCAACAATAACGTGTGTGTGTGTGTGTGTGTGTGTGTGTGTGTGTGTGTGTGTGTGTGTGTGTGTGTGCGTGTGTGCGCGCGAAAAAGAAAGAGAGAGCGAGAGAGAGAGAGAGAGATTTTGATCACGTCAGTAAAAATCAGTCAGTTGGTTCTAAGAGCCTAGAAAGGTCTATTAAAAACATACTCACTGAAAAAAAAACTAACGATCTAACGACCTTAATAAGAAACATATTGAAACGAATGGAACCACCTAGAATAGCCGAAAGCGTCTTTAACCCGTCCCCCGCCTAGTGTGGCAGGTGCTGCCTTAGTCAAGGCCACGTTAAAGTACGTTCCAGAGTACTCTACAGAACGCTTGAATACGCATTAAGTGGCGTGCACATTGAGGATAGAAGATTTCTAGAAGGCACTACCTATAAAAAGCCATAGCAGCCGGCTTGTCAGTTCATTGGTGTTGAGCGTCTTCTTTGTCACGGATCGAGTGTTTGTAGAAGTATTCTAGCGAGTGTTGTTGTGTTACAATTACTGCGGAATTCTTTATAGTTGACATTATTTGATGTGGACAATTTTTACTTGGATTATTGTAATAGAGTATCTAGTTGATTACAAATAATTAATATTGTGATAATTAAAACTGGTTATTAGTGATTTCATTGGTCTTGTATTTTGTTTTCCACTGTACCAATCAACGGTTAATGAGATCGTCGTAACAATACATAGGTCTACCAACACCAAAAAAAGAAATTTTAAGAAGTTGATTTATAAACAGGAATGAACGTTAAAAGTTTCTTACAAGTAACTCATGGGACGAGTAAAAGAAAATTATATATTCATGTTTTGTATTAAAGTTTAAACAGAAAGAAACTGTCTAGCCAAGTTCATTTATTTAATTGCTTTTGTATGAAATTTTAACGAAGTGTATCAAAGTAATTTTCCTTAGTCTTCTTGCTTGAAAGAGAAGGAATGAGACTTTGCACTTTTCATTAAACACGAACCACTTTATAGCAATAAGTGTATGAAAAATTGATTCTATTCGCCCCTTTTGTTTGTTACAAATTGTTCTTCTGTTCCATTTAATTTCTTTAACAAAACTTCCTGATGATTTTTGTAATTCATTATCGTCATCATCTTTATAACACCGCATAGGCAAAATGCTGCCTGTTCCGCCTTCAAAAATCCTCTTCTTCGGTCTACCCACACACTTGTGTCTTATACATAGGTTTCTATTTCCAGAGTTGTTTGGCCAGTCTGTAATCTGACATTCTTTCTAAGTGTTCTTTCCACTGTTGTTTGTAATCTTTTAACATTTCATTCAACTTAAAAACTAGTAACTCTTCTTTTATGGCCTCGTTCTTTATACGGTCAAGTTTAGACCACCTTTTAACTCCTCTTAAGAACGCCATTTCCGAAGCTAGTATTTTACTTTCTTGTTTCTTGGTTGCCGTTCGTAATTCATACCCATATTACAGTACAGAGCTGCCATACCTTTGTAGAACTTTAATTTTATATCTTGTTTGTAATTAATATTAGAAGAACGGGGAAATCAACAACAGCTTATAAAAACTATACAAGGCCTATGTTTTTGTAATTATTATTGCAAATTTTCAAGATTAATGACAGTGGAGTAAACCGTTTTCTTGAGAAATTTATGTCTCAGATATTTTATTTAATTTGACTGTATCGTAATATACATGTCGAACACTAATGGTACCAACAGCTCAATACCACACACAATAAACATTTCAACGTTTTATTATTTAATTGTTATTAAGTTATTACAGTTGTATTAAATATAATAACAATAACAGATCTCTCTTTCCTATGGCGCTACAGCCCAAGTCGGGCCCTGACCTCCACCATTCTCCGCCTCCAATTTACTCTATCCATTGCAACCCTCCTCGAGTTTCTTATCCCCATGTCCCTCGCGTCCTCTGGAACGCCATCTTTCCAACCTCTTCTTCGGTCTGCCTCTAGGTCTCGTTCCCTCCCAGGGGTCTAGGGGTCGAGGGAATTTGGAGAGGTAGCACCTTTGCTTCGGGTTGACTGGGCACTGGTCCTTCACAAGTTCCCAGGGTTAGATGATTTGATGGTAGCTCCCAATGGAGCCATGAGCCTCTCTCCAGCCAAGACCATACTGCGTGGTGACGAGCCACATCCTTCTATACGTGACTCCGTTGGCGCAGAACAGTACGGATCTAGACCGGAAGGTCTATATATATTTCTGGTGGAGGGCAACAGTACCCATCAGTACCAAGTTAGGGCGTATAGTAAATGATCCTGGAACGACCTATGTCTTGGATTATTGCAGGCGGTAGTCAAAATTTGACCCATCTGTCTGTGGTACTGCGACTGAGGGGGTAGGTGGGACTCCATAGCAGTAGTAAAATCAACCTACCTAGAGGAGAAAACCTCGATCACAATCCTGGCCCTCGAGGTCGGAAGTTAGGCTATGGGCTAACAACCCATTCCCGGAAAATCTGATGTTACGAAACCATCAAATAAGCCTCGGAAAGGACAATAAAGTAAATGTATAAGAGTAAGAAGTCAAGAAAGGGAGAGAAGAAAAAGGTAGAATTGATAATTACCAGGGAAATGATATTTGTTATGGTAAGAATTATGATACTGATGTTAATTTAGGCAAATTCAAGATGACCCATGCGACAATCAATCGTAATTTTAGAAACAAAGTACTTCCCGAGACAAAATTGAAGTTTCAAATGTTTGTCCTAATGAGCGTGAATTGTGGTCGACAACCAAGAGAAAACCAACAAAACCAAGAAACAAGATAGTAAAACATAGGCAGCGGAAAATAGCGTTCTTAAGAGGACTTAAAAGGTGTTAAAAGGACTTAAATTTAACCGTATAAAGAATTACCTCATAATAGAAGAGTTATAAGTTTTTTTACTTGAATGAATAATTAAAAGATTACAAACGACGGTGATAAAAACGCTTAGAAAGAATATTAGATTCAAGACTAGCCGAAAAGTCTGGACACACAAGCCTATAGGGTACAGGTAAGTGGGTAGACCCAGGAAGAGATGGCTGTAGGAATTTTGAATGCAGTAAAGCCAAGCGTTGCCTATGCCGTGATATGAAGAAGATGATGATGGTAATTATCAATTTAAAGAAACGCCAAATTGAGTTTTAACTGATTACCAAGAGATTGATGATTTTCAATTGACAATACAGAAGACAAGGTAAATGTAGTGCCAATTACAGAGATTAATTATCAGGCAAGAACAGCCAACCAGAAAAACGTGTCGGTATCGCTCGCCCATGTTACTGTGTTGACAAACTCTGTCGCTTTTAGTGCGGCCTGAAGAAGATCTCCGAGAGCCGAGTTCGACGATGTCCCTGTTATATACCGTAGCAACCGACCTTCAACAATGTCCCTGTTATATACCGTAGCAACCGACCTTCGACGATGTCCCTGTTATATACCGTAGCAACCGACCTTCGACGATGTCCCTGTTATATACCGTAGAAACCGGCCTTCGACGATGTCCCTGTTATATACCGTAGCAACCGACCTTCGACGATGTCCCTGTTATATACCGTAGCAACCGACCTTCGACGATGTCCCTGTTATATACCGTAGCAACCGACCTTCGACGATGTCCCTGTTATATACCGTAGCAACCGACCTTCGACGATGTCCCTGTTATATACCGTAGCAACCGACCTTCGACGATGTACCTGTTATATACCGTAGCAACCGACATTCCACGATGTCCCTGTTATATACCGTAGCAACCGACCTTCGACGATGTCCCTGTTATATACCGTAGCAACCGACATTCCACGATGTCCCTGTTATATACCGTAGCAACCGACATTCCACGATGTCCCTGTTATATACCGTAGCAACCGACCTTCGACGATGTCCCTGTTATATACCGTAGCAACCGTCCTTCGACGATGTCCCTGTTATATACCGTAGAAACCGACCTTCGACGATATCCCTGTTATATACCGTAGAAACCGACCTTCGACGATGTCCCTGTTATATACCGTAGCAACCGGCCTTCGACGATGTCCCTGTTATATACCGTAGCAACCGACCTTCGACGATGTCCCTGTTATATACCGTAGCAACCGACATTCGACGATGTCCCTGTTATATACCGTAGCAACCGACCTTCGACGATGTCCCTGGTATATACCGTAGCAACCGACCTTCGACGATGTCCCTGTTATATACCGTAGCAACCGACCTTCGACGATGTCCCTGTTATATACCGTAGCAACCGACCACGTCCTAGCAGCTCGATTCTTAATAATTTAAAAAAACACAGTTTTATTGTATTGCAAGAATCATCTACGAGAATAACTAACTGCAAAGTTTGCACGAGCGTGCGCATGACGTATTTGGTCTTACAATAATATTTTGTAGAAGGCAGTAATACTTTCAGCCATGAGAAAGAATTAGAATCATAGTATAAGAAGCGTAGAAATTCACACAGGAAAATAAAATGGAGAAAAACCAAACAAAATGGATAAAATAAGAAAGCAAGAAAACCATCTGGAGGGAAAAAACATTTAAAATAAACAAACGAGACAAAGAGACAGTGCGATGACAATTTATTCAGCCAAACTAACATTACCCTTAGCTTGGGGGGAAACATCTGGGTTACCGAGTTGTCTAGCTGGCTGGCTGGGTAATTCAATTGTACACTCAATTGTACTCCGGCCTGTCGTCGCGAACACATCTGGGTACCAACTTTACAAACATTATTGTCCCTACACACACATACAGACTATTTATCACATTTCACTTAAGCATAACATTTTGCGTTTAAGTAGCAATTTGTGTCAAATAATATCTTATTTTCATTTATTCCGGCTACACAATGTTTACAGATTTTCCAGAAAAAAAGATTACGTAAGTGATTGAATTCTCATCTTCCGCTGCTTCTTGTCCATCCAAAGAGCTTAAATTTCTCGTTCCCTCAATATAGTCTGAATTTTTTCTATCCAGGTGACAGGTGGTCTTCCTCTTTTCCTTCTTCCTGGTGGGGTCCATTTCATAACTCTCCATGGCAAACTTCCCTGTGCCATTCTTTTCATGTGTCCATACCATTGTAATTTTTTTGTTTAGATAAAATCAACAACTTAATTTTTTACTTATATTCTGTCTTCAGTGACTTCATTTCTAATTTTCTCACGTCTGGATACTCTTGTTGAACGTCTCCAAAAGTCCATCTCTGCTGTAATTAATTTTGTTGTTGTTTATGTATTAGTAGTCCAAACGTCTGAGCCGTAAGTCATGATACTTCTAGCAATGGTTTTAAAAATTTTGGTTTTAGTTTTTTCTGTAATTTGGTTATCCCAAAGGACTCCATTTAATGTAGATATAGCCATCTTTCCCAAATTAATTTGGATTGTATTTCTTTGTCTTGCTTGCCGTAATTTTGATCCCTAAATACTTGTGTTCTTCTGTATACAAAATCTTCCCCACGTCTTCCTCCAATATCAAGTCTTGATGAAGGTCACCTATTGCCATGTGTTTTGTTTTATTCATATTTACCTTTATTCCCCATTTCTGATATTCCTGTATCAATGTTCTAGTCATGTACTGTATGTCTTCAAAATCTTGAGCTAAAAGTAATTGGTCATCAGCAAACTATAATAAGTAAACTATATCACCATCAAGTTCCTGCACATTGTTTCCCAAGTGTCTATTGCTTTCTTCGCATACATTTTAAAAATCGTGGGTGATAGACAACATCCCTGGCGTAAACCTTTGGTCACTTGAAACCCTGGTGACTCAAATAATTTCTGATATTGGTTTATTTTTTCATTAATTAGTACATAATATACCTTCATACGTCTCACAGCTAATTCACTTCTTTTGTTTTTTATTAAATAATCGCTGATATCTTGTTTTGTGTCCTTGACGTCTTGCGTGTCTACAAGCTTGTGGCAGTAATTTGGGTTCTAACATCAGCACAAAGAGAAACCAGTACCTGCTAAAGAAACCTCAAGCTATGAATAAAGCTGTTATTACATCTTTTCCTGTTCAGTTAATGTGGTTCCGTAAACATTTTTTTAATAAATATAATTATTTTACTACCGATTCGGAAACAAAGTTCTGTGTTCCCAGTCGTTAGCGAAATAATTATATTTAGGTAAGTAACGGACACGTCATGAACAACGAAATCCAAGAATTATTTTATTATTCCTGTTGTACAATAATTATACATTTCCGGAACCAAAGATTACAGAAGTGACTGAATTCTAATCTTCCACTGCTGCTTGTCCATCCAAACATCTTGCATTTCTCGTTCCCTCAATATAGTCTGAATTTCTTCTATCCAGCTGTTAGGTGGTCTTTCCTTCTTTCTGGTGGGGTCCATTCCATAACTCTCCTTGGCAATCTTTCTTGTGTCATTCTTTTCGTGTACCCATACCATTGTAATTTTTTGGTTTGGATAACGTCAACAATTGAATTTTTCCGTAAATATCACCAACATAATTTTTCTCCCATTAGTTTAATGAATCGTATGGTAGAATAAAAGTGGAAGAATTAACACGTTATGATTTGCAGACGACGTTGCAATTACAGGAGAATGTGAACAGGAGTTGAGCGAACAGTTACATATAATGGATGAATGTTTGAGCAAAGAGTACAATTTAACGATAAATGTTAATAAAACTAAAGTGACGGTCTGCAGTAAACACGGACAGTCCAGTGTGAATATATTGCTGAATGGGAACAAGATGGAGGAAGTTAGAGAGCTCACCTACTTAGGAACTAAAATCACAGAAGACAGAACTAGTAAAAGAAACATTTTTTGCAGGATGGGACAGATTGAAGTTTTATTTAACCTGATAGAAGTCGGAAATTACCAACTTCTAAAGAAAAAGCTTTGAAAACAAGGAGTATAGTTCCTGAAGAGTTACTTAATATGGAGCGTAAATGTGAGACGTGGACAATTGGAACAGAGAAAAGAAGAAGACTTAAAGCACTGGGAATGTGGTATTTTAGAAAGTTACTGAAAGTGAGGTGGATAGACAAGGTTAGTAGTGATGAGATTCTGACTAGTGTTAGATAGACAAGGTTAGTAGTGATGAGATTCTGACTAGTGTTAGATAGGCAAGGTTAGTAGTGATGAGATTCTGACTAGTGTTAGATAGACAAGGTTAGTAGTGATGAGATTCTGACTAGTGTTAGATAGACAAGGTTAGTAGTGATGAGATTCTGGCTAGTGTTAGATAGACAAGGTTAGTAGTGATGAGATTCTGACTAGTGTTTGAGAGGCAAGGAGTTTTTCGCAAAATATTGTAAAGTGAAAGCTTTAACTTATTGGCCATATTATGTGTCACGAAAATTTTATAAAAACAATAATATTAAAAGTTACAATGGAAGAAAAAGAGGAAGAGGAAAAGCGAGACTCCGATATACGAAAGAGGTTATTATTGATGTAAATTGTAATTACTATGAAACGGAAAGCACCGAGAAGATTTGTGTGGAGAACTGCTACAACAACCAATCTGCGGATTGCTAACTAAAGAAGAAAGTAGTCTACTAAAATTTTGTAGTCTTACTGGAGGCCGGCCTGCCCGTAACTGCCTCTCGTGCGTTTGAACGTCCGCCTTGGCATTTCTCTTGAACTCCTAACTACAGATCTACAATAGAGAATTTTTCTGGAGGCATAAGAGGATGTGACGTGTAAATTAGGAATTCAGTAAAGAGAAGTTCTCTAGCTTTTCCATTCTAACTACACTCTCATCTACACGAGGTGAGGATTTATACGCCGAGTAATGCAAGGTTCTGGTAACCAACCTTTTTGGCGGAATGATTCGATAAACAGACGTGGGGTGGGGTCTTGCCAATGCGGCCTAGAGCTAATCTTGGATCCTGGCTTGGCAGGATGGTGTGACGATTTAAATTGTAACATTTACAGAATAAAAAAATAAAAAAAAATTTAATTAATTAAGGTTGCGTACAATTGACCATTTAAATCTCACAATAATAATAATAAAAACATGTAGGTACTAAGTGTGAATGGAAGAAGTAATTAATAAAGGCAAAGTATCCATAAAGAAAAGGCATATTGTAAATAATTATTATGTTCGTATTTAACCCTTTGCTTGCTATCAAGCGCCTACCTGTTGATACCGGACTCGACATGTTTTCCGAGTCTACGGTAATTAAAAATAATAGAGTAAACTAATGTTAATAATTAAAGTATCTGTAGACACAGGTAGTAACTAAAACAATTAATTTAAATGATGTATTTTTATCTAGCGATAGTCTGTATAAATAAAAACGTTTATTTAAAGAGAAACAGGAACTATATATGCTCGCGGAATAAACACCCCCTCTCTCTTGTCATGTACAAGGGTAGCGGACGAAAAATCGCTCTCTTGCGATGGCGACGCCAAGGAGTGCAGACGCACGAGCAAAATGCTCTGTTCAAAAGTTATGCAATTTGTTGTTAGTTTGGATTAATTAATTATTATTTTGTAGTTTACTAACTGTTAAAAAAAAAGTGTAACATGTAACGTTAACAAAAAGAAAATTCCAAAAAACTTTGTAACAAGAAGAAAGATGTAACTACAAACGACGAGTGTTAATAAAAAAAAAAACGATGACTGAAATCTTCACCTATGGACGAATCTTTTCAACATCTGACCTGTGGTCATGGACCATCTAAATGAGAACTCTAGTATACCCTACCGATGATGCAGTTCGAGACATCTGAGAATCAACGAGTATCGGCGTAGAAGACTCTACCTATCCTGCAGACGTATTAAGCCATGAACAACCGTGACCAGACCAAAACGAGGACGACGTTTTAGGACTCCCAAGACGGAACCACATGGAGGCGATTACTACATCCAAAAATAGAGGTGACTCGATAGCACGTCTATCGAGGAATAATGATAATAGTTTTTGTAACACAATACTCTATTTAAGAGACTTTCAGAGACGATTGATTTTATAAGAATATAAAAACTTAAATTTGAGAATTTAATTGTAACTATTCAATATCATTCAATTGTAACAGTTTAGATATTAACGTAACGTAGTGTTATTAATACCATTCTTCTAATGGAATATATATAAAGCAAAAAGGTAAAAGTCTTGCAAGATAAAATTTTGAATTAAATATAATTAAAAGATTAGAGACTAAATGCCAATGGTTACCCGGATCCGGGGGTATAGCTAGATAAATTTGTTCTGATCCCATATTCTAAATAAAGCATTTCACTTAAATTTATTAATTTAATTAATAATGTCATGGGATCTGTTCTTTGGAGTAAATGTTATATTTCAAATGTTTAATAAAGCCAGTCTTCTTGTTACACACATATACTGAGTATATAAATCAACAGTTTCACCTTCCCTGATTCCTTGTATGTCTTACTGTGTGTTGTTCTGATTTAAATTTCAGCTCGTCTCGAATAAGGCAGCCTTAAATAATTGGCAGAACCAATTATTTTGGGTTCCCTCCGTTATAACTCAAAAGAAGAGGTTATAAGATGCGCCACTCTGCTAATTTGTTTAAATTTTGCTACAAATAAAAAAATTAAAAAATTTTTGTGACTTGTGTTGCTAAACAGTAATTGTGTCCCTATTCATAAGCTGTTGATTTATTTACTCGTGTATTTTAATATGTGTCAGAAATTTAAATAAGATAAAAATTAGTAATTAATATTATAGTAATATAGTATGGATAATTTTATTAGTAAATATGATATGTGTAAAGTAAGAGTAACATATAGTCCAATGTAAACAAACCATGTAGGTACTTGTTAAAAGTCCCATTCATAAACAACCCCCATTCACGACAATCTCGGACATGTAAATTTCCTGTTGGCGATTGTTTAATATTATCGTAGTCGGTCTCCCCAGTTAGAGTGAGAACAATCGGTCACCCTTCTTGTGTGGTGTATTGTTATTTGAAGCGTGTCTGTTCATGTGTTGATAACCGAAGGGGGAATCTTTTGCCGTAAGCATCTGTAAGACTGTGTGAGATTTCTCTCTCTCTCTATGTAAAATGACAACCTTTGTCATCTCATTTTAATTGTTTATTAATAAACGTGTAAGAATACGATTTATTCATATTGTTATGTTTGTGTAAAATGATATAGCGTTGTATAGTAGTAAATACTAATCGTAGAATAATTAGTTCTTGCCACTTTACGAAAATGGCTGAATTTAATCCTGATTTATTAGTAAAAGATGAGCTATGCTACGAAGCACTTTTACGAGGTCTAAAACACGTGAATGTAACCGTGTCTGAATTACGAAAATCATTACGCCAAACCGGATCAGAGACAACCTCGCAGTTAGATAAATTGCGTGAACTCGATTATGACGGCGAACGAGAAACCTGTTATGCGAAATATCGGGAACTGATAGTATTATCTCAGAACCTTAAGGACAAGAAATCACCCACGGAACTTTTGCGCGTTACGCAACGTATAGAACATTTAACCCGGCGATTAAATAATTTATTAAGCTGGCCCGACGTCCCCGTCGTCCCCGCCGATGTGCAGAAATTTGCAGACGAGGCATTACGCCAATTACCTATAATTATTAACGACTTACGTCGAAAGTCAGATGAATCGAGAATGGAGGAAATTGAGCAATACTTACAAAAATTATATATCTCCTCTGTTCAATCCCCTAATGTAGAAGAACCCCCACCACCTAAAGTTCAGCGTACTCGTACTAGTCAAAATGCGACCACTAATTCTTCGAAGGAAATACAAAACGTAAATTTGAATGTTGAACTCTACGGAAAGATTTCCCACCCAGTAGAGAAAATAATTAATGAGATTCCTTACACCGATGGGTTAAGTATAACGATACTGTTAACTTTTATAAAATACCTGCTGCAAATAAAAGATTTACAACAATTAAACGATCGGCAAATACTGCAAGTAATATTACCCAAATGTAAACCACCATTACGAGATCGTGTACTAGAAACGTTAAACTCAAGTCTTTCAGTAGAAGATCTTCATGCGAATATAATCAAATATTTTATCCCCACTGGAATTTATGAGGATATCAAAAGAAGTACTCTACTTAGAGTACAAGGAGCTCGCGAAAGACTGGCTCACTATATTGCGGATATCCGAGAATCTTCACGTATACTACAAGTCGAGTGGACTGAAAAACAATTGGTCGATACGATCCTAGTAGGCTTGTCTCCTGATGAACGCTCCCGTTTAGCACTAATAAGTAGACCCCTTACGTTCGCGGACTTTGAACAATGTAGTATTCATTCTTCCAATGTTTGGTACGCAGATCAGCACAGACATGCATCGATATCCACTCCACAAAATAGAAAAGAAATGCATGCCTTAGTATCTGACGCAAGAAGTATACAAGAAAGAAGACCGTTTCGAAGATCAACCAATGGCCATGGTAAGTCCCAGGAGGCTCAACCACTCCAGGAAACCAGTAAGACACAACGTAAAGAATATGTGTGTTATAACTGCGGAAAATCTGGACATCTCATTAGATACTGTAAACAAAAAAGGTATAATCAAAAAACTCATTATCCAAAAAACATGTAAGGCAGGGAGATCCAAAACCCTGTGTCTTCCGCAGCATCGTAAAAAAAGGTAAACCCCTGAGAGTCAACAAAATAAAAAAAAATAATAATAATAACAAAAGAAAACTAGACCCCTATGTAAAAAAATTTATAGATAAATGTAACGCTATTAATAAGTGTAATTTCAGTAAGTGTCAATTACCTTATGTACAAGTTGACCTTGGTGTAACATCCACCCTTGGTTTAATTGATTCCGGATCAACGCGAAGTTTAATTAGTCATGACCTCGCCAATAAGTTATTTAAACATAATTTAGTAAAACGCAGTCAATCTGTAAACATTAAATGCTCAACCGCTAACAAACAAAACTTAATAATAAAACTTATCATCACTTGTAAAGTTAAAATAAAACATTTGACGTGGTATTTTCCAATGTTAGTAAGCGACGAATTAGGACCCGAGTTAATATTGGGAGCCGATTTTATCAGTAAAACAGGAATAATTCTAAATATTCATGATAAGAAATTTTACTTTGGATTCGATCGTTCACGGAAATATAACTTAGAGGATAATTCAAATAACAGAGAAAGTACTAGCACTACTTCTTCTCATCTAAAGTATCACGAATGTGAATTAGGTCATCTAGAAAGTAAAGATAGACGTAACATACAAAAGTTAATAAATCAATTCTCCAATGTGCTCACCCCTAAGTTAGGACTGACGGATCTGATAGAGTATAAGATAAATTTGAGCGATAATAAAGTAATACGTTTAGCTCCATACAAGTTATCACCGCCAAAAATGGAAGTAATGAGGAACCAAATTAATAAACTATTAGAACAAGGAGTCATCGAACCCTCTACTTCATCTTATTCATCCCCTGCGTTTTTAGTACCCAAAAGCAACGATAAACATAGATTAGTTGTAGACTATAGACAACTAAATAAACGGATAGAATTTGAATCCATTCCACTTCCCGACATCCACAGTGCTTTTCATTATTTTATGAAAGCAAAAATTTTTACCATTATGGATTTGAATCAGGCTTTTCATCAGATACCACTTTCAGAAGAATCGAAACGTCTCACCGCTTTTGCCGTGCCTTTCAACCTATACCAATTTACTAGGGTACCTTTTGGTATATCCCAAGGTAGTTCTGTATGTAGCAGATTGTTAGAAAAATTATTTCACGACATAAAGTTTAAATATGTGTACCACTACCTAGACGATATTGTTATTTACAGCGAGACAATGGAACAACATCTTGCACATATACGTGAAGTATTATCACGATTAGAGAAAGCTGGATTAACTGTAAACCCCAGTAAAGTAAATTTTGCTGTGACACAATTCTCCTTTTTAGGTCACATCGTAAAAGCCAACGGAAAGGTAAGCATAGACCCAGAGCGAACCCGTGCTATCAGAGAATTTTTACCACCGCGGGATGCGAAAGGAATTGCTCGATTTTTAGGAATGATAAATTATTTCCACAAGTATATCCCACATCTAGCCGAAATCGCAGCACCACTAAATACTTTAAGAAAGAAGGGAGTAAAATTTGAGTGGAATGAGCAACGCCAAACCGCATTTGAGAAATTAAAGGAAAGCATCATATCGCCCCCCGTACTACAATTAGCCGATTTTAGTAAACCGTTTGTTGTGCAAACCGACAGTTCAAGTGTAGCCCTAGGTGCAGTAATTTATTAGGAAGAAGATAACTCTAGATTACCAATTAGTTACGCTTCACGCACCCTGACGGACCAAGAAAAGAAATACTCCGCATACGAATTAGAATGTTTAGCTATCGTTTTTGCGTTTGAGAAGTTCAAACCATTTTTAGAACATAAAGAGTTTTTGCTAGAAACAGATAATCAAGCTTTATCCTGGCTACTAAACCACCCAAAACAATTAGGTCGAATCGGAAGATGGGTATTGAGATTAAATTGTTTTAAATTCAAAGTACAACATATTAGAGGCACCCAAAACGTAGTGGCCGATACCCTGTCACGTATGTTCCAGCCTAGTAGTAATAATTACGAAAACAAGAGTAGAGAGACACCGATTATTAATGCGTTAATTACCGAATTTCCTCTTGCATTTACGGATTTAGCCCATTATCAACAACAAGACCCACGTTTGAGTCCGATCATCAAACAACTTGAAAAAGGAAACAAGTCTGAAAAATACCTATTAAATAAGAAAGTATTATGTTGTAGAATAGCTAACGGAAAATATTTGCGAATCATCGCCCCGGATATTATTAAACCTATGCTAATGGAATATTATCACTCTTCCACCATTGGAGCACATATGGGAATAAATAAAACCATACATCGGATTCGGAGAGAATATCACTGGGAAAATATGAACAGTGAGATAGCTAACTTTGTAAAAAGGTGTAAGTTGTGTGCACTCAGCAAACCAGCGAGAAACAGCCAAATAAGTCAGTTAATATCTGAGATTCCTGCCACCCCATTTTCCAAAATTTATTTAGACTTTTCTGGACCCTACCCACGTTCCAAGTCAGGAAATACTATGTTACTAATTTGCGTAGATTCGTTTAGTAAGTTCGTCTGGATGTCCCCCATGCGGCGAGCTTTAGCTACGACAACAGTAAGCATTTTACAGAATAGATTATTCAAAGATTTCGGTATTCCAGTCCATCTAGTGTCGGATAACGGACCACAGTTTAAGTCTAAGGAATTCAGGAACATGTGTTTCAAACTAGGTATAAACCACATTACCACTACCGAGTGTCGTCCGCAAGGTAATATAGCTGAGAGGTATTTGCGAAACCTAAAATCTGCTTTAATTGCCTACCATGCTAACGACCATACTTCGTGGGACCAGAACCTATCCTGGATACAATTCGCCTTTAATTCGGCATATCATGAAGGACATAAGTCAACCCCATTCGAACTATTGTTCAAGTATAAACCTAACCACCCATTATCCACAAAGTGGAAAATACATGAATTGTTACCCCTTGAAATTAGGGATAAAAATATTAGAAAGATATGGAACGAAGCGCGCGCTAATTTACGAACAAACTTAGCGAAGTCAAGGAAATATTACGAGCAAAAGAATAAGAATAATAAAGTAAAATATCAAATCGGAGACTTAGTTATGTATAACACGCACCCAACGAGTAGTGCAGTCGATAAGACAACTTCCAAGCTATCTTACAGATGGTGCGGTCCTTATCAAATTCACAAATACTTAACTCCGGTAACTGTGACCCTGTACGAACCCTCTACTCAAAAATATGTGCGAAGGACACATATTTCACAGATAAAACGTTATCTTGAAGAAGAAAATAGTAGAGTGTCAGTTAATTAAATAAGTAAATGTGAAAACAATGTTTAGTACTCAACCGCAAAAGTACTTGAGTAACCTTTGGCTACCTTGTCGTATAAGTAGGTACGAGGCCTGATCAACCTTGAATCCTCTTCATCGAAAGTAGAGCAAAGCAAGAAGTCAGCTGACATCCAATAAAAGTAATGGAGTAATTAAAGAGTAAATTCTATAACGAAGAAAAACTCTCACGAAAGAAAAAGGAAAAATCCGGTAGTAGTAATAAGTAGTAGAGTTAAGGAAATTTAGAATGTTGAAAATACTTTATAATGTAAATTTTATGTAGTAATAGAATTAGCGTGTAAAACATGAAGTATATGTATAGATGGTAAGAAACAGCCAGTCAAGAATGACTTATGCTGCTAGTAATTATATACAGCCAGAAACGGGTGAGAGAAATTTCACACGGAACTCCCCAAGCATACTCTCGGTACATAGCTGATCAAAATTTTAGGAGTCTGTGTTGGTAAGGAGGCGGAGTATGCGACGATTTAAATTGTGACATTTACAGAATAAAAAAAAAAAAAAAATTTAATTAATTAAGGTTGCGTACAATTGACCATTTAAATCTCACAATAATAATAATAAAAACATGTAGGTACTAAGTGTGAATGGAAGAAGTAATTAATAAAGGCAAAGTATCCATAAAGAAAAGGCATATTGTAAATAATTATTATGTTCGTATTTAACCCTTTGCTTGCTATCAAGCGCCTACCTGTTGATACCGGACTCGACATGTTTTCCGAGTCTACGGTAATTAAAAATAATAGAGTAAACTAATGTTAATAATTAAAGTATCTGTAGACACAGGTAGTAACTAAAACAATTAATTTAAATGATGTATTTTTATCTAGCGATAGTCTGTATAAATAAAAAAGTTTATTTCAAGAGAAACAGGAACTATATATGCTCGCGGAATAAACACCCCCTCTCTCTTGTCATGTACAAGGGTAGCGGACGAAAAATCGCTCTCTTGCGATGACGACGCCAAGGAGTGCAGACGCACGAGCAAAATGCTCTGTTCAAAAGTTATGCAATTTGTTGTTAGTTTGGATTAATTAATTATTATTTTGTAGTTTACTAACTGTTAAAAAAAAAGTGTAACATGTAACGTTAACAAAAAGAAAATTCCAAAAAACTTTGTAACAAGAAGAAAGATGTAACTACAAACGACGAGTGTTAATAAAAAAAAAAACGATGACTGCAATCTTCACCTATGGACGAATCTTTTCAACATCTGACCTGTGGTCATGGACCATCTAAATGAGAACTCTAGTATACCCTACCGATGATGCAGTTCGAGACATCTGAGAATCAACGAGTATCGGCGTAGAAGACTCTACCTATCCTGCAGACGTATTAAGCCATGAACAACCGTGACCAGACCAAGACGAGGACGACGTTTTAGGACTCCCAAGACGGAACCACATGGAGGCGATTACTACATCCAAAAATAGAGGTGACTCGATAGCACGTCTATCGAGGAATAATGATAATAGTTTTTGTAACACAATACTCTATTTAAGAGACTTTCAGAGACGATTGATTTTATAAGAATATAAAAACTTAAATTTGAGAATTTAATTGTAACTATTCAATATCATTCAATTGTAACAGTTTAGATATTAACGTAACGTAGTGTTATTAATACCATTCTTCTAATGGAATATATATAAAGCAAAAAGGTAAAAGTCTTGCAAGATAAAATTTTGAATTAAATATAATTAAAAGATTAGAGACTAAATGCCAATGGTTACCCGGATCCGGGGGTATAGCTAGATAAATTTGTTCTGATCCCATATTCTAAATAAAGCATTTCACTTAAATTTATTAATTTAATTAATAATGTCATGGGATCTGTTCTTTGGAGTAAACGTTATATTTCAAATGTTTAATAAAGCCAGTCTTCTTGTTACACACATATACTGAGTATATAAATCAACAGTTTCACCTTCCCTGATTCCTTGTATATCTTACTGTGTGTTGTTCTGATTTAAATTTCAGCTCGTCTCGAATAAGGCAGCCTTAAATAATTGGCAGAACCAATTATTTTGGGTTCCCTCCGTTATAACTCAAAAGAAGAGGTTATAATGGTGTGCATCGGCAGCAGAATGTACACCTATTGTGGATGCGGAGGAGCCACTAATGGGTCAACGGCTTCAAACGTAGGGTTAGATAAATAATATACTGCGACTGGGAAGAAAACTCCGGTGATGCAAGGTGAAGGCCCTAGGGGAAGAACAACCCGAAATCAAGTTCCTGGACCTGCAAATTGGAGGTTGAGCACAGAGGCAACAGCCCTGTCTTGTAGAAATGCTACCGTTGCGTATTTTCCGATGAAAATTTATAAATACATAAAATGGCCTTAAGTAAAAGGGATACATACTACAATGGATATGCAACAAATTTAATAAAAAATGTTTAAGGTCGTTGGAAAAGTTGAAGGGAAACGCTCTTGAGTTGTAGACCACGCTTACGTTTTCACTACACTCTGTATTCGATATGTACATCTAACATGTGTAAAACACAATAATTTAATTACACTGTTAATTATAAAATTTTCAGATATTAAAAATTATTACCGGTTATCTCAACAAATGTCTGTCGATCAAGATGTTAGACAAGGTGTGCAGTATATCATCTAACTTTTTTAAACTTTATATAGACGATCTAGTAAGGAAATGGACATCTAGTGAACCCTGGTGTTAAGATATCACGAGACAGATATTTAAATGTTTTGTTGTTTCCTAATAATTTGCTTGTGCTTCAAAACACAGTACCTGCTTTACAAAATCTGTTTGTAAGTTTCATCAGATTCGCGAAAAATACAATGTGAAAATCTCTACTATAAAAACAAAGGCAATGGCATTTCGAGGCAAGAAACCGTTAAGAACAAAAGTAATGATCACATTCTCAACCAGGTGACCCGTTTTAATTACTTGGAAATTATATTGGCTATGATAGGAAATGTAATGTTGATGTTATGTTGGAAAAGTTCCACATGGTCTGTGGGACAATAAACCGTATTTTTAGAAACAAGTTACTTCCAAATATACGATGAAAGTTTCACCAAGTCATGACAGTTCCAGTACTGTCCTATTGGTGTGAATTAAGGACGACTGCCAAAAACAAGAAAGTAAAATACAGGCGTGGGAAATGTCGTCCTTAAGAGGAGTAAAAAGTGTTCTAAGCCTGATCGTATAAAGAATGAGGTTATAACAGAAGAAAATTAACTTCAATAAAAGATTAAAAGATTACAAAACGTATAAAAAACATTTAGAAACAATGTCAGATTCAAGACTAGTCAGAAAATTTTGGAAACATAAACATATATGACACAGGTGTGTGTGTAGACCCAGGAAGACATGGCTGGAGGATCTTTGAAGGCGAAACAGGCAGCACCTTGCTTATGTCGTGATGTGAAGATGATGATTATAAAACCCATTATAAACGTCTTAGTATATTTTGTAGTAATTACCAATGATTAAATTACTTATATCAATTTAATTTAAACCATAAAATGAACTTCAGACCTTAAAGTCGAACCACTAAACCTGTCTCTTGTTGTCAAAATACAAAGTTGTACCTCGTAGCTTTACGCAACCCGCAGTTTTATTGCAGTAATTATTGTGTATTGCAAACAATCTCTTTATTACGAAAAGGTTGTTTTGAGCCTCAAATTACCTTTAAAATGCAAGAAAACAAGACACGGCAAGATACTTAATCCAAAATTTTAATCTACTACGTATCAAGCACAATGCAAACTTAAGAAAAGCACAAACTTATGTTTGCTCGATGCATACTTAAGTAATGTAATCGAATCACGTACATAAGTTTATCGAAAGAAACTGTAACGTTTATAATACAGTCTTGTATTACACGAGTCACTTGTACTGCAAACTGCTTAAACAACAACTTTATAAAAGTTTTTACTCTTGTACTGTATTTAAATTTAACTTTGTAACTTGGAGTAGTGTGTTCTCCTGTCATGTCACTCTCTGTAAAAAGTTTAATTAATATTGAAAATATCCACACAACTTACCTACCAGTTATACTACACAAACAAACGCAATGTGCTAATATGTTCTTTCACTATGCAAGAAAATGTGTAGTTATTAAAGACTCTAAATAAAAATTTTACCTACTACCTTCTTATTCTTCTTAAGAAATTAATTATGGACTCGAAATCAAAGCAACAAGATCTCAGTATGGGATACAGGTTTTAACATCTACATCATCATTGTCTTCTTCTTCTTCTTCTTCTTCTCCTTCTTCTTCTTCTTCTTCTTCTTCTTCTTCTTCTTCTTCTTCTTCTTCTTCTTCTTCGGTGTACGTTCCGAACGTCATAACTCGTGATTAAGGATAGCAATAAGGAGCTTGTTGTGTTCGGACAGTAGTCTCTGCCTTCAGATCAAGAACACTTATTTTTTTGTTACATTATAAAAAAAAGAATTTTCTGTTTTGGATACCCCAGTCTTTCACTCGTTCCATCGTTTCATCGGACGACGTAAACCCAGAAAGTTTACTTAAGCCCGTTATTTATTCATAAATAATTTGTGTTTTATAAAAAGCTACTCATATTACACATTAATTTAAAAATAGAATTCAACTGTAATTATTTTCATGAGAGTCTTACTAAAACCGTACCTATTAAATTCTCCTGTGTTAAGTGATTTATTCCCAATATCGTAACACAACGAATAAGTAAAAAAGTATATTTGTTTCGTAACTGAACGCAGAAGCAACTATCTCGACAATGTCATGAATTATAAATAGATAAATAACATATTTTCGTAGTGCTATGCTTAAGGATCATATTGCCCCATATTCATAGAGTCACAATTGGCTTCATATGGATAGAAACACCGACTGATGACACGGTATTGTAGATAAGAAAATTTTCGTTTTCGGACTTCTCATGTTGTCCTGGTGTCGCGTCCCTTCAATATTTCCAAATTATTGAACAATATTCTAAACAATAGTAACAGTAGTAGCAGCAACAATCATAACAATAAGAAGTCTTTAACGATGGAAGGTTTACCGAGAATCGGTCCTCGTTAAACCTTCTACCGTGAAAAATTTTATTACTCGACGGTCACTATAAAATTAAGGATTCAATAAGAAAAAAAAATTATTAAAAATAACAGTACTAAAAAAGGGGGACTAAAGGTAAATATGAATAAAACAAAATACATGGCAATAGGTGACCTTCATCAAGACTTCATGGAGAAAATTTCATATACAGAAGAATACAAGTATTTAGAGTTGAAATTACGGTCAGTGGGAAGCGAGACAAAGAAATACAATCTATAATTAGTTTGGGAAAGATATTAAAGACATTATTTTGGGCTATACCTACATTAAATGGAGTTCTGTGGAATAAGCAAATTACAGCAGAAATTAAAACAAAAATATTTAAAACCATTGTTAGAAGTATCATGAATTACGGCTCTGAAGCTTGGACTACTAATAAACACACAAGAACAAAATTAATGACAGCAGAGATGGACTTTTGGAGACGTTCGGTTAGAGTATATATACGTGAAACAATTAGAAATGAAGTCACTAAGGACAGAATGAATGTGAAAACTCAATTGTTGATTTTAATTTTCGTTCGAGAATTTTTGAAAACCATTGTTCGAGAATAAAGTTCGGTAATTTTTTAGTGTAGTAGATTTATTATGAACACACTAAAATTTAATGATACATGAATCTGAATTTTTACTGTGCTCTTGTGTCTATCTCGGTTCGAGGCTAACTGGTAACTAACTGACTAACTCGACACAACACAACCAGTTCCCGTCCTGCAGAGCGCAGCACACACTTGGAAGACGCCGCGCAGTTGAAGAATGCTGAACATCCCGCCCGCCTTGAAAGGATTTGGCCTTTCAATTTGTGTTTCCGATGGGAAGTGGGCACAGACGAGTCATCGCCCGCCGCAGGACTCCATGTGAGGTTTGCACTGTGGCGACACGAGGAACTCCATCTTGACCAGCATGCAGCTCTCTAATACGTCCCAGGTTCCACATGAGGGGTGGTCTGAACTCCTCCTTGATGAGTACCAAGGATCCCACTTGTATTGGTGTTGCGGAAGAAGTCCATTTCGTGCGCTGTTGCAGTGTAGACAGGTACTCTGTAGACCATCGTTTCCATAAGAATTGCACCAGGTGTTGAACTCGTTGCCAGCGGTTAATTCGGTTGAATGGGGTTAGAGATAAGTCAGGTTCAGGGAAGTAATTGGGGAACCAATAAGAAAATTCCCTGGGGTTAACGGCTGAAGATCGTTGGGATCGGAAGAAAGTGGGGTAAGGGGCGCGAATTGACACAGGCTTCAATCTAACATAACAACGTATTAAATTCTTTGAATGTTAATTGGATATTCCCAACAACTCGTTTTATGTGATGTTTTACAGTTTTGACGCCTGCCTCCCACAAGCCACCAAAATGTGGTGAATTCGCTGGAATGAAGTGCCAATTTATATTTTCTTCCACTAAGGATTGTGTTAAGCACTTCTTATTTTCCCTTATGAATTTCATTAATTCTTGTAATTCATTTCTTGCTCCTACAAAATGTGTTGCATTGTCGCTGTATATGTTTGTGACCCTTCCTCGTCTGGACATAAAGCGTCTTAACGCAGCTAGAAAGGCTGATGTTGTGAGACTTTTAACGATTTCAATGTGGATACTCTTGGTGGCCATGCAGATAAAAAGTGCAATATAAGCCTTGTATGGAGATGATTTTCGTTGCATAACTCGTTTGATAAATATTGGGCCACAATACCACAGTTTATGAATGGTCGGTCAGGAATAACACGGCACGACGGTACGTTTCCCAATGGTTGAAATGTGGCATTTGGATTATTTCTTGAGCAGGTTACACATTTCTTGATTATTCGCTTGGTCAATATCTTGCCATTTATTGGAAAAATTGTCTTCTCACTTGTGCTACTAGTGCCTGTGGTCCTGAATGCATGGATACTACGTGTTCTCTTCTTATAATAAATTCTGTTATACGAGTATAGTCCTTTTCAGGAAGTAAAATTGGATGTTTCTGATCATAGTGAATTTTTGCTTGCGTAAATCTACCGCCGACCCTGATAATTACATTTGAATCTACGAAGGGGGCTAGAGAACGTACATTGCTTCTCTTCCTGATCTGGCCGGTGTAGTTGAGATCCTGGATTTCTTCACTAAAATGCAATAATTGAATTTGTCTAATTCAGAATACCTTTGCGTTTTGAATTTCTTCTACCATGAGTGGACCACATTTTATATTACTTGCAGGAGTTTTCAGATTGTGAATAAAATATTTGCAATAAACTGTTATACGCAGAAGTGCGTATATTACCATTTGTTTTCAGTTCAAAGGTTGAATTTTTGGACGTATGTGCGATGGTCGTCTTTCTCTCTTCTAGCTCTACAGACTTGCAGGTTGTAGAATTGGAGTCACACGATAAGCTCCTTGGCCAACATTCTCTTTCTTCTGCTAACCACGCAGGTCCAGTCCACCATAAAGCACAGTTAATCAACTCCTTGGGGAACGCACCTCGTGACAAAATATCCGCCGGGTTTTGTTGAGACTTAATGTGATACCAAGTTCCATGTTTAGTTGCTGTCTGAATTTCAGAGACTCTATTACCGACGAAGGTTTTCCATGTATTTGGAGGCGAAGCCAACCAATGGAGTCCAAAATGTGTATGAGCTGATGTTGCTGCCCAACGTATTTGAGATCTTCTAGGTAAGACGAGCTAATAGTACTGCTCCACAAAGTTCTAATCGAGGGAGAGAAATGTTTTTTATAGGGGCGACTCGTGATTTTGCGCACAAAAGATATGCTGAAGTATTACCATTGACGTCTGTACATCGTAGATATGTACAGGCACCAAAGCATCTCTCTGATGCATAGCAAAATCCATGAAATTCTATTGTGGAAACACCAAGAAGGGAGGTTATGCGACGATTGATGACTAAATTGTTTAACTCCTCAAGTTTTTTCTTGTATTGAGTCCAAGTTTTGTAAATATGTGTTGGAACCGTTTCATCCCATGATAGGTCCAACTGCCATAAATTCTGCATTAGCACCTTAGCATTTACCAGCACTGGAGATATAAGACCTAATGGATCAAACAATCTGCATATTTCTGATAGTATTGACCTGTTTGTTACAGGACCGATTGCTGTGTATGGTGTTGTCTTATAATGAAAGGTGTCTGTATCAGGTTTCCAACGCACTCCCATAGTCTTTTTTGTATCATGTCCACCTCGTATAAGGTACTCACTCTCTGTGTTGTCTGAATCTATAAATTCTAATAACTGTGGATTATTAGAACACCATTTATGAAGTTCGAAACCACCTCGTTTAAGTAAAAGCACTAATTCTCTCTGTAGTCGTTGTACTGTTTTCATGGAATTGCAACCAGTAAGAACATCATCTACGTAAAAATCATTCTTGATGCATCTTGAAGCAAGAGGAAATTCCACTGATTCCATGTGTGCTAGATATTGAAGAGATTTTATCGCAAGATACGGAGCAGCGGATGTGCCGTAAGTGACAGTGTTCAATTTGTATATTTGGATAGGTGGATCTGAGTCCCATCGCCAGACGATACGCTGGAAATCTCTGTGAATTGGATGCATTAGAACTTGTCGATACATTTGTTTAATATGGGCGCAAAAAACATATCTGGGGAGGCGGAACGACAACAAAATATCAATTAGATCACGTTGTATGGTTGGACCCACCATCAATGCTTGGTTCACAGATATTCCTGTTGATATCCTTGACGATGCGTCAAACACGACTCGAACTCTTGTACTCAAACTTGAGTTCTTTATAACCGGGTGATGTGGCATGTAGTAGTGATCCTCAGGTTCACGCTCTTCTTCGACTAGTTCCATGTAATTAGATTTTTGATATTCATTCATAAAAGCAACATGCGACTCTCTTAATTATGCATGCCTTGACAGTCGCTGTTCTAAGCTCTTGAGTCGGGTTTCAGCTTGTTCACGAGATTAACCAAGTTGACTGATTTCCCTTGAGAATGGCAATTGAGCCATTATCGGTTCTGTAATGTAATGCGCCCAGTATCGGTTCTGCTGACACGAGACATATAATGCTCTTCACATTCTTGTTCTTGTTTCGATAAAGGGTGTCGGTTTTCACAGTTCTCAACTTCCCAAAATGCTGACATAAGTTCTTCAAGATTTAAATTGTGACTGGAATTACAAACCGTTTGTTTTTTAATATGGTTGCTATTTTGATTGTTTGTTCTCCCACACACGATCCAACCTATCACTGTTTTTTGCAAGGTAGGTTGATTATCGTGTTTAATCTGTCCAATACACAACAGAGTGAAGAAAATATCAGATCCAAGTAATCCATCCATCTTGTGCGGTACGTGGAATTGTGGATCCGCAAGGTTAATGTTTTTAGGAATATGTAACAAATTACGATCTGTGTGGGCTGTCGGCAGTTTGTCTGTAATTCGTGGTATGACAGAGAATTCCAATTCTTGTTGGAAGCCATTATATCTTGATTTAATGACTGTACGAACAGTATGTCGTATTGCAGTAGTCTTTGTATTTATTCAAGTCACTAACATAGGGGACTTATGACGTTTTAATCCTAATGATGTGGCCAGAGATTCAGTCATGAAATGTGACTGAGATCCTGAGTCAAGCAAAAATCGACATGAGAAAACTGCTCCTTGAGAATCTTGTATGTTTAGAAATGCTGTGGCTAGTAAAACATTGTCATTGGTATTGGAACAAATTGCAACCGTCGGCTTATTGAGCAACTCTGATTGCGAAGCTGAAGTTTGTGAAATTGCCTGAGGCGGTGATGAAGGTTTGGACATGGGTTGCTGAGAGTGCAAGTGCAACAAAGTATTATGACGCTTGTAGCAGGTTTTACATGAATGAGTGTTTTCACAGGTTGCTGCTTTATGACCTGGTTTCAAACAATCGATACAGAGTTGAAGTTCTTTGACCTTAGTGATTCGATCACATGGATTCAACTTCAGGAAATGTTAGCATTGAAATAGCCGGTGGAATTTACTGCACATGGGACATTTTTGTAAATTTGTGAATACAAATGCGGTCTGAAAATCTTGTGACGATTTTCATTGAGGTGTGGCATTAACTGGACGTGATTTGGGCTTAGAATGCATTTTCTGACCCTCTTTGCAACTTCCAAAATGTTGCTTCTGTTTTCCAAGATGTTAATAGTTTCGGAATAGGTTGTCAGTTCTGTTGTGGATGTACTGGCTTCCCACGCATGCCTGGTTGATTGATCGAATTTTTTTACAATAAGATATGTAATTACTGCATCCCAGTGCTGAACTGGCTGTCCAAGAGATTTCAGTGCTCTCATATGCCTTTGAATATTGTTTGAAAACTGTCTATTGGAGGTGGCTGTTTCTTTGTCTAAAACTGAAAGATTGAATAATGATTGCAAATGTTTGTTTATGATTAATTTCTTGTTGTCATATCTTGCCTTCAGTAAATCCCAGGCGACCTGGTAATTGGCTGATGAGACTTCCAATGAATTAATAATCTGGCTTGCGCCATTCCGTAATGTTGATTTTAAGTAATGTAAGCTTTGAACATCACTCAGCGAATCGTTGTCATGAATTAAGGCTCTAAATGAATCTTGGAAAGAAGGCCATTCGTCATATGAATCGACACAACACAACCAGTTCCCGTCCTGCAGAGCGCATCACACACTTGGAAGACGCCGCGCAGTTGAAGAATGCTGAACACCAAACAAAAAATTGCAATGGTATGGACACACGAAAAGAATTACACAGGAAAGATTGCTAAGGAGAATTATGGAATTGACCCCACCAGGAAGAATAAAAAGAGGAAAACCGCCTACCACCTGGATAAAAGAGGTTCAGACTATATTAAGGGCACGAGAAATTGAAGATCTTTGGTTAGACAAGCAGCAGTGGAAGATGAGAATTCAACCACTTCTGTAATCTTTGATTGCGAAAACTGTGTAAACATTTGTACAGCCAGAATAATAAGTAACTTACAAAAAAGGAAGTATTTATGGTGGAGAATTTTACGGCCAAAGCAGAATAAATCATAAATATTAAACGTTATTGCTGTGTTGCTTTCTACGGTGTTTAATTACTTCCGTACATTAAAAAATTGATATTTACGTAACACTTTTATATAATGGCAAAAAGTATGGGAAAAATAGAGTTTATTATACTCTAGGATTACAAACAAGGTTGCGTAATTTATAAACACGCAAAGCTACACAATCGACACGCCCACCCGTATCTGCAACAATATAAAAGCTCTAATATCTTTCCGGTCGTGTGAGCAGACCAGGCACTGTTTGGATTGTTGCAGTTGAAATATTATTGTGTTCTTTGTTTGTTTGATCGTGTAGTTTTGTCTGTAATTAATACCAGTTTTGTGTACAATCCGTCTGCTTTGTGTTTCAAATTCACCCGTTATCCGGTCTGCCAGTTTAAGCGCTCGCGTGTCAATTTATTGTGCGCCAATATTCTCTCACCGTTTGCTTTTACCTAACACTCAGCAAATTGATTCAATCCAGTCGCTTTGGGATCATTGTTTGTTGAGTTGAAACAATACAGTGAAACTCTTGTAAAAAAATGGCGTCGAATTTAACTAACGCTTTTCGGAATGAATAGAATAAAATGTACCTCTTTTATCTGTCTACTGGCTTTTCCTTTTTTACATTTCACTATGCATTTCTAGACATATGTCCAATCTTCATGTGTAATCCCTAAGTAAAGGTTGTCAGATAATTAAAACAACATAATTAATGCGGTTCAAGTCACTGTATGATAATTATATAATTTACCTTATAATTTCCATCAAGTGACGTCAAGCGTAATTTGTGCTGGGTTACGCGTTTCAGGCCATATGACCCATCTTCAGACCTTCACTCCAAAGGAGCTCGTTATATAATAAAATTCATATTAAAACAAACACATAATAAACAAATACGTAAAACACACTGAATGAACATATTATAAGCGTACGATTAACCGACACGGTGCACCGCGTGTAGCATGTCAATACTGTGAAGATGGGTCATATGGCCTGAAACGCGTAACCCAGCACAAATTACGCTTGACGTCACTTGACGGAAATTATAAGGTAAATTATATAATTAAAACAAATTACGTATAATTTACACACGTATCGTAAATAAATAAATATAAAATATGTAAACACCATGTGTGTTCCGTGTTTAAATTTATAAACATTACTGAGGAATTTACATCTGAAGATGGCATATATGTCCAGAAACACGTAGTGAAATATATAAAACTAAAAACCACTAGACGCATAAAAGAGGTAAATATTAGTCTAGTCATATACGTATAAGATGCTTGGATACTGAAAGCATGAATTTAAAAGCTTTTCTGAAAACCTTTTCATACCATCAGAAGCACTATCCCCCACATTTGGAGAGTTTTTTAACGGTAGAAGATTTAACGAGAACCGATTCTCAGTAGACCTTCCATCGTTAAAGACTTCTTATTGTTATGATTGTTGCCGCTTCCGCTGTTGTTATTGTTGGTGTTGTTGTTATTATCATCATTATCATAACCACCATTCCAAGGACTAGGCCTTAGACCTGTTCCGGAATCCATCTCCTCGTCGGTCTACCGACATCTCTCTTCCCAGTAGGGTGATAACCCAAGGCAGCCACGGGTAGACGGATATCAGGCATTCGATTCAAGAGTTCACACCATCTCGTTCTGTGGTCTTCAACCTTCTGGTGCAACGACACAATGTTTGCGTCTAACATCCTCGTTGCTTTTCCGATCCAGGAGAGAACAACCTTGCGTCCATCTCTGAAATTTCATTTCACTTCCCTGATTCTTCTTTTACCAAGAGTCCACGTCTCACTAGCATACAGGAATGTGGGGACAGCCAAAGTTTTGTAAGATTTTATTCGGGTATCCTTTTGCGTTAACTTAGGTGGTTTTGCCGTATTTCCCATCCGATTTCGGAGGTTCGTATAAGTTTTACAAGTACATAATATATTTTTACTTAAGCAGGTTACTGGCCTGCTGTCAAACTCCCAACCTGGAGGACCAGGAAATTTGATTTCGGGCTGCTCTCCCCGTAGAGAATTGCTTTCACTTCAGCTGACGAGGTATCGCTGCCCAATTGCAGTAGACTAACTAACTCAGCCCATGTGTGCAGCCTACTGTAGGCTCCTCCGTCTCCACAGTAGATACTCAAACTGCTGCCGACGTCCACCATCCTGCCAGGCCAGGACCCAGGCTGCCCTCATAGAACCCCCATCTTTCGTTTGCTTACCGATACACTCCGCCGAAGGGATTACATTCTTTCTTATAAGTACTGATTTTTAAGAGAGTTCTTCTTCTTCTTCTTCTTCTTCTTCTCTTCTTCTTCTTCTTCTTCTTCTTCTTCTTCTTCTTCTTCTTCTTCTTCTTCTTCTTCTTCTTCTTCTTCTGCTGCTGCTGCTGCTGCTGCTGCTGCTGCTGCTCCTCCTCCTCCTCCTCCTCCTCTTCAAGGATTAGGTTATATAAAACTGTTCCGACACCATCTCGGACGAACCACGTCTCTTCTACCAGTGGCTTTATAGTTCCAGTCCTTACTCGAGGCTGCTTTGGATGCTACAAGCAATTCAAAGTTTTACATGTACAGGTTACTGGTCTGTTGCAGAGCTCCCTAACAGGAGGACCTGAGGCTCTTCTGTCAGGGTTACTTTTGGGGAGCAGTAGATTCACCCTCACCCTTCTATTTCTAAAATAGGATTTGGTGACTTTATATCAGTTACTATGACACTGAACGTTTCTTAGTATTTCCAGTGCTCACCTATCGGCATCAGTGAGCACTCTAAGATCCTAAGCCAATTAAAAATTAGAATTGAAAAACGGAAACACCCTAGCCTTCGATTACTCTAATAGCGTCGGAGCAAAGAACAAGAGGCAGTGAAGAGAGACTAGACAGTAAAGATTAAAGGAAGGGATCTTATCCAAGACAAGTTGAAGCAAAGTGAGAATCCAGCTAGGGCACATTGGGATTGCCAAGTCCGTATCCACAAGATGTGGACCCCTGAAATTTTGTGAGACGTAGAAAAAATGTAAAGGCATATTCGAATCTGTTTTGTACTTATAAGAAATGGTGAACGTACTGTGTATGCAAATGTCAACTCCACATCGCGTTTTGTTAGACAGTAATTATTTTGTTGTAGTTTATTAGATACAGGTACACAGACGGAAAACGAAGCACTTTCAGCGCATAATCATTGGAGTTTTTCCATCAGTTTAATGACTAGAATAATTTCCCGAAATGTAACACTATTGTTTAGAAACGTTCGGTGAAACTACCCCATAATGCGGCATCAGTTTTCAACAATGGCCGGCTGTAGTATAAGGCCGGAGTATTAAACGTGGCAACGTTGCGTCTGAGGGCTGTAAACATAGTGTAATAAAATAGCTAAAGTAAACCTGTTACGTTTTGATTTAAATGTTATAGCATTACTAAAATCATGAATAGCCCTATTTATAGCTAAATCTAAATTATAGGTCTGTGCGCACTTAGTACTATACATTTAAGTTGAAGAAATTAGTAAATTAGTGTTAGACGTAATGAATTAATTTTATTATATATATAAACTTTCACAATATGAACTTACTTTCATTTATCTTTCCCAAACGTTTCGAGGTGATGTTCCTCTTCCTCAGTGGGAATGAATACTGAATGTCATTTTAACAGTATAACGGTTATGGACTGGTGTGTGTGGTGGGGGTTGTCGAATAATTTTGTTAGATTTATTTAATTTGTATCATATAAATGAGTTAATTATTATATTTCTTAAATAATATAACAGTATTTTACATAATAAACTTTTAATTTGCAAAAAATTAAGGATTATAAAACTGGTGTCAACCGGCAATTAAAAATGACGCGATTTGATTATTGATATACATAAATTAAGAGATCGTCTAGTCGGCCTCAAATATACTGTAAGCTACTGCCAATGGTTGCCACGTTTAATATTCCGGCCTTCTACTAGAGCTGTGTTAATGATACTCAATATCGAAATACGACGACGAATAAACTGGGAATACTGAAGAAAAATACATTTTCTTAATTACTTGGAAATTAATTATTTTAATTTACTTATAATGATTCTTGAATCTCATAACAAAGTATATGCAGTCCTCCTTAAAAAAAATTAAAGATACGTGACGGCATCCAATTAGGAACTCACGAGAGTTTATCTGGTGCCTGATATCGTCGAAAAATATAGGCCTAAGTACGGAGGGAAAATGTACAAAGTGCGGAGATGTTACGAGACGATAAAATAATGGGGTAGAAGGGTGGTTGAGATTTCTCCATGTGCTTACTGTCAAGTGTAGGTACGTGTGCACGGGGTCGAGAATATAATCATAATACGTCACTAAGATCAAAGGTTTCTTTATCATCGACGATCGCAGGCAATTTAGTCAGCCAAAACGCTACGTTGGTTATAAATCTTAATAAACTGTGTGTGTGTGTTCATGTAACTTTAGCTCCAACGTTTACACAGAATAGGCTTCATTAAACATACGTTTTTTAAGCCTTCCTCTTGTGATCCTAACAAAGTCTTTTACTTTGAACCAAAAGTAAGCACATTATCAAACACAAAACTAGACGAAAAACAACCTGGGAAAAATGCTGAAGATCTAAAGAAAGATATATATGAAAAATGAAAAATACATTTACTGAAAAAATACATACGTTTAATTGCTTGTAAATACAAACTTTTAAACGTATTTTACAATTATTCTATAAAATCAAAAATAAAGTTCATTATTATATACACTGAATGCTTTCAATGTTTCACTCAGTTTAAATCTATGATTGATTTCTATGTGGTATGAACATTCTTCTAATTCATAAGGATTAATCCTCTATTTGGACTGCTTCCATCGTAGTATTTTTTCGTTTAACGTTTCTATACCTGGAATCTGGGATCATCCTTAGAAGCTGTGAGTGGCGGTTGAAAGAGCCACTCACAGCTTCTAAGGATGATCCCAGATTCCTCTAATGTTCTTCAATAACTGTCCTGATTCGTTTTACTATGTTTGATATAGGTTTCCTCTTATTAAAATATAATTAGCTAAGACGTTATAAAATATCGGTATGGAGAACCATACATGACTTCCATATTCTAAGATTTATAATTAAAATAATTTTCGAAATGAAATATTACCATAGAAACTACTTCTTTCTACTTACTGCTTCAGCCTTAACCACAGTACTGTGGTCACTAACGTATACCACCTCACGTTATCGCACTCGATTTTCACTGATGATGGAAGTCAATGGCATTGCCGAAACGTCTGGTTTTGTAGAAAACATTGGACTACGGCCAAATATCCCGGGAAGGAATTTTAACAAAAACTACTTCTTTGTTGCCGATAACGTTGTACACATATATATAAAAAATATGCATAAAATTAATGGCTTGTATAAGTTAATGATTGATCTCCATTAAGTAGTTCTCAAGTTTCCAAAGTTTTAATATTATGATGTCCGTAATTAAAACATCAGAGCAGGTTTAGTGTGTATGAGGGTACACCGTGGACAAAAATTTTCAACATTTCCTATTGAGCGTTGCTTAGAATAAAGCTGCGAATCTACAGTGTACGTTTCACAGAACAAACACGCGGAAAAGAAGGAGCGCTCCGACGTCACTCATGGACCCTCAGCATCTTGCAGAGGGTTCATTCCCTAAAGACGAAAAGTCTGTCTATAAATCGTTCCTCTGTAAACACGTGCAGTTACACTGCCCAGCGATCCACAGGAAGCAAATCGCTATCCACTCTGGACACTTTTTCGGCTTGCATGCGTTATGTTGGTATGGGTTCAGCACTTTCCATTTAAAAAGCGTGCAAATGTAAGAAAATAAACATGAATGAGGCCAGAAATAACGCGAATTGTGTGTGTGTGTGTGTGTGTGTGTGTGTGTGTGTGTGTGTGTGTGTGTGTGTGTGTGTGTGTGTGTGTGTGTGTGTGTGTGTGTGTGTGTGTGTGTGTGTGTGTGTGTGTGTGTGTGTGTGTGTGTGTGTGTGTGTGTGTGTGTGTGTGTGTGTGTTCCCTGCCTTTTTACTGCGGTAGTCATAATAATAAAATGGAAACGTAAACAGTACATAACTGAGATATGCTTGCCTGCCAAGCACGATATATTTTCTCTTATACATGATTTACATTAAAATGAAAAAATTATAATTTTATTGCCTGGCAACAAAACTATTTTATTTTCAACAATTACCATTGTTTGAAAAAGTTTAAATGAATTTGGACTGCTTCCATCGTAGTATTTTTTCGTTTAACTTTCTATACCTGGAATCTGGGGTCATCCTTAGAAGCTGTGAGTGGCGGTTGAATTGAAAGACTCTGTTGAAAGAGCCACTCACAGCTTTAAGGATGATCCCAGATTCCAGGTATAGAAACGTGAGGCAAGAAAAGTATTACGTACAATGGAAGCAGTCCGGATAGGGGATTTACCCGTAAGAAATCACCCATCGCTTAGAGGTTTTACACGAATAGGCCAGCCGTGGACCACGCAACTATCATTTCCTTCCCTCCTCCTGCCAGAAGGCCCTCAATCGCACACTATGCGCCGCCTTCCTTTACACTGTCCACCACTTTCTCGTCTTCTTCTCACAGCAAAGAACCTCAAGATTTTGAATTTTGTTTCACGGATGATTCAATTTGATGTCAGATACTGGGGCTTTGCACGCCCAGCGCAATCCTCAGTCAAGGAGAGACTGAAGCTTTTGCTTCTGGGTCTTAGCCAAGTAGCCCCAAACGGGGATCGCGTAAGTAACCATCGGCACCACATAGGTGGAGACGATAAGTTTCCCTAGGCGGCGGGTCATGGCGTTGCTGCATAGCACAGGACGGAGTTGATATAGGCGATTGGCGGTCTTGCGGGCTACTTGTGTGGAGTGTGTCCGCCAGGTAAGACGACGGTCAAGGTGGACCCCGAGGTACTTGACCTCTCGAGACCAGGGTAGCAGAGTATCGCCTACGTATAGTCTCTCTGGAGAAGACTACTGCTGTGCTCTTGGCCGCGTTGAAGGCAACCCTCCATCTCCCTGCCCTCTCAACGTATTCGTCCAATTGTTCCTGCTCTCGCGTGCAACCGGCCTCGGCCACAGTCTCCACGAAGGGCATCAGTTGATGCTTCGAGGAATGCCCGGCTCGAAAACCGAATTGCATGGGGACCAGAATGTGGAACCGTTGAAGGTGATCCGCTAGTCGCCGCTGGACTAGTCGTTCGAAGACATTCATTACGGTCCTTATTGTTTCTTTGTCTATATTTATTATCAAATCAAAATCGTTCTATACTTCTTTGAACCAACCAAATTGTGTTTTAATGTTTCTTATATAGTCGAATATCTCTTTCATTAAACTTTTTTTTTTCATTCTTAATAGAAAGCTATGATATTTCATTTTTCTTCACGTCTGTATAAAAAGCCTACAGAAATCTTTGTAAATTTTTCTATTTGATCTTATTCTAAATTTAAAGCCTTTTATATGTGTTGGAGCATAAATTTGTATTAAACTCTTATCTCCTGTTTTTAATATCTTTTCAGCGTCAAAGACTTTCAAACATTTACATGTATATAAAGCTTCTGGACATATTACCGTTTTGTAAAGTACCGTATTCTATTTCTGCTTAAAGGATTCTTTATTTATATATTTGATGATAATTGTTATGCGATTTCCAATTTTGTACTCTTGTTTTTATACCGTTTTTTTCTGATGCTGTTGGTGTATGCCGACTGTTTTATTAACGCTAAATCGTAATTCTTACTGTTAGTTGGCAATACATTATAAATTCAAAATTACGTCTACAAACTGGGCTGTTAGGCCGTGGTCGGTTGCTATTAAACTGCATCACGTCGGCAACGTTTCGATTCCTCGCCGGGAATCTTCCTCAGGCCGCTAAGAAGTGACACAGCTGTATCAGGTAAAAGCAAACAATACATGATGTTTTAAAAGAAATACTAATGTCAAGTGATATTTTTATGTAATCTTCATTTAACTTAACGTTTCTTTCTATATTTTACATAAAATAACGGAACGATAATGACGTTTGACGTTCCTTGATACAAAGTGCTTTCTCACAAACAAGTCTCTGACGTATTTCCTTGTGGCATGAATACTTACTTTTCAAGTGACAGTAAAAGCTTTGCTCCAGTCAAGAGAAATGTTACACACGCAGCCAAAGTGTCGCCTACGCTGTCGCAGCTGCGTCAGAGACCGTTTCCGTCCAAACATCAATCTACGTAAAACACTTCACATTCATCTCCGTCACCCTTACCATCAATGCCTATGTGATTTGACAAGAAATTCCTTTTTTTGTTTTTGTTTTTTTACATAGATTCTTGAAACGAATTCCATTTATTTTTTACTTACATTTTTGAAATTATCACAAGAGCCGACAAACTTTTCGTCCATTGTATATAACATTATACGACATATTTATTAGGAAGGCTGTCAAGGCCGCAGTCATTGATAAAAGAGTTTATATCCGGGCTGTTTTGTCGTGGTCGACTGCGTAGTTCAGACTTTCTGTAAAGTCAATGTTCTTTTGGCTAAAGCAGACAGTCGAATGTGATGTTGAAGTTTACAAAATGCTATTGTGAACAGAGACACTTAAGCGAACAACACTCATACTGTCACGACGGTCTACTGATCGTCGTAGGTACAGAGGGAAACAAAATACAAGACACCAATTAAGTCACTAATCACCAGCTTTAATTTTCACAGTTAAACAGTTCGTAATTAACAAGAGAGTCTCTTACAACAAATCAAATAAAAATTGTTCACACGCAATAAAATGTCAACTAATATTAAACACAATTGTATTACAATATACCGCCCGATTATAATATACACAGCACTTCACTAATAACCACTTGAACGCACACAGTATCGCCCGACAATAAACTCGAACCGCACTGTAATATATCGCAACTATAACTGAAACTGAACGTCGTTGAGTACTGGTATTTATCCCCCCCCCGAAATACTAGATTATTCCACATACTACGTATTAGCTCTAAATTACGACGTAATTGATTGCGGCCTTGACACAGTGTGTGCGGCCGCGCGAATTATGTCACAGTTTAGCAAATTCGTCGAGAATCACGTACGCCACACACATTAGAGCGAGATTCTTCTGGAACATTCGACAAACACGTAGACTCTTCTGTAACGTCGTAACAATATGAAATCATCACTGTGGATTGTTGTTCCATAGACAATGACTAAACAGAACAACAATCCACGCCCAAACAGGCCGTATATACATTCTTTTATCATTACACATATTTTAAAATACACAAATGGTATATTCTTAATTCGTTGACTGTGAAAAGTATTTTGAATGTCTAAGCAGAGACAGAAATTTGAAAATTTAATACCAGAATTTTGTGCATGTATTTTTATCAGACTAACAAATTCTGTGGTTAACTTTAAATGTATACACATTACTAAGGGATTGTGAAAGCAGTGTCGCTAGCACTGTACAGTGTTACCCCCAGTATGTTAGCCAATAAAATTTTAAATAGTACATTTAACGAGGTAAACTAAAGAATGGCATTCCGCACTAATAACAACATTAGTAAGGTACTCCGACTTAAACCATAGAAATCAGCTGAAGACAAGGCAGGCGTTTATAAAATTACATGCGATGACTGCGATAGCTTATACACTGACCAGACTGTTAGATCATTTATACAACGGTTTAAAGAACATCTACCTAAAAACCCATTAACAAAATGAAGTCAAATTACGCACGTCATTTGACGGACAGTAATCATAATTATACTGATTTCAGACTAAATTTCAAAGCCTTTAGTTATGTAAAAAAGGCAGATATATGAGTGCTGTCGACGAGTTTGAAATAAATAAGGCCTTTAAAAATAAAACAGCAAAGAAGTCCTGCTGAACGAACATCTGAACATTCAGTCCAATTCTCTATACGACACAGCGATAAGATTACAAGACGAGGTCCGCAGTGCACGGTCAATAACAACGTAAGCATAACAGTCGATTATAGTGTTATCGTGGTGCGCACCAACAACACCGCGTGTGTTCCGTTTTCGTGTATTTTATATTTATTTACTACATATGTGTAAATTATAAGTAATTTACTTTAATTTTCTGACGAACTTTACTGAGGGATAAACCTGAAGACGGGAGATATGTCCAGAAACGCATAGTGAAATACAAATATCGGTATGCAGAACCATACATGACTTCGATGTTCTAGGATATATATTTAAAATTATTTTCGAATTGAAATATTTCCATAGAAACTACTTCTTTCTACTTCTTTCTTCAGCCTTAACCACAGTACTGTGGTCACTAATGTATACCACCTCACGTTAGCGCACTCGATTTTCACTGATGGTGGCAATCGATGGCACTGCCAAAACGTCTGGTTTTGTAGAAAACATTGGACCACGGCCAAACAGCCCGGGAAGGAATTTTAAAAACGAACTACTTCGTTGTTGCCGATAACGTAGTACACAAATAAAAAATTATCCCCTCCCCCTTTAACTTTCATTTTCATTTCTAGAAAATTACGCCCTCCCCCTTCAATTACCCTTTCTATTTAAACATATTTCATCTACCTTTTTACAGTGGATAATTATGACCTTCTTTTCAGGATACTTTATTTATCAAAATTAAGTACTTTACTCTTGTTAAAACATTAAATGTTGCCGGTAAACTTTCCCTTCCTTTTAACCGATCTCCACCAAAATGAATAGGCATTGACGCCCCTACACCTCAGGCACGTATGCAAAAAGTTATTTTTGAATTTTTGGAGTTATCGTTTGCCATAGAAAATATTCTACACTCACACACACACACACACACACACACACACACACACACTTTTCGGAAAATGACTTTTCATCATGTTTTGAGGGTAGTACAATCAGAATCAGCCCTTATCTCGAACACAATATTTTTCGCCATCAACATACTTCCATTTCCTTATGGAACATGGAAGTAAAAAAATAAAAGCCACTAGACGGATAAAAGAGGTAAATTTTATCCTATTCATATACATATAAGTGGCTTGGATACTGAAAGATTTATGGTGCGCGCAGGAATTTATCTCGTTAACCATAGATTACTAGCCAGACGCCAGGTCTACTGTCATATAGATTAGGGTACAAAACTGGAGTTGTAAGCGTTAGTGTCTAGAATTAGTAAAAAGTGAAAAACAATTTCAACTAGTTATGGTAGGCTGAACGACCTGAACGTACCCGTAGCTGAAGGGAAAGTAATCGTCTTGAGGTGAAAGCTGAGGTGAGCCCTTTTTCCCGGTCGGCCTATCATCCCTTGTTGAATTGTTTTTTCAGTTTTTACTACTGAAGAAGGCCTCTGGTGGATGTCCGAAACGTATAGTAAATAACATGAACAAACAAGTAATCGACCACGGCCAAATGAATACCCGACAAATCTTACTAGCGACATTACGTGTACCGCTCAGCTGGATGACTACCTGCGAAGGGTCTGATAATGATTTTAAAATAGCTTGGATGCCAAAAACCGTACCACTTGATGGGATGGAAAGGTATTCCACGATACAGATGTTAATTTTTTTGAAATGAGCTTGCAGTACCAGCAGAATATGCGCTGCGCTGATAGAATATTAAATTAGACATCCATATAGGAAATTTATCGCAAAACTTTATAATGACTTTTTCATTATACTGCACCAAAAGCAGCTGTTTTCAGTGTATGCTTTCAGTACCGAAAGTGACGCTTTCTTGTTCTATTTCCTGAGCCCAAGATTTTCTTCGTCTCTTGCGTCCGTTTTTTTACTTCTAGCTGGGCATCGTTGGGCATTCCACAAACATGATCACGTGAAGGGACAGTAAGAACTGTATTTATTCTTGACTTAATACAAAAGCAACACTTGTCAGATTGCTGCTTCAGGCAAATCCATGTTATCGTATAATCCTTTGCCTGACTTTTCTTCCTATAAGCGTAGCCCTCAAAACCAGCACACAAACCGCCCCTATCGTAAGCACTTAACTCTAACTCCATATCGGCCTTTCGAAAATTCAAACATTGTGATCACCTTTGATGTTAAGGTGGTAATGAGATCAAACTAACATCCGGCCCCCGGCCGCTAAAGGTGACAGGTAGCGCACCCTATTGCAATGTGATGCGGTGACATAACGGATATAGTTGAAATGTAACAAAGACAGATCAACGACTCAGAGGAGAATTCTCACCTTTTCCTTCAAATGTAAATGAATTTCTATAATCATTACAATAAACACAGTGTGTACTGCAGTATTTACTCAGCATCAAGAACAATATTTTAATGTTTTACTTCAATGAATAAACATAAACCGCAGTTAATAAAAATATTTTATTAGGCAACAAAAATTTCTAAACATTTTAATTATTTTTTACTTCAATAAACATGCAACTCTTAAATTATAATTAAGCACTTTATTTAAATTATCAATAAAATTCTATAAGATGATGGTAGTCCCCATGCTATTATACGGGTCCGAAAGAATTATACGGTTCCTGGTATTATTACCAGGAAAGAAAGATTATAAACAGATGGAAACTTCTGAAATGAAATATCTTAGATCTGTGGAAGGTTGTGTAAGACTAGATCTCATAAAGAACGAAGATTTAAGACAGGAATTAATAGTACAACCAGTAACGGAAATAGCGAAAAACTATAAAACGATCGAAAGAGCATGTTATGCGCATGTCTCCAGGAAGAATTCCAAGAAAATCATGAAGCCAACCGGAAGAAGAAATGTTGGCAGACCAAGACGGAGTCGGTGAAGCCGGAACAGGCAGCCTGCCTAATCCTGGACAGATAGATGATAATGATGATGATTTAAATCATCTGGCATCAAATAGTACGTTTTTTCGCGTCGTAAATATTTGGTGACCATGAGGAGACTCCTCACAGGTAGATATCAACCAAAGTGGTACGAAATTTCGCGAAAACCCTAGTGTTACAAATTGTCGTTAGTGCGATTTGTTAAATATTAGTTATTTAATTATAGAAGATGTGGCTTGAGTTATAATTTTTTTGAAGATTTTGTTATGACAGACTCTAAATTTTACGAAATCATAATAAACTTTTCAAAAATCTGTGAAAAAAGGGTCAAGGATTGCGATAGAACACAGGATCATGATAAGCAATGAACTATGTCTTATGCATGGATGACGGACATTCTCCTGTTTAAATTTGTCTCTTGTTCAAATTGGTCTTTTAGCTATAGTTTTTGTATTGTATTACCGATAAGAATTTAGAATAGGTCAAACTCTTAAAAATTTTATTCGTCATTTTTCTATGTAATGTGTTTGTGAAAGTGTGCGCGGGTGCGCGAGTTATTAACATTTTTCTATTGTGTCCGTTATTATTATCCGATTGACATGAGACTTGAACAAGACATAAAATTTAATATTAGCTACAATTTCCCTATGTTCTGTGATCTTCAAATAACTGTCAAATGTGATTTTCTGTTATATGAAATCTCTATTTAAAACTCACTCAAGCGTGAGTAATAAAATCCAGATAATTATCTGTGCAGGCTTTGCAATTCCATGCAAATGTTGCATGAAGATCTATTCGTGCCGTGTGTATATTATCATGTTACCGATAATTGGCCAATTAGAACGCAGTAAAATCATTGAAAATTGTCCTGTTGCCATGTGCAGATGAAGGGCAGTTCATCTTGAGCATTCGTCGAGTAAACGTGCGGTCCGCCTTCAAGAAGTTTCTCTGCGTGAACTCGTAAACTGTGCGAAAGGTGTTCGAAAACTTGGAACTCTGTGTGAGTTATTCTACAGACCCAAGTAATTCAGTTCTAACAAATAATATAATTGTAAATTTCAAGTATCCGTGTTAGTCAAGATTTCCTCATAGGTAGTTCTACCGACCGCGGTAGAGCTGGTGACGCGAGGACACTTGAAGACGAGCCGGAAGGTGTGCGCCTATACACCGTCTTTCATTAAACACCCACGTCACACCTTGAGATACGTAAATAAGTAAAACAATATGAAAACATTTTAAAACCCTTTAACAATCAGTAATCAGTGTTATCGCAGTGAGGCAGTGTTGCAGTTCGACGAGCAAGTTCGTGTGTTTATAATCGGGACACCAGGCCAGCAGAATCCACGAGGGAAGGACACGCGAGATATAGGCTACGCATCGCCTTCAGCCATCTCGCCGCATCAAATTGGAACATCTTCACTCAGTAACAATTTCAGATCTGAACTTTATATAAACTGTTTCAAACAATATTTCAAAATTCATAGCATTTGTGTATGTCTAAAATATATTGTATGAACTATTATTCAATTGGTGTGCAATAAATAATTATAATACCTCCAATATAAACTTGTTGATTTATAAAAAACACACTTTAATCCTATGCGCAAGAATTAGTTCAATTGTATTGTCGCAGGATGTTCTATTAAAATTGTATAGTGTAATAGCTTTCCTACTCTGTTATATGATAGCGAGACCTGAACATTAAGAAGATTTTCAATCGTGTCTAGGCTCCATAAATGAAACTTTTACGATCAGTAACAGCATATAGACTACGTACAGTAAAAGCCTGTAAGGGGTCCGATTGTATTAGGAGGAAACTGGACATTTTCAGTAAATTTAAAAATTGGAATCCGGCTGTACGATGTTTACACGTTTTCCGGAACCAAAGATTACAGAAATGATTGAATTCTCATCTTCCACTGCTGGTTGTCCATCCAAAGATTTTCTTCAATTTCTCGTTCCCTCAATATGATCTGAATTTCTTCTATCCAGGTGATAGGTGGTCTTCCTCTTTTCCTTTTTCCTGGTGGGGTCCGTTCCATAACTCTCCTTGACAATCTTTCCTGAGCCATTCTTTACGTGTGTTAAGAATTAATGTTTTATAAATTAATATTGTAGTGGAATTAATTTTGCCAGGATGAAGAAAATAATGATGAGTAAGTGGACTGTAGTTTAATACATTTATTATGTATAAATGTTACAATTTAATTTAGAATTCGAAAGGTTAGCTAAGCCTTGTGCGCATTATGAAGTCTGGAAGATCACATTAGGTTAAAAAATGTTACATTAGAGAAGTGAGGCGCAATTACGCAACACTTGAAGCTACATAAATGAAATGTTGTAGGGCCTAAGGCCTACATAATTTGTCGCGACATTAAAGAAATGAAGTGACAGCCGAAACAACAAGCGCAGTTCACGTCTGCTGCGTTCGGACGCTCGAGGCACTGTAACGTCATGTTCGCCGAAGGAAGCGTGGTTGGACCATGATCAGATTAGCCAACCTTTCGATTATACAATTCCCACATTAGATACCAACATTACTGTCCAACGTGTGACCATACCATTGTAATTTTTGTGTTTGGATAAAACCAAAAATTTAATTTTTCACATTCATTCTGTCTTTAATGACTTCATTTCTAATTTTCTCACGTAAAATTGGAATACTAGAGATGAGATAGTAATAAATCAAAATAAATGACCAAATCGCAAGGAACGGTTCGTAACATATCCAGTTATATATGTTTGTAGTGGTAAAAAAATTCCAGGAAGCCCAAAACCAACATCATAGGTATAAGAGATCCCCGATGGGGAAACAGGCAAACTGTCATTGTCTAACAGCTGAAAGTAGATGTCGTGATAGTGATGAGAATGATAACAATAAAAAGACAACGATTATAACGATGATGATAAAAATGTGAGCCTTGTGTCCGTTTTAAATTTTAATGCAAATTATTTGTGGCTAAAAGATGTAAGTTAAAGGACAAAATATACTCCAGAAAAAATTCTGGCCTCTGAAAGATAATATCTATAAATATCTGGTAAGGCAAATCTAATACGCCGAAAACAAGATTGACAATACTGACCTCGGAAGCCAAAACAAACTTAATCGGTGCCTAATCTCTTAAAGTAGATGATGATAATGATGATGATGATGATGATGATGATGATGATGATGATGATGATGATGATGATGACGACGACGACGACGACGACGACGACGACGGTGGTGGTGGTGGTGGTGGTGATGATGATGATGATGATGATGATGATGATGATGATGATGATGATGATGATGATGATGATGATGATGATGATGATGATGATGATGATGATGATGAAAATATAATGGGTTACGTTCATTTTTTAAATTTTAGTACAAATTATTTGCATATAAAACGATATATATATTAATCAAATATATTTAAAATTTATATTTACTTTACCTCAATATGTTACTTTTTCCTTATTTGGAACATGTTTCGGGACTCATAGTGTTCCCATCATCAGCTTTCCTAATTTTGAATTTTGTGGAGTACCTGTGTGCTGGTTGACTGTTTATATGGCTTCCCATTGGTTTTTGGTTTTTTAAATTGTTATTTTGTGTGAGATTGTGGTGTATATATTAGTATTTTGTGTGTTTTCGATGTTGAGTGCTTTGAAAATTTTACCATGTGTTGTACTGATTTGTATTTGTTCAGGTATTAGTTTGTTTTGTGTCTTGTGTTTGTATATTTGTAAATTCACCCAAATGTTCATTATGGTGCCTTTGTGTGGTATGTGTTTTATTACTGTCATGTTGGTTATGTCTGGGAATTCATGTCCAGTGTGTATTGCATGTGTGGCGAAATTAGATTAATATATTTCTGGTTTTTTGTATGCATTTAGATGTTCAAAATAACGTTTTATCAGTTCTTTTTTTTGTTTTTCCTATGTAACATTATTACAATCTTGGCATTCAATTTTGTATATTCCATTGGTTGTTGTATTATCTTTGTTGTGTAGGTTATTTAGCTTTTGTAAATAATTTTTATTAGTTTTGTATGCTATTTTAATGTCTGTTTTTAAATAGTTTTATTAGTTTTGTCAGTTTTTTATTTATGTATGTGAATGTGGCCCATTTTGTATTTTTGTTATTATTTATTAATAAATTAATTAATCAAAAATATCATCTGCAAAATATCATTTCCACTTTGTGATCGTCCAATAATTTCTATGAAAAGCTCTACAGATTAGTGTATCGCTCAGCGCTAAAGTTATCACTACGTAACGGGGGTAGTAGAAAGATTAAAGGGATAAAACACGGTTCTCTGCTTCTTACCCCTACAAACACGGTGCTTACACGTCCAATACCCTTGCAAATGCATTACGCAATAATACGCTACGGAAAAATACGCTACGAAAATCAAGGTTAGCAACTTTTTCAAGAAGTGAATGATTTTTTTGTGGAACAAATAAATCGCAGGGTCTTCATTTTCTTTATAAATAAGAACGATTACAATCTCACTTCTAGAGAGTTTTGTGTGTGTGTGTGTGTGTGTGTGTGTGTGTGTGTGTGTGTGTGTGTGTGTGTGTGTGTGTGTGTGTGTGTGTGTGTGTGTGTGTGTGTGTGTGTGTGTGTGTGTGTGTGTGTGTGTGTGTGTGTGTGTGTGTGTGTGTGTGTGTGTGTGTGTGTGTGCGCGATATTGTTCTGCTTAATAAAATACGTAGACCAGCCGTGAACACTGATGCTGCAGTTTCCACGGACGACAGGCTTGTGTCAACAGTTGCTGAAAACATGTGGAAGTTCGCATACTGTTGACTTAAAGGATACTACGACTGTCTCACCTATTGTCGTGTTGTTCAGCGGAAGCAAAATACAAACACCAATTAAGTCAATAATTACCAGTATTAATTATTCACAAATAACAATTTGTAATAAACTAGGTACTCTTATAAAATAAGTCGAGTTTTTGTCCATACTAATTATCACCTTATTTCAGAACAGACAGTAAAATACAGGCCTCGGAAATGGCGTTCTTAAGAGGAGTTAAAAGGGGGGGGGTAAACTTGACTGTACAAAAAGTGAAGTCATAAGAAAAGAATTACAGAAAAGAATTCGAGTTTTTAACTAAAAGTTTGTAAACAACGGTTAAAAGAAAATTTAGAAAGAATATCATGTTCAAGACTGGCCAAACAGGTCTGGAAATACAAACATGTAGGACACAGGTGTGCGGGTAGACCCAGACATAGATGGCAGAAAGATCTTTGGAGACAGAACGGCAGCACCTTGCCTATTCCGTCATGTGAAAATAATGATGATTTATTTCGACGTTAGTGCAACAGTATTTAATAACGGCAAAACAGTTAATGTAAAACTTGTTTTCTATATTCCCACAGTAAAAACGGAATTAGCTACTCTATAATACGTTCTAAACTTGATACTAAAACCTATTACAGATTGTGCAAGATATTCTACACCGTATAATGTGCGTGACTGTATGTCTTTCGAGGATGGCGTGCAGGGAGTCCAGTAGCGATCAATCTTCGACGTATAGAAGAATCACAAAGATTCACTCTATACAGCACCATACTCATTTTCAAGTCTTTGCTGGTGGCTCTTGTATTTTTCTTAGCAATTTGAATTAGTTTCCTCTCTTTTCTTGGGCTAAATTTATTCTTCCGACCACATTTTCCTACACGAGAGGGTGCACACTCAGAGCCAGAGTCTAAAGACTTCTTCAATCTACACACAAATGTTTGCAAAATCTTTAACCTATCTGCTATTTATCCTTCTGTATATCGTTTTTCTTGCAGAAGACATTTGGCCAGAGGCACTTTTCTAGAAGAAATATCACTTGTCTTGCCCACTGTCTAAAAATTCCTAACAAAACACTCATAAAGTTTTGTAGAGTACAATATTTAATTTAAAAGTTGTGAAAATTTACGATAAAACTGCAAAAAATGCACAGTGTCTCCTGGTAACCTGTAACAACATGAAATAATGATGCAACACCAAAAAATAACATAACCTCACTTTGAAAATCGTCTGTTAACCAGCTGATTTCTCTGTTCAGTGATGGCAACATGACATATTTCTGAAAATATTTTACGAAATACGTTGAAACCACTCAAAATTAAAAAATATATACACCAAATCATTCTTAAGAGATGAAAAATGAATTATATCAACAATAAAATGATATATGTTATAAACTATTGCTTTATCTTAAAATTAGAAACCAAAAAACTCAAAAAAAATCACAATTATTCTAATCATTTTCACACCTATGTACAACCATCACGTTTACTCCTAGCCTTTCTTGTCGTTTCTTTCATATCTGATATACTGCAACAGTATAAAAGCATTGCAAGTCCAATTAACTTCTCACAACTTCTATGTTCAGTTCAATCAGTTGTATTTTTCACTGTTTGGATTTCAATTGAAAAATTATTGTGTGTTGTTTGTTTGATGATGTGTACCGTTGGCTGTAATTAATGTCAATTGTTCAAACAAACCGAACGTAATACCACCACTTTGTGTTCCAATTCACCCGTTATCCGGTCTGACAGTTTAAGCGTTCTCGTGTCATTACTCTGTTATCTTCTGCCAACATTGCTGTTATCTGACGCTCGACAGATTGCTTGAATCCTGCCATTGCATGAGACCGTGTAGCTGTTTAACAAACAAGAATTGCCTAGCACATTATGACGGGATGAGATGTGATACTAACTTTGTGCGTACTTAGAAACCTTAAGAATTCGAAACACCGTCCATCCACTTTCCAAGCGTGATGATGGATCTCGTTGAGACAACTTTCGATCTTCTTCTTCTTCTTCTTCTTCTTCTTCTTCTTCTTCTTCTTCTTCTTCTTCTTCTTCTTCTTCTTCTTTTCTCCTCTCCTCCTCCTCCTCCTCCTCCTCCTCCTCCTCCTCCTCCTCCTTCTTCTTCTCCTTCTTCTCCTCCTCCTCCTCCTCCTCCTCCTCCTCCTCCTCCTCCTCCTCCTCCTCCTCCTCCTCCTCCTTCTTCTTCCTCTCCTTCTTCTTCTTCTTCTTCTCTTCTTCTTCTTCTTCTTCTTCTTCTTCTTCTTTTCTTCTTCTTCTTCTTCTCTTCTTCTTTTTCTTCTTCTTCTTCTTCTTCTTCTTCTTTTCTGCTTCTTCTTCTTCTTCTTCTTCTTTAGCACTACAATTCAACGTGAACCCTGGCTTCCAACACCAATCTTCTCCAAAGTCTCTCCTGTCCATTGCCATCTCATTGTAACCCCTCACAATCATTCTTCTGAGGTCTTCTAGCAAGACCACTTTCATTCTACTTTGCGAGCACAGTAAGCACAATTTATCAACGTTTGTACTGTTATCAGACGACTAGTTGCCATAAATTTATTATTCTCATTTCTTTTGAAGAAACTTGTAAGGGAATGTTTGACAGATTTGAATGATATACGTCAAAGTAATATTTCAGTTAGAAATAAACAAACGCTAGAGACCTAATTAACTGGAATACAGTGCGTGGTTTTTACACAAACAAAGACTTGTTTTGGAACACCGTAATGAAATAATAAGCGGAGCTGTACTTCTAAGAATTTGCTCTCTTTACTTTCCTCTGTTTGTCACACATATTCTTCGGAGTTATCATCTCTGTGCTCGGATTGTTTAGTGTTTGATTCGTGATTATCGCTGTTTTCAGTTGAGCAGAATTTTGGAAACACTACAGGCCAGTGGTAAAAGAGAGCAGTATGGTAGGGGTAACAGACTCGGCAGTACGAACAAAGCTGGCATACTGTGCAAGACGTCGATGGCATTGTTCACGAATGTTTAAAGACGGTAGTTTGGAACTGTTATTTGTTAATGATTACCTGATACAAGTGCGGTCGGTTACTCGGTCGTGTACGGAGTCCGTTAAAGTCTCTTGTCTCTTTCTTAATTCGTTATTGTTGTGATTGTTTTGGTTTTTTGTGTTCCTAAGTTCTGAGAAATGGGAGATAAGAAACGCAAAGGAGTAACGCTGCTTAATTTCTTTGAAAATTGCCTGACTGGCAATTTGAAAATTTCTTTCTTTGTTGTGACTGATTCGGCTTACTGCTACAACTGCTGAGCATTTTGTGACAGTGTGCATAAGGAAGAGGATGCGTTTATGAAAACTGGGTATAAGAATTAGAAGAACTGAAATTGTTTATGTTTATAGCCCTACAGTATATTTATTCTAAGTAAACATAACTGGAAGTACAACTTATGAAGAAAGGTTTGTTGATCTTTAAAAAATGAAATTGTCCATCTTTTACTAAGAATTATTACTAAACTTTAAAATTTTGTATATAATATATTTTATTAATTTTATTATATAGATGGTCTCACTACACATTTGAATTTGTGAAGCTTTACCCTGCCCCCCCCCAAACGTTAGGCCCCAAGCTACGCCCATGGTCGAAATAATGATACTACTAAATCATCGGAACAAACACATCGATTTAGTTTGTCGGTTGCCGACTGCGGTAGATTGGCCAGCTGCCTAGGGCCATAGCGCTTGATAGTGGGATTTTTTTGGGGGGGAATTAAATGATTTAATAAAGAAAATCAATATGCTTATATACATATATAATTCATATACCGAAACGTTAATTTTTTTAATTCTTAATACTAATATCTAACTTGTAAAAGTATATAAATTCAGTCTTATTACAAGATAAAATTATAGTAATAATAAATCATGATGCCATGACAATAAAGATTAATTTAGCAGAATATTATTGGAAAACAAATAAAATAATCTAATGTAAGTAAACTGTAGGTTACTTTTAAATATTTAATTTTGGTAAACATTTTTTAGATGACATTACTGAAGTCTTTAAAATGGGCTGTTTCACTCTTCAAGATTATAATCTTGCTAGACTATCAAAATAAGTTCTCTCTTGTATAGTACAAAACAACATTCACAATAAATAGAACTAATTAGTTTAATTTTGTTTTAGTTGTATGACTTATTAAAATTAATTGTTAAAATAAAAGTGTAGTGATTTGTAATTAAGGAAATACAAATCTGCTGACTTATGTTTAATTTTTTACTTTCTAATTCTCATTAATTTACAATGAATTTTGTAATTTTGTTATGTTGTCCTTAATTTATTTTGAACGCATAATGTTCTTCGCCTCCTCCTCCTTCTCCTTCTTCTTGTTCTTGTTCTTCTTCTTCTTCTTCTTCTTCTTCTTCTTCTTCTTCTTCTTCTTCTTCTTCTTCTTCTTCTTCTTCTTCTTCTTCTTCAAGGATTAGGTTATATAAAACTGTATTGGCACCCATCTCATCCCCGGACGACCCACGTCTCTTCTACCAATGGCTTTATAGTTCAGTGCGCTTTCGGCAATCAAACCTCTGTCATCCTTTGCAGATGATTCCCATCATTGTCTTCTGTAAATTAAAATAATTTCATTTATGTCCTTTACTTCTAGTTCTGCTCTGATATCTTCATCCCTTATTCTATCTTGCAATGGACAATTTAAAATATTTCGAAGAAACTACATTTCAACACTTTGAATCTTGCTGCATTTCTTTCTTGTCATGACCCACGCCTCACTCGCATAAATCAACGTGCGTATTGCAATTGTCTTATAAAATTTAATCCGTGTGCTGTGTCTTGTTTTATTTATAAGATTTCTATGAATCGTACCACAAATATAGAAAGAAAGTATGAGGTAGAAGGGTAGATTAAGAGAAGGGTAGATGTGATTTTGTGAAGGGTATAAACTGCAAACCCATCAATCTCTGGTATGAGGAGGAGAGAAAAAATAGTAGGAGAAGAAGAAGAAGAAGAAGAAGAAGAAGAAGAAGAAGAAGAAGAAGAAGAAGAAGAAGAAGAAGAAGAAGAAGAAGAAGAAGAAGAAGAAGAAGAAGAAGAAGAAGAAGAAGAAGAAGAAGAAGAAGGTAATGATGATGATGATGATGATTCGTACCACAAATATTCCTAAGTTTACTTATAACGCACAAACGTTTGTAGAAGTATTCTACTATTAATTGTATTTTTAAGTAAATCATTGGGACAATAAATAGATTTATTTAAATGGAAGGCCTGTGGGAATAAACAGCCTGCAGCCGCAAAATGTCCAAATCCGCTACGGGTTGTAAACAAGTTGTGCGTGCGTGCGTGCGTGCGTGCGTGCGTGTGTGTGGGTGTGTGTTCGTACTGAAGTATAATGAACTGTAAAATAATTGCTTTCAGGAGAATTGAACCGTTAAATGAAGTCATGAAGGCATGCCTCAGCACGCCTGTGTTTGAGAATATAACGTCTACATTGACGTAAATTACTGTAATCCTCTGCCATAGCATTGCAGAAACATTTTCATCGCAAACTCTAGCTTTATTTTTCAAGTATTTTTACCTGTTTATAACGAACAATGCTGTCTTCTCGTTGCTGTTCATTACGCATTATCTCACAACCGGCCCGCATACAAGATACAAGACAGTAAAATACAGGCTTCGGAAGTTGCGTTCTTAAGAGGAGTTAAAAGATGGGTATAAACTTGACTGTATAAAAAAATGAAGTTATAAGGGAAGAATTACAAGTTTATAACTCGAATGAAAAAAACTAAAAGTTTATAAACAACGGTGGAAAGGAAATTTAGAAAGAATTTCAGATTCAAGACTGGCCAAACAGGTCTGGAAATACAAACATATAGGACACAGGTGTGTGTGTGTGTGTGTGTGTGTGTCTTCTGCAGCTACCTGCTGCCGCAAACTACAGTAGTCTGTACCGGTCGATTACGTCACCTTGCACAAGTAGCGAGTACGTGACTAACTGCACGTAGGCTCCATCGCAAACTATCTGTGTCGTTATGTTTATGTTTATAACAAACGATGCGTTGAACTTTCTAATGAAACACAAAATTCTTAAGTTTGAAAGTTTATTGTTACTGCGGTCTCCGTGATGGAAAACAAAGTACAAGACACCAATGGTGAAGTCACTAATCAACAGCTTTAGAATTCAGTTCATAATCAAAGTGTACAATAATCCGAGCACAATTTGTCCACACGCAAAAGTAATGTCAGCTAATAGAGTCCCGCACAATTATAACACTTCTCCACAATACTTCGAACTTCACTTCAATAAATCGCCACTTAAACTGAACTGAACTGACCATCGCTGGATGCTTGTATTTACACACCGCTGAGATTCCAGATGACATCGCTGTCACCTTATCGATGACGTGTTAAACAGGCGCTGTCGAATCCACTTGAAACAGTCTCATTGTCTGGCCTTGAACGCAGTGCCCGACCGTTGCGGTCTGGAGTAGCCTCGATTGTTAACGCATGACAAGTGTCACGTAATTGTCTTTTATCACAAAGCAGCAATACGTACGCACACAAACATTACAGTTGGAATCTGCTGGGATAGGCGAGAAACACGTACAACGACACTCCCCAATTTACCAGAGCGTTCTGTATTGAAGATGGATATATTATATATGATAATATAATATATTATATATATATATATGATAATATAATATATTATATATATATGATAATATATATATATATATATTATGATGGATTACCTTGAGATACTAAAGGAAAAGCATATTTTTAATTGTTTGTAAATATATATTTATAATGCATTTTATAACATTCTACGAGGGTCATTCAATAAGTAAACAAACAAACAAGTTTTGTACTCAGTATTATACTCAGGGTCTTTTTTCTTTTACGGATTCGGTAGTTCATTATGTTAATATTTTCCCAATGCTGGGCTATGACATTTTCCAATAACTTTGTTTGTTGTGGATTTTAACAATTATTAGTGTCCTTTGTCTGATCAGTTTTAATCGATATGCTAGGCTGCCGTATCTCAATCGGATTGTAAGTAGGTCGCGCACGTTGGTTTACTTCGTTATCGTTCCGGTACAGCTGATTTTTACGACCGCTTATAACCCCATGCCTGAGACCGTTAGCCAACTCGATCTGAGCCTTACATTTCGTTAGAATATCGATTCCAATTACAACAATACATACTAGTTTCTTTATTATTATTACCGGAATATTCACTTCCAGTTCATCGTATTTTAATGTGATATATATTTGTCCAGTGACTACCGTTTTATTTTTATCCGCCCCGTCTGGATCTGTAATTTATTCGTGGATAATATTGCAGTGTTTTTGAAGTAATTATTAGTTCTTTCAATACAGTTTTCACTACCAACCGATATTTCTGGTTCTGTGTCAATTAAAATGTGTGCTCTAACGTTCTTTGTATATGCATCGAGTGTAGGACATGTAGTATTACGTTCAACATTTTCCGAGTGATCCTTGTCACTTTCTAATAATGCTTCCCACAAATCACATTGATAAATACCGCTAATTGTGTAACAAGCAACCTCACACTCAACTACGTTATTACTACATTTAGTGCAACGACTTATAGTGATCTTATTGTCTTTATCCAAATCCGTGCTTGTGCTAAAGTGCTGTTTATGGATTAGTGCTTTTGGCTGCTTTTTTAGGCACGTCGTTCCCACGTGATATTTTACACGCTTTTGATCATCATCCACAGCTTCTAATACTGTAGGTGAGTACTTATTATCACTCTTTATTTGTTCTAATTCTCTCTTTTGTTGGCTTGCTTATTAGCGGTGTATTAGTTTGTATATGATCTTGACAGCTTGTAATGGTGTTCTGTTGTGCTGTATCCAGTTTATCTGATGGCTTATGAGTGTCGTATGTGTATTGAACTTTCGCTAAGGGCGTTATTTCCTCCCATTGTTTTTACATAGCTCCAAGTGCTCTGTTAATGATATATGGAACTCGGTATATTCTGTTCGTATAACATTTATCAATTCATCGTTACTTTTTTTCATTTCAGCTTTAAATTCCGCATCGCGTTTTTGCAATTCCGTTTTAAGTTCACGCATTTCAGCTTTATTCTCGTCATCACTTTTTCTATTTTCGGCATCGCATTGTTGATGCGTTTCCGCTATAAGTTCATTATTTTTTTTTTAACATATCTTTAAGTTCAGCTTTATTCTCGGCATCACGTTTTTGCCAGTCAGCTTTAAGTTCGTTAGTATATTCCCGTTCCATAAGCGCAATCTGAGCCCATTCCGCCATTTTTTTCTTTACCGATAAATTTGATTATTACAGTTCTTATTTAGTCCGTTTATAATAATTATTATTACTATTTAGCACTAGCAGTACGAAGAAATTAATTAATACTGATATTCACTGTCCTACACTAACACATATAAATCTAAAGTGATAATAATCGTCCTAACACATATAAAATTAACTAAAATGTTATTACTTGTCCTAAATTAATACACATAAAAAATATAGTTCCTATTCTAACCTATAACTTCCAATAATTGTATCGTTCACTAATTCTGCGATTAATTTTATTTTACTATATTGGGCTAACTTCACTGCCCCCAAAGTTGCCGGCGCCATTTTCTGGTCTACTTTTATTTTATTGGGCTTACAATTTAATGCCCCAAAGTTGCAGGCGCCATTTTCTGCAAGGTAACAGGTTATAGCCCAGACCAGACTTGCAGAATAGAATGCTCAATTTTAGTGAAAATACATACATTTATTGTCCTTTTCTTTTACACACAATTATATCAAAATGTTCTTTCGTTATTTTAATCTATTACTGTTTTTTTTCAATTTTCAAAATCTTCTTTGAAAATATACTTTAAATAAATGTTCTCTTTATTTAAATAGTGCTGTAAATTTTAACTGTTCAAAGCCTACTTTAAACAAAATTTATATTTAAAATAAATATTCTTTTTTCTTTACACAGTGAAATAAAATTTTTTATAGGCTCAAGAATTCTTTCTTTTTCGATTTAAAGCTTTATACGTTGACAACAAATTTATTTGAATTTGGCTTCCCTGTTCTGTTGTCTTCGTTGTCCTCCCGGTCGACGATCTCGATCCGGCCTCCAGCGATCCGTCGTCTTGGTTCCACATTCCAGCAACCGCCTCTAGGAACTACCTTGCTCTAGGTGTCCGTTTTCAGCCGCCACGATCAGCAAAACGAAGCTCAGGAACGGTAGCCGGCTATCTCCTACTCCGTATTTGTTCCCTGCCGACCGTCGCTGGTATCACGACTCCACGGGCCCCAAGGACTGCCTGGAAATGATGTTGACTGGACGATGCCCACCGCGACTGCTTTCGTTGAGTGCTGTATGAAGACTCTAAGAGAGTTAGATGAAGACTGCCTACTGCTTTTGTAATCTTGCACAAGGCATGCAGCAGCTCTGTAGAATGACGTCATCGCCGATATGCGCGTAGGCGTATTTTCTATATATTCTATGATATTCTGGACTGGCCACGTGTTCACTGAATTCCTTATTCTTGAATTTTCTAGAACAACGCTTTATTACATATGAATAACTTTCATAACCTTCTTTTTGCTACCCACACTACACAACACTTCACTCACATATTAAACTATATCTTCATAGTCTTTACATTGTCTTATTACTAATTTATCCTATTACTTTTAATTTTTAATAATATTATTTTACTTCCAAACATTCTTTTATCATCCTGGACACCCATAACAGCTGATAATAATTATCCTCCACATTTACATATAGTGTGACAACCTGTCACATTGCAATATATATATTCAAACACTTTTTCTACAGTCCGTTTCTTGATGTATATATTATATTTAATTTTTATAATGAATTTACCTCAAGATATTTCTTTCCTTATTAGGACATATTTCGAGAACCCCTGTGTTCTCATCCTCAGCCTTCGTGATCTCGTGTCTGGTGAAGTATTTGTGTGTTAGCTGGACGCTATTTTGGTTTCTTGTTGGTCTCTGGTATTTTAAAGTGGTATTATTGTGTGTGATTGTGGTGTATTTATTAGTATTTTGTGTATTTTCGATGTTGAGGGCTTTGGAAATTGTGTCATGTTTTGTATTGATTTGTATTTGTTCAAATATTAGTTTGTTTTGTGTTTTCTGTTTGTATATTTGTAAATTTTCCCAAATGTTCATTATGGTGCCTTTGTGTGGTACGTGTTTTATTAGTGTCATGTTGGTTATGTCTGGGAATTCGTGTCCAGTGTTTATTGCATGTGTGACCAAATTATATTTGTATATTTCTGGTTTTTGTATGCGTTTAGGTGTTCAAAATAACGTTTTTTCAGTTATTTTTGTTTGTCCTATGTAACATTTATTGCAATCTTGGCACTCAATTTTGTATATATCATTGATTGTTGTATTATTTTTGTTGTTTGGGTTATTTAGTTTTTGTAGATAATTTTTATTAGTTTTGTATGCTATTTTAATGTGTGTTTTTAAACAGTTTTGTTAGCTTTGTCATTTAATTATTTATGTACGTGAATGTGGTCCATTTTTTATCGTTGTTATTATTTTTGTTTTGTTCATTTTGATTAACTCTTAATTGTTCAGTATTAATTTTATATTTTATTTTATTTTCTATTTTGTTTACAGTATTTTTATTACATCCATTTTCATAACCAATTTTGTAAATTATATTTCTTTCTTTGTCTCTTTCTTGTTTGTTTAGGGGTATTTTGTACATTCTGTTAAATAGTGAATAGAATGCTCCCATTTTATATTATGGTGGGTGGTCAGAATGGTTAGGTATAATGATGTTTTATACTTAAGTAAAAAAAAATTATATTGATTGAATAAAAAGTTTTTGCTCCACAGCTGTTTGTTTGTTTACTTATTGAATGACCCTCGTAGAATGTTATAAAATGCACTATAAATATATATTTACAAACAATTAAAAATATGCTTTTTTCTTTAGTATCTCAAGGTAATCCATACTAATTTTGGTCTACAGTTGATGGCATATGCCCATTTTTAGATATTGTTACGCAATACAGAACGCTCTGGTAAATTGGGGAGTGTCGTTGTATGTGTTTCTCGACTATCCCAGCAGATTCCAACTGTAATGTTTGTGTGCGTACGTATTGCTGCTTTGTGATAAAAGACAATTACGTGACACTTGTCATGCGTTAACAATCGAGGCTACTCCAGATCGCAACGGTCGGGCACTGCGTTCAAGGCCAGACAATGAGACTGTTTCTAGTGGATTCGACAGCGCCTGTTTAACACGTCATCAGAAAAGTGACAGCGGTGTCATCTGGAATCTCAGCGGTGTGTAAATACAAGCATCCAGCGACGGTCAGTTAAGTTCAGTTTAAGTGGCGATTTATTGAAGTGAAGTTCGAAGTATTGTGTGGAGAAGTGTTCTAATTGTGCGGGACTCTATTAGCTGACATTACTTTTGCGTGTGGACAAATTTTGCTCGGATTATTGTACACTTTGATTATGAACTGAATTCTAAAGCTGTTGATTATTGACTTCATCATTGGTGTCTTGTACTTTGTTTTCCATCAAGGAGACCGCCGTAACAATAAACTTTAAAACTTAAGAATTTTATGTCTCATTAGAAAGTTCAACGCATCGTTTGATATAAACATAAACATAACGACACAGATACTTTGCGATGTAGCCTACGTGCAGTTAGTCACGTACTCGCTACTTGTGCAAGGTGACGTAATCAACCGGTACAGACTAGTGTGCGGCAGCAGGTAGCTGCACAAGACACACACACACACCTGTGCCCTATATGTTTGTATTTCCAGACCTGTTTGGCCAGTCTTGAATCTGAGATTCTTTCTAAATTTCCTTTCCACCGTTGTTTATTACCTTTTAGTTTTTTTCACTCGAGTTAGAAACTTGTAATTCTTCCCTTATAACTTACATTTTTTTATACAGTCAAGTTTATGCCCATCTTTTAACTCCTCTTAAGAACGCAACTTCCGAGGCCTGTATTTTACTGTCTTGTATCTTGTATGCGGGCCGGTTGTGAGACTTGTAAATTTTAAGTTTAAAGTAAAATATAATATAATTCAAAGGCACACCTAACTGCATCCAATTAGGTTTTCACAAAAGTTCACCTCGTTACTGATATTGTTGAAAAATAAATGAATTTAACGAGGATAAAGTACGTGGATGTGAAGGATTCATAGAAAAGGGGGGCGGCAGGGTTGTTAAGGTTGCACCCTCTGCTTACTGTCACGTGTAGCCACGTGTGCGTGAAATCTGATATACATCTCGAAGATCAAAGGTTTCCTTATCATAAACGATAGTAAGCAATTTAGCCAGCCAAGAGTCTACATTGGTTAGATACCTTCGTCAACTCTGTTTGTGAGTGTTCATGTTACTTTAGATATAGTCTTTCTGCAGAATAGTACTATGTGTCTATAGTAAAGCAAAGATGCTTCATTTGTTTAAAGTTTTCTCCTACATTGGATCTGTAATTTCTAAGACACGTGACTGTTTTTCCATGAGACATGCAGTTATTTTTTTTGAGTCCAGTAATATTAAGAATAGTACGTATGAAACACAAACTTATTAATTTTTTACTAACATTTATTATTAAAATTTTGTTAATTTTAATTTGTCATAACAGAAAGTTTAATTAACAACTTATTGAGAGAAAAATGATTTACTATACTTAAAGGGAAATCATATTTATCATGTGAAACATGAAAACCTCTGTTCAACAGTCAGTAAAGGACCAAGGCATACCGCGCGGCTTTTGTGTTTAGTGAGACTGTTGTATGGCTAGTGCAACGCGTCGCCAGCCGCTAGTTGCGGTATTCACAGCCAGTCATATAAAATATAATTTATCACAACATATTTTAAAATAATAATTAATATAATATTGGTTCCCATGTGTACCACTGAAGTAGCTTAGGAGAAGGCAGGGTAGGCTGCCTTATGTAAGCCGTACGGCATACAAGGAAGGCAGTGTGCCCACCACTACGCTTCAGACGCCCATTATTATCTCCAGAATGTTATCCCAGGGACTCATTTTCAACAGACTGATTCGACCTGGGCGCTGAAAAAAGCACCTTGATTTTATGCTGCGGGCCCGGGAATCGAACCCGGGACCTCTAGATTAGTAGCCAGATGTTCTTTTGAGCAGCCAAAAATAATAAATAAATAATAACATAAATATAAATAATAATAAATATTAATAAAATATATAATAATTTATTAAAAATATAATTTATTTATTCACCTTGATTGCAACTATTTACAAACTATCTAGTAATTTTATTCTAATACATAAGTTAACAGTGTGTAGGATAAGCTCCCACTGGAGCATTCCTCAGTACAGTTACACTTTGTGCATGTGCTGAGAATTACTATACATATTTAGTTCACAAGTTCGAATGGTTTCTGTCTCTCCTCGGTCCACCATTAACAAGCAGTTGTAGCACTTCAATCTTTACGTGTTCATGAAGTCTCTTCTTTCATATTTATCCGCAACGCGTTTAATCACGTCATTAACCATAGGCATTAACAGGCCCGGTGGATGTCATCATTTCTTACGTACCATGGTTCATCGACAATACTGATAAGAATGTTATTTTGAAAAGTAATATTTTTCAAAAATATAAATAATTTAATTCATATACGGTATTTAATTTTATAAAAAATATAAATATTTTATCACGTTAAATATAATTTATCAAAACCGTATAATCACATATGTTTATTCAGCGTGCAATATGTGATTACTCTGGTTGTTTCTATTCATTGTACTGTAGAACCCATCCAGCAGTTATTTTTGCATATTTTTACGACGGTCTAACTGATCGTCGTATGGCACAGTGGAAAACAAATTACAAGACACCAGTAAAACCACTAATCACCAGCTTTAATTAATCGCAAATACAGTTTATAATCAACTTGTATAATAATCCCAGAAACATTTGTCCAAACGCAATAATAATGTCAACTAATAGAGTCCCGCACAATTATAAAACACATAACACTTCGCCACAATACTTCGAACCCCACTTTAGCAAATCGCCACTTAAACTGAGTTCTAAGCTTCAGCTGCCGTTGTTTAAATATATAGCAGACGTGTTCCAGAATAATCCACAATATGCGCCAACACTACTCGAAAACACTAGAAAGTAATTGATTGCGGCCTTGAACACAGTGCGCCGACCAGTACGGTCTGGAATAGCCTCGTTTGTTGACGCATGTTAGGTGTCACGTACGCACACAGACATTACAGCTGGGCTCTGCTGGGATAGCCTAGAAACGTAATGGAGTAACAATATTTTAGAGCCACGTGTCCAGGAGGTGGTCTGTTGCTCAGTTTTAGATCCTGGGTAAGGCCAAACAGTTCGCCGAGTTTGTCTCTTTACTTTCACTTGTGCTAGTGTTCTTTGTCACTTTTGTAATGCTGGCCATTTTTCTTCGTATTAAGCATGCAAGGTTACTGGTTCCGTCTAGTCATTTCTAAAAATAAACAGAAAGCGCAATTAGGTTAATAGGATAACTGAGAGGTCGCAGGTATCACCTAATTTGTGTCAGTCGCTTCTACCACCTGAGGGGGAGACACAGCAACCACGTGACAAACTACACGTAGGCTACATCGCACGTTACCTATGTTTCTTCACAACATTTACATTTGAGTTTACATTGTACAGTGCATTACAACCTCCAAATGAGTTATAAAATTGGGGACACTACAGTTTTAATGAAGACATTCGCATACGCTATTCAATCAAAACCTAAATTATACAGCGAATAACCAGGGACTAAGATATCACAAGACAAATGTTTGAATACGCTTTTGCTTGCTGACAAATTGCTTCTAATTCAAAATACAGAATCTGCTTTACAAAAATCTGTTTTTAAGCTTCATTGGATTTGCAAACAATACAATATAAAAATAGCTACTAAAAAAACAAATGTAATGGCATTTTGAGGCAAAGAACCAATTTCGTAGTCCTTCAGTCTTACGACTGGTTTGTACCCTCCCCGCATATACCCGTGGTGCGTGTGGTACTGTAAAGAACCAATACAAACAAAATTTATAATTAATCATCAAATTGTAGAAAAGGATAGCCATTTAAACTATTTGGGAAATAATGTTGGCTACGAAAAGCCTTAACATATTGACATTAAGTTAGGCGAGCTCCAAACGATCTGTGGGACACTTGATCGTATTTTCAGAAATAAGGTACGGGTACGTCGAAATGCAAAATTAAAGATCTACAAAGTTATGTCAATGCCTGTATATCAATGTTATGTCAATGTTATGTATGCCTGTCCTATGGGTGTGAATTATGGACAACAACCAAGAAACAAGAAAGTAAAATACAGGCCTCGTAAATAAAGTTAAGACGAGTTAAAAAATTTACGGGGTGTGGCTGTGTCGTGGACACGGCCGTGGGTTTTACGTGAATACGTGTACGTAACGGGTAATATTTTCTTTGAGCGGTAGCTATTGCACCATTGTGTCCACATTGACGGGTACATTAATGACTTGTGCGATGATGCCGTAGCTGCCGTCGTAACGCAACCGACGTATCTGCATGAATGGCAGACGCGGTGATACTAGACGTGCACTGATCGGATTTAATGCGGGCAAACCATGTTGCTTAGGTGGATACACAAATCCGTTCGAACGTGACAACGTGGGCACATTGTCCGAGTCCAGTGATTTCCTACACGTACCGCACAGTTTAAAGTCAGCCACTGCCTCTTCTGGGAAAGTATTACTAAGCAGCGGTAAGTGTTTTCCTTTGGTGGCTTCAATGAGCGCAGAAACCATAGACGGTCACACACATCACACTTATGTCCGAATGGATTGTTGACAAACGTAGTAGTGAAACGTGCACTAGCTGCTGCCCAATGTGTCTTCATAATCGGCGATCGCACACAATCGATGTCTATACAGTCCGGCGTTGATATAGAAGCGATTACATCATCCACTTGCATAGGCTCGGGCGCCCCAGCTGCAGATGTACTGGCGCCGTCGTTGATCCGCTCGGACGCCTTCATTCTTTTACGTTCCCGGCACCGCTTCACTCTGTCATATGGTGTTTTACGGGTATCACTGGATTGCTCTTGAAAAGTCCTTTGCAACCGTATACGATCTCTATATTTTGATTTGGCTTTTTGACGAGTATAGGCCGACATTGCATTATTTATTTTAATTTTTTACTTTAACACTATATATATTCACTATAACTATTTCACACTAATGTTTTATATACGCAATCGATAGATCTTGACGAGAGCTGACGATTGAAACTCAAACGAACGTCCTAGCTTCTCCGAGTCAAAATTTATACTAAACGGACATTATGTGACGCAGCGAAACGACCTCAAAACGGCGGCGCTTCCCCCTCCGCCGCACGCGATGCGTCACAGTCCTCACTCAACGTAACGAATTCTTTGATCCTTTAGCTATCGAGTGGTGTAATTAAATTTTGGATGTAGATGATAGATATGTAGCTGCAACACCAAACTGTATCCCCCGATTTTGTTATCATCAGTTTTCTGAATTGCCTCCCACTATGGAAGCAAATTTAAAGACGTATTCACGTCAAAAGTGTTAAATATTGGTAAACATGATCGTACAAATAATGAGGTCATATTAAATGAATTACAAGTTTTTAACTTTAATGAAAGATTAGAAAATTAAAGACAAACGGTGGAGAAAATGCTTAGTAAGAATGCCAGATTCCAGACTGGCCAAACAAGTCTGAAAATATAAACCTATAGGACACAGGTGTGTGGGTAGCCCCAGGTAGAGATCGTCTGAGGATATCGGAAGGCGGAACAGGCAGCACCTTGCCTGTGCCGCGACATGAAGATGAAGATGATGATGATGATGATAACCTGGGGATACTGACTAAATATGCACATTTTTATTGTTTGTAAATACATTTTTATATATGTTTTACAATGATTCTTTTAACACAATATGTAATAATAAGTGTACTAGAAAGGAAATCAAAGAGACATGTGACCGCATCCAATTAACGTCCCTCAAAGGTTCAACTCGTCACCCATATTTTCGCAAAATATAGGCATGAAGAGATGTATAAAGTGCGGAGACGTAAAGGGGTGATAAGTCTTACCCTACTCTCGAGTAGAGGCACGTGCGGCTGAACAACGGTATACAATACGTCACGGGGACGAAATGTTTCTTTATCATAAACGATAATATGTAATTTAGTGAGTCAAGAGGCAACACTTTGGTTAGGAATATTATTAAAATCTGTTTAATGGAACAGATTTAAATTCAACCTGAATTAAACATAAATGAGACTGACTTAAGCTTAATTTAGCACATACATATCTAATCCGACAATTATTCTTCACAAATACAGTAATGCAAACTGCGCTATTTCACTACCTGCGGTACAATGGAAACAATAATCTCTGGAGATGAGAATACCTCTTACACTATCTGGAGCTTGTTCTACTTTAATTTGTATTTTTAAAGTAAGAAAGTTACTGCTGAACATTGTGCTATATACCTAGTAAGGAAAGACGTAAAGTAAATACATAATCTCCTCTCCTACCACCAAACAGGTGTATACACAAAAATTCTATACTTCATTATTCCAAAGATACAAAATTTTATTTTGTGAATTTTAAAGTTTAAGTTACATTTAGTGATTGAACATTATATAGCATTGAAAGCTTACGTAGCAGCTACAGAAATTCGACATTTAATTCTTTTTTAACTTGAACCAGGTAGGCAATAATAGGAAGAACGTAATTTTTCTTTCTTTTATAGCAAAAAAAATTCTTGGTCTTTGACTGCAATCATTGAGTAATCAGTGGTAATCACACTATGCCTTTATCTTCATATAACTACAACACAGCTGTCTAATTTGTGCGCTCATTAGAATAGACTCACTGCCTTCTCCAATTAAAACATTTTTATAGCTTGGATCAGTCAACTAGGCAGTTTGACAGTCTGACAGTTAAGTGGTTGACAGTTGAGTTTTTGCTGTACTTTACATTGGTAATAACCATCTACACTTGCTGGTCACAAGTAAACAGTGTCTTGATATCATGTCTTTCGGGCATTGTGTGTGTGTGTGTGTGTGTGTGTGCGCGCGCGCGCGCGTGTGTTACGTTAGATACAACATTTCTACAGAACAGGATTACGTTTCTACGGTAAAGCAAAGACGCTTCTAAATAAATTAACATACCCTTTTACGGCCGGTGTTTACATTATCACAATTTTCCGTGCTCTTAGGCCGTGGTTTAGATTGTCTGTTGTAACGAGAAACCAATCGAACAGCCCAGAACATTCTCAACCCCCCACCCAGTCCAGCGTGGCAGGTGTTACCTCATCAAGGCCCCGCACAAGTAGGTTCTAGTGTGTTCAAGAACACTTGACATACGCATTAAGCCGGCGTGCAGTAAGGAGGGAAAGCTGTACTGGACCTCTGCGCGACCTATAAAAGCAAGAGCGAGGACCGGCGTTGTCAAGTCAGTTACGTGAGCAATTTTCCGTAGCGCGGATCGAGTGTTTGTCGAAGTATTGTTTGAATTATTATTGTGTTATAAATTGATTGGAACACTATTATTTGACATTATTATCGCGTGTGCACAAATCTAACTGGAATTATTGTACGATTATAATCTTGTTGAATAACTTGTTGATTATAAATTGTTAATTGTGACAATTAAAGCTGGTCATTATTGACTTCATTGGTGGCTTGTATTTTTTTTTCCACTGTACCATACGACGATCAGGGGGACAGTCGTAACCCTATGTTTACCTCCAAACGTTTCGACTGTCCATATGACGGACATATTCAGTGGCGCGGGCATACAGATCATAAACACCCATGAACAAATACAAATACAGACTGTTCTGCCCCATTAAGGCACTTATATTTATACACATTTTTAAGGTGCTGGTTGGTAATTTTTGTCTAGTCACACCGTTCAATTTTTCGATGTAAAAGCTATTAAAAAAGCGTTATGATGTAAGCGCCTAAATTACATTTAGTGAAACTTGGACGATGACGAGAAATGATGAACGAACAATAGAAATAAGTGAAATGATGAAGTTCTTGAGGAAAACCAAAAGTTGCACCTTTAGAGATCAAATACAAAATGAAGATATAAGCACTAAGCTAAACGTATGTTCTACGGCCAGCAGAATAAGGGGAGGACAATTAAAAATGGATGCGGCATATCGAGAGAATGGAAGATATGAGGGTACACAAACACGTAATACGTTACAGACCTCAGGGAAGACGTGATATAGGTAGACTAAGGAAGAGATGGTTTCAATGAAATCAGAGCAGTCTGTAAACTTATACCTTGACGTGGAAAAGAAGAAGGGAAAGGTGTAAACGCTTTTAAAACGTCGACCTGAACACTCTTTTTGGAGCACATGTAAAGGTTATCCTTGTAGCTGACCTGAACTGCAAGCATCGCTACTACTTTGGACTAATCGCTTGAATACGCTCTCCATAGGAAGGGCGCTTAGTGGTCCCAGAGTTTTTTTTAATTAAAGTCGAATTTCTCATATTTATGCTTATTTTCAACAAACATTATACATATAAATTTTCTCACAATTAAATTTTCTACAAAATAAGTTTAAAATTTTTATTTGCTTATAGGCAAATTAAGGAAGTTATTTTATCCCAAATCTAAAAATGTGTGTTTTTTGCTCCATTTTTGTGTGTTTTACGCAGTTTTTCTAACAAACTAATTAAGGTACAGCTCTGGCATCTCTTTTATTCAATTTCTTAGATTAAAATCCATAACAAACCACCAAATTTATCCTTCACTTTATACCCCAAGAATTTCAGTATGGCGTCGTTTTACCGTGGGAGCAGAAATCAGGGCGAACTGGTTCGCGAGCCGTAACTCGCTAACAAACCGTTTTCGGATCTATTTTTAGCTGTAGAATCAGGACCCAAGAGATTGCCGTGCAATTTTAAATCACTCTGTATATAATGTTTTATAGACACTACCTTGAAGTGACATTTCTACATAATCTAATGTTTATTTAACATTCCTTTCTATATTCTACATACGATACGGAAACGAGACAACGTGTAAAATAGCTTTGAGTGCTTTCCCACAAACAAGTCTTTGATGCATTTACTTGTGACATAACTATATACTTTACTTTCCATGCGACAACAAAAGCTTCGCTTCACTTACTAAATAGTTACAGACGCAGCCAAAGTGTCGCCTACTCTCTCACAGCTGCGTTTCCGCCCAAACATCAATCTAAAAACTTCACATTCATCTCTGTCAGCATTACCGTCAATGCCTCTGTGTGATTTGACAAGACATTCTGTTTAGTTTTTATTTTCGATCTTCAAACCAATACATCAGCCAACAAACCAACCAACAAATTTTACTTTAAATATACAGAGTGATTCCAAATTGTACGGCAATCTTTCGGGACCTGATTCTATAGAAAAACGTACATATAAACATGTGAACTTCTTCGGCGTATTTTGATCTGTTTTGTTTTTAATTAAAGTCAAATTTTTAAAATTTGAATTTACTTTTAATAGACATTATACACATCACTTTTCTTATAATTAAATTTTCTACAAAGTTAGTGAAAACATTTTTGTTTTTTTTTTAATTGGAAAATTAACGAAGTTATTTTATCCCTAATCTACAAAAGTGTGTTTCTCTCCTCCAATGTTTTGTCTTTTACACAGTTGTTTTTAGAAACTAATATAAGTTAAAGCTCTGGGACTTCTTTTATTAATTTTTTCAGATCAGAAGCCATACGAAACCAGCAAATTTACTCTTTATTTTATACCCCAAGACTTTCAGTATGGCGTCATTTTACCGTGGGAGCAGAACTGGGCGAACTGGTTCGAATTAGCCGTAACTCGCTAACGAACCATTGGCGGACGTATGTTTATATGAATTTTTCTTATTATTTTCAGTTATAGAATCAGGTCCGGAGAGATTGCTGTGCAATTTTGAATCACCCTGTGTATCACTGAATGGGCAGTGACAGATCTCACAAGGTAACCTTATTGTATCAGCCGAAAGGGAAGAGAAGACTGGAAAGACACCCAGAAGTGATGGTCCGACCAGTTTGGAGCCGGAACGGACTAAACAGTCTAAGCCGTGAAGAAGAGATTATATATTTAAACTTATACAAATTACTAATTTATTGTATACTTAAAGTATTTGGCTATTTCAGCGGAAAGGGGCTTTGAAAGCTAAATTCTAAAACTGTATGCAGCCGTAGAGTGATAACGCTTAAAACGTCTGGAAACGTTGTAAAGCAAAAACTAAATTAAACTTTACACTTGCAAAAATATTTTGCAACTTTACACTTAAAAAACGGTAGAAAAATCTTATTTCCGATCTGATGATGAGCTGTGAATCTTGAAAGCGGTAATAGGAATAATTTTTCAAAATTGGTGTGTTAATTCTGTAAATTATTTCTGTGGTAAACAATCAGAGTATTATTTGAATTATAATATTGCTTTTTGAAGTGACTTTCACAGAACAAATAAATGTAATTATTTTAACGTAATTTTAGTTGTAATTTTAATTGTGTCTCAATAGAATACACAGGTTTAAAAATAATGTGGTACAATAATAGAAACCCTTAAGAAAAGTTTCAATGGAATTACTTTTTTTACTTTAATTCTATTACTTTATTTATTTATTTCTTCTTCTTCTTCTTCTTCTTCTTCTTCTTCTTCTTCTTCTTCTTCTTCTTCTTCTTCTTCTTCTTCTTCTTCTTCTTCTTCTTCTTCTTCTACTTCTTCTTCTTCTTCTTCACATCAAGGTATAGGAGAACAGCATGTTTTGCCTTCACTGAAGCGATCCCTTCCTTGGTCTACCTATACCTCAACTTCCATGAGGTCTGTATCGTATTACTTGTTTAGGAAGTCTTATATCTTCCATTCTCTCGATATGCTGCCCCAATATGCTTTATTTCTTTGTTACATTATTACTTGATTACATTTATTACTTTGTTATATAATAGCGTAAACGGGCATTAAAACAATACCACTCAATGCCAGGGTATTAATAGACTGTAAGATGAACGGTGCTATAACGAGGGAATTGGGCATAGTTTCGATAAATAAAAAATTAGTACAGGTACTACAGTAAATGGAAAGACGATTGAATCTTGGAACCCGGGTGACAACATCGCCAGGCAAGGCTTGCAGTATATTGTTACGCAATTACGTAGCGTTCTCGCAAAGTCGGTAGGTCCAATACGTGAAAGTTCTACACATTTCTCGGTTAGCCGAGCAGGTGCAGCGTCGGTGTCAAGTCCCCTCCAGACTGGTAGATTACTTTTAACTACGCAAATTATGCTGGCACGCCGCCAAAAGAATGGAACATTATTCTGGAACATCTGTGAGACCTATATAAGCAACAGCGGGCGGCTTAGAAGTTTGTTACACCTGGCGAGATTGTGGAGTGTTGATCAAGTGGTTGTTGTCTATTAGTGGAAAGTGATTATTGTGTTATAGTTAGTGCGGAACTCTTAATAGTCAACAGTATTATTGCGCGTGGTTAACTTGAATTATTGCATGAGAGAACCTTGTTGACTAAAAATTTTTCTTCTTCTGATAGTTCCTATCCGCTTCGGATCTTGGATATCATACAGACTATTTTAACTTTCTGTACTACTGCACGGAATAAGTCAGTTGTATTCATGCAAAACGAGGTCCTTAAATTTCTCAGACATGATATTCTCGCCCAACTCCTCTCTTTTCAAGTACTTTTGCCTGTAGTATGGACTGAAATAAGTAAAATCTCTGTTCATTTCTCACGAGATACTAAAGCTTTCTTATCTTCACTGTGTTGTAACTTTCCTTTCTTTCTTCATCTTCCTAAGAACTTCAGCATTTGTGTTTATATTTAATTTTCTTTTTACTTCATAACTGTTCAAAACTACCCTCTCGCAGATCCGATTGGAGAACTTGAAGCTCCGGATGATTTTGCCTTAAACATAGCCATGATGATATTATTAGGGATATCTAAATGATCTTTGATGTAGTGCTTTCTCGTTGCCTTGTACATTCCAATGTCGTTGACTAGTAACTACTTCATCCGCCTTTGGGGCCGATTTCTCAACCCGAGGACAATGAGGTGCCCTACCGATTGCCAGTTCATCCACTGAAAATTCTTATTTGTGAATAATTAGAGCTGGTAATTAGTGACTTCATTAGTGCCTTTATTTGTTTCTAATGTACAATACGGCGACCCGTGAGACAGACGCAACAATGTAGTCAGCAGTAAGATACTGTACGCGCAAAACAAGATAAACACAACTGACCAAAACAAACACAGTTATTGTCTGATCTCTGAAAATAGGTAATAATGATTACGATGAAGGCAATAATAATAGATATATATAAAATGAAAATGTAATATGTAATGTGATGATAAATGTGTATAAATGTGTCCGTCTATTAAATTTTAATAGAAATTATTTGTTACTAAATTGATAATGTTAAATGTCAATCATCTGAATTAGAATACCTTCATAACCCCCTAGCAGTTAATTTGTTAGATAATAGTGAAAACATTTACAAAATAAAAAGACATAAATTGTCAGACCTACCCTTCGGGTTCAACAAATAACGTGTAATGTGTATTATCGGTATTGTAATGTCTGTGTTATCTATCCTGTAACATCTGTATCTTGTGTGTTCGTGTCAACATTAAGCGTTAATGTCAATCAATATGTCTGCCTTATAGGCACAGTGTTCAATATATCCACATTAATGTGTTTAGTTCACGCCAGCAGTAAGTGTCATTTTGTTTGTTTGTCATCATCATCACCACTGCAATGACTAGGCCTTACCCGGAACCCATCTCCTCCTCGATCTACCGACGCCTCTCTTCCCAGTAGGGTGATAACCCAAGGCAGCCACAGATAGACGGATATCAGGCGTGCGATTCAATGTTCACACCATCTCCTTCTGTAGTCCTCGATCTTCTGGTGCAATGACACAAAGTTTAAATCGCGTCTAATATCCTCGTTCCTTTTCCGATCCAAGAGAGAAACCTTGCGTCCCTCTTAGAAATTTAATTTCAGCTCCCATTTGTTTGTCTGTTTTTTTACATATTTAGGCTATTAGATTTTTAAATTAAAATTTTGTGTAGTGTCTATGTGTTTATTTTGTGTACACTGATTAGAAGAGGTGTCAGTGGACAACTCTTCAAATCATGTATGTGAATTTTCATTCAGTTTGTTTAATGTTCGAAAGTCTGACAACATTACATATTTGCAACAAATTAAAAAAATATATCAATCACAGAAATTGTATAGAAAAAATCTTTACTTTGTGGACGTGAATGTCCACTAATCTGTACGAAAAGCTCTACAGTTTACTGTTCTTCTCAGCGCTAAAGTTATCTGCAAGTAACAGGGGTAGTAGAAAGATTAAAGGGATAAAACACGGTTCCCTGCTTCTTCCACTACAAACACGGTGCGGTGCTTACAATTTCAATCCCATGCCTTACGGAATAATACGCTATAGGAAAATGAAGGAATGTTTTGCGGAATTTGAATAAATATTTTTTGTGATACAAATAAATAATAAGCTACTATTTTCTTTAGATTTTCTTGAGAAAATCTAGGTTTTTGTTGATAGGAAGAGAGAGAGAGAGAGAGAGAGAGAGAGAGAGAGAGAGAGAGAGAGAGAGAGAGGGAGAGAGAGAGAGAGAGAGAGAGAGAGAGAGAGAGAGGAGAGAGAGAGAGAGAGAGAGAGAGAGAGAGAGAGAGAGAGAGAGAGAGAGAGAGAGAGAGAGGGACAGACAGACAGACAGAAACAGAGACAGAGACAGGGACAGACAGACAGAGAGTAGATTTACAGATACAAAGAGTTTTTTTAATGCTTAATGTTCTGAAACCAAGGTTGAGACAAGGTTCTTGTCTGTCACCATTACTTTTTACCCTTTATCTAGATGATCTCAAAAAATGGAAAGAACAATTACCTGACGGTATTGAAGTCCACCGAAATAAAAGCGTTAAAACCATCCTCTTCGCGGATGACCAAGCTATATTCGCCACTTTAGAAGACAATCTCCAGCAACCAATATACATCTTACATAGAAAGACAAAAAGACATATATCTGAATCAAAGACAAAAGTAATGGACTTTATAGGAGATGAACCGGTTCAGACCAAAATATGCATAGACAACACATGCATAAAACAAGTAAGAAATTTCAACTATATTGGAAGTTACGTTACAAGTCAAGTCAAGATATTGATTATACTTCGTCTTCATACAGTATCTCTCCATATCACTCTCGGTCTTCCTACAACTCTTGTACCAAAGGGTCTATATCGAATCGCAATCTTAGGATTCGTCTATCTTCCATTCTGTCCAGATACTGTAACAATTCCCTGCAGTATGTATGGATCTTATCATTTATGGAGAATACCTGTAGCTCTTCTCTAATATCCTCATTTCGCAAACGATCCTGTCTCGTGCAACTATTTGTTCTTCTCAGAAATTTCATTCCGAAGTTTCAATTTGGTGTTTAATCTCCTTAGTAAGAACCCATGTTTTAGATCCATATAGTAAAACAGGCACTGCCATTATTTTATGAAACTTAAGCCTGGTCTCTTTCCTTGTCTTTGTCCTTAATTCTCATAGTGCAACAAAGGTAACCACTACTACTACTACTACTACTACCACCACTACTACTACTGCCGCTACTACTACTACTACTACTACTACTACTACTACTACTACTACTACTACTACTACTACTACCACTACTACTACTGCCGCTACTACTACTACTACCACTACTACTACTACCGCTACTACTACTACTACTACTACTACTACTACTACTACTACTACTACTACTACTACTGCTACTACTACTACTATTATTATTTTATTATTATAACAGTAATACATGTATAAATAGTAACATCATTAAAAATCACTCGGTCATTAAAATGTTGTTGCAAGTAATGCATACAATAATTTTGTAAGCAGATGCAGATAAAAAGAAATAAACTTTCTTATCGTTATTTAGCAATAGTTATTTTGTTTATCAGCACCAAGTGGCATATCCACCACTGTCAAGTTATTTTTCTTTGCTACAACAACAGAAGAAAATAAGATTCATCGTTCATTTTTCTTTTTTGTAAACACTTACTACGTTTTTGTATTTCTTTTCATCTGGCATCTCGACCACCGACCTCAGAACCTCCTTCCACATTGTAAAAAAACGAGAAAACATCTTTTTTGCATCAGCTGTTTATAGAAAATGAGACGCTTTTTACATCATAGTCGCTTTTTATTGGTTTGTATACTGTGATGAAATAAGAGATTATAGACATTTTTCTTGTGACCACACGCCAGTCAATAAAACTGTCAGTTAAAAACGCAGCGAAAAAACTTCTCTAATTATTGTACTTTCCTGTTTAATTATCATCATTATCATCTTCTTCTTCTTCTCTTCTCCTACAGAACCGATATTGATTGGAATAATAAACCAACAAAATTTATACGCATCTGTGGAACGATTCGTAGGTGCCTAAAAAAAAACACGGAAGGATACCCGAATGAAATTTACAAAACTATGGCTGTTCCCACATTCCGGTATGCCAGTGAAATATGGACTTTTAGTAAAAGGGACGTCCAGAGGTTTCAGGCAGCTGAAATGAAATTTCTAAGAGGGAAGAAAGGTTGTTCTGTCCTTGGTCGGAAAAGTAACGAGAATATTTGACGCGAATTAAATATTGTATCGTTGCACGAGAAGATTGAATAAGCCTACCACAGAAAAAGATGGTGTTAACACTTGAAACCGCATGCCTGATATCCGTCTACCGTGTTTGCCTTGGGTTATCATCTTACAGGGAAGAGAGGTGTCGGTACACCGAGGAGGAGATGGGTCCTGGAACAGGTCTAGGTCCTAATCCTTGGAGTGGTGATGATGTTTTCTCCATGAGCGTTTTGTATCTCTACAACGGAACAATAATCAAACTTAAGCTAAACTTAATTTATCAAATGACGTCACTGCCCTGGGCTCTGCCAATTCACAGAACAATACAAGTAGGTGTACTTGGCTTTTGGACCATCACTAGGGTATCTCAAATACTTTACTCTTCTTCATGTTTCTTCTTAGTTGTTGAGTAAGAAAAAATTGCAGTATCTAAATTTTGAGATTATCATACACCCGTTTGTCAAGTTTTGCAACATATTAGTAATTTATTTGTCAACTACGAAGTACCGTATACATAATTGAAAATTTCCGAAACAAGCCATATGTTTGTAACCCCCAAATTCTGTGAATTACAAAGAATCTACCTTACCTTTGAAGCAGATATCACATTTTAATTATTTGGGAACTGATATCTCATGAAGGACACGACATCGAGAGAAAGTTAAATAAATTCAGTTATACCTGTGGAACTACTGAAGAATAAAACGCAGAGAGAGACACAGCTAAAGTCTATAATTCGTATGTTTAAATTAGCAGCCATCCTTACTATTTCTTTTATGAATTTGCTAACTGCTATAATTTTTTATTGTTCGACTAAGCTTTTCGTCATTACTGACATCTTCAGGTCTTAACAACCACAGTTTTAAGACCAGGTGTTAAACAACAAACCAGGTGTTTAAGACCTGAAGATGTCAGTAATGACGAAAAGCTTATTCGAACAATAAAAAATTATAGCAGTTAGCAAATTCATAAAGAAATAGTAAAGTCTATAAGGTCGTGGTTGTGCCGACTGTAATTTATGGAGGTGAAATATGGACTCTCCTTCAAAAGATGTTTCAATAATACAGGCCTCGGAATGAAATTTTTAAGAGGAGTTAAGGGATGAAGTTTGAGAGATCATCTAGGAACCGACGGCATAAGGAAGATCTGAAATTACGGTTGGTTCTGAAGAGAATAAAGGAATACAGGCAGAATTGGAAGTGCCATATATGGAACGCATGGTAGACACGCGTATTCTTAAACAAGCGTTTGGATATAACCCAGTGGGAACGAGAGATCGTGGAAGACCCTGCAAACAATGGTCAGAGACTCTGTGAAGTCGTAACGGGCTATAGCCCAAGCCATGTAGTGAAGAAGAAGAAGAAGAAGAAGAAGAAGAAGAAGAAGAAGAGAAGAAGAAGAAGAAGAAGAAGAGAAGAAGAAGAAGAAGAAGAAGAAGAAGGCTAGTTTCTTATTTTGTCAAGTTGCTAATGAGACTTTGTGTTACTAGAAGCATCTTTACCGCAGTACTGTAGATACTGGTGAACACCGTGTCAGTTACCTTTTAAAACATAACACTGAAGATTGCCTCCAGTGGTGGGGCCGAAACGTCTGTTCAATCGACAGAATTAGACCACGGTTTAGTCATCCGGAAATTATTCAGAATTTCAACAGAGTTGACGCCGGCTGTGAGAACCTAAGGTATCAATTGATGGAAGCAACATTAGCAATATGGTCTACAGGTATTGTCTGTAAACGACACGGTCGAGACATATGGCTTAGAATAGTGGCAACAACTGAACATAACGGAGGATAGACGGTTACCTAAAGTAGAATGTAGGTATATAGACCCGAACAAGGAATGTAGGAAGACCAAGAGCAATATAGCGAGAAATACAGAACAGAAACCGTGTCTACTTCGTGAAGAGAAGAAGAAGCAATATAGTGCATTCACTTTTGTGAAGCACTTACTTCTGAAATCTTAAGATTTTCTTTATATTCGTCTTACTATAACAGCTTCAAATTTGTGACTCATAAGTACAAATCGGTTTCAGTTCTTGTGAATAATCTAACATTTTTTTTTTGCCATAACATTAAAGCCTACAAGGCCTGAGTTATCTTCAGTAAAATTATTTTCCGGGCTGTTGCATCGTGCTCCTTTTCTTCCAACCGATTCGACTGCAGTTACGGTAGTCATTTTCGGTGGTCTTCTGTTCTCCTCCTCTGACGACTAGATGACAACGAGACCCCACCCAGAGGACAGTCAAGGGATGCATCGTCATTTAGTCGCCGGAGGAAGAGAACAGAAGACCACTGAAGATGACTAGAAACGTTTGGCTCTGCAAGAAGAGGACCACCGCTATGGCCGGCTCTAGTAGAAAGCCGGAATATTAAACGTCGCAACGTTGCGTCTGAGCCCCATAAGCATAGTGTAATAAAATGGCTAAAGTGAACATGTTATATTTTTATTTAATTTCATAGCATTACTAACATCATGAGTAGGCCTATTTATAGCTAAATATAATTAAAGGTATGTGCCCGCTTAGTACTATACGTTTAATTTTACGAAATTAGTGAATTAGTGTTGGGCTTAAAGAATTAATTTTGTTTATTGAATTAATAAATTATTGAATTCGTATCATATGAACGAGTTAATTATTATATTTCTTAATTAATACAACAGTATTTTACATAATAAACATTTAATTTGCAAAAAACAAAGAATTTTAAAACTGCTGTTAACCGGCAAATAAAAATGGCGCGATTTGATTACTGAAATACATAAATTAATAGATCGTCTAGTCGCCTCAAATATCAGCTGGTTCCAGTGTTGCCACGTTTGATATTCCGGCCTTCTACTAGAGCCGGCCATGCCACGGCCCAACAGCCCTGAAAATAATTTTTACTGGGGAAAACAATTTGTTTGCTACTACAGGCGGGATGTCAGTCTAAATTGGGCAAAACAGAAACTACTTTTGAGACACATACCAGATCAGCTAGTAGTGATCAATTTCATGGCTGTTTAATCGGTCGGTTAGTGCTATATAGATTACTATGTCACGTGATATACAACGCGGCGAATTGAGTTGTTCGCTGCAGCAGTGAGTGAGTCAGTAAACTGTTGTGATGCACAATGAAGTGTAAAACGTAATGGCTTTCAGGAACAACGAACCGTTAAATCGAATTATCCTACCGAGTTTAATCCTCAAAACGAATCTGTGTGACTGCGCACGAGTATTCCTCCGGTAACAATATTATTCTGACGTACATTGTACTATGTACACATTGAAATGTATCCACGGGGCTATAATTACCCCGTAACTTCCGTTAGCGATAATTACAGGGAGTTTATTAGTTTTTTATGTTTTAGTTTTGTTTTTACCTGGAAAAGGATACTAATTTGTAGTGTAGCAAAAACGTCGCGTTTTAATAAAAAAGCAGTGATGGGAAAAGTCCGTCTGACTAATAGGCCTAGCGTCAGTAACTCATCACTGAAGTCTTTTAAAGAAATTTTACCCTGTTCATTTCTGAGGGCCTACACATTTGACTACAGTAGTCCAGTCCATTTCCGTTGCTATTGTTATCATCATCATCATCTTCACAGCACAACATACGCAAGGTGCTGCCTGTTCCTCCTTCAAACATGCTCCAACTATCCCTTCCTGGGTCTACCCACCCCGGTACTTCTTGTAGGTGTGTATTTCAAGACTTGTTTGGCTTGGCCAGTCTGGAATCTGACATTACTTCTAAGTGTTCTTTCCACCGTTGTTTATAATCTATTAATTTTTTACTATTTCTTTTATGAATTTGCTAACTGCTATAATTTTTTTTTCTTTTTATTATTAGTCGACTAAGCTTTTCGTCATTACTGACATCTTCAGGTCTTAAACAACGTCTATCAACTGTACGTTGTAGGCTTTTATACTTTAGACCCCTCCCCTTATGTTATCGGCCCCTCCTATTGGTTCTAGCTGCTACCGCTCTTCACGGGAACTTTGTCTACCTTTTTCCGTAGGCATTTTTCTAACGTCCGTCAAATTGTTTTAAGAATCTCCCGTTAATTTCTTCATTCTTGACTTATAATTTTTTTTTTTTTTTTTTTGTAACCTTTTACATTCATTCATTCATGCGTGTTCATTCATTCACGCAAAAGGAGAAGGGGTTAGAGTAACGAACTCACTATATGCAAGGCATTTCAACGAATCAGGCCATAAATTCATAAATTCCAATGACAATATGGAAATAATTAAAATAGAAAACAATCCGCAAAAAGAAAATTAATAGAAGAACTAGAAATACTTAAAGTCAAAAAAGAAGATAAAAATAAATTAGTGAATATAAAAGTGGATTTTACAAATGAAGAAATATTTTATTATATATTAAACAATAAACAAAAATAAATTAAAATAATAAGAATAACACTAAAAAATGACGAAATGTAAAAAAAAAAATTATAAGTCAAGAATGAAGAAATTAACGGGAGATTCTAAAAACAATTTGACGGACGTTAGAAAAATGCCTAAACGGAAAAAGGTAGACAAAGTTCCCGTGAAGAGCGGTAGCAGCTAGAACCAATAGGAGGGGGCGATGACATAAGGGGAGGGGCCTAAAGTATAAAAGCCTACAACGTACAGTTGATAGACGTTGTTTAAGACCTGATGTCAGTAATGACGAAAAGCTTAGTCGAACAATAAAAAAAAAAAAATTATAGCAGTTAGCAAATTCATAAAAGAAATAGTAAGGATGGCTGCTAATTTAAACGATACGAAGAATATTAATTTTTTATTCAAGTTAAAAACTTGTAAATCTTGTCTTTATACGGTTAGGATGCAGAGGCGAAAGGAGGTCTGAATTTTTAATGAGGCGCCTCAAATTCTCTAATGTGCGGGGCTGAAAGAAGGAAACGCTATTGTAAATAGGGCGGGTGGGGAGCGAAGAGCTCTCTTGTAGTTTCGTTAAGTTGCACGCTTGACACGACTTTCTCATTTCAACTGTTTCAAATACACATAAAATTTTAAACGAGCCAGAAAATGGAAGTAATGAATTTTATTGTCTGAAAGGAGAAGTAAACGTTATTTCATCATCATCTTATTCACAAGACGGCGCGTAGGCAAGGCGCTGCCTCTTCCGCTTTCAAAAATCCTCCAGCCACCTCTTCCTGGGTCTACCCACACACCTGCGTCCTATAGGTTTGTATTTCCACACTTGTTTGTCCAGTCTGGAATCTGGCATTCTTTCCAAGCGTTGTCTCTACTGTTGTTTGTAATCTTTTAATTTTGCATTCAAGTTAAAATCTTGTAACTCTTTTCATATGGCCTCATTCTTTATACGTTCAAGTTTAAAACACCTTTTAACTCCTTTTAAGAACGTTATTTCTGAGGCCTGTATTTTACTGTCTTGTTTCTTGGTTCTTGTCTATGAGACATCACAGGGATCGTCACAACTTCGTAAAACTTTTATTTTGTTTCTCGGCGTACATTGTTTCTAAATATACGGTTGATTGTCACACACATCGTCTGGAACTTACCAGTGACGAAGTTACATGGAGGCAATTGAGGCAATGCCTACCCTAAAAAATTCTGTAGAATAAAAATTATAAATACGTATGAACTACATAACGTAAAGATTATACATTGTTACCGCGACTGTCGAATTTATTAGGCCGAGACGTGCTTTACTGAGCGACCGCTAGATGGTGACAGGTGAGACTCGGCATAGCTCGTTTAAAGCAAATGAGGCAACCTGAACTTGCCTCAGCGTTTTTTGTATACATCGTGTGTGAGGAATGTGCGGGTATGATAGGGAAGTGAAGGGAGGGGGGATTGTCCCGCGCTGTACACATAGAGCGTTGAGGCATGCCTCACTTCTGTGGTCCAAACATTCAACTTAAAGCGCGCTATGTTGTTTATAAGTGTTTATTTTATGCGGTTATTAAAATTGTCCCTGTTATTCCGCTGAACTAACAGATGATCAAGATTGTTATTTGGATCATTTGTAACATTAAACATATATATAGAAACTAATCAAATTTAAAAATTTGAAGTTCAATCAGTTGTATTATTGTGTATGACTAATACAAGGATTGTTCAATAGAAACACGTATAGAGCTGTAAAGCATTTTTTATTCAACGATTTCAAAAGAAGTCTCCATTAACATTAAGACATGAGTTCCACTGTTGCACCAACCTGTAGATTCCCTGCTAGTAAAATTCTTACGGCTGTTTGTGGAACCATTCGGTTACAGCAAACTCTACCTCAGCGTCCGATTTGAACCACCGTCCTTTTAGTGATTCCTTAAAAAAAATTTAAGATAAGATTTTTGCCTACCCATTCATTAACTACTAGCTTCGCCACTGGAACTTACCTAACTTAACATCAATATTGTATTTCCCAAATAAAGTGGCTCACCTGTTCTCGAATTCTACCATTTTTGTTCTTATTGGCTCCTTACCTCGAAATACATTATTTTTTATAGTGGTGATTTTCATTTTGTATTTTTTGCAAGTCTGATAACCGTTGCTGTTACTTTTCTCTTAAAACGTTTCGCTCATGACCAAACTTCCCGATCAACACTTCATTATACTGCGCCCACCGTGGTGCTGAACATGATAGTTTTCGTGCCTCTTGAAATATGTCTATCCCGAGGAATTAACCTAATTTGCCTAATGCACCTCATTGTCCGTTGTACTCTGTCGTTTATCACTCATTTCTAATATTGTCTTGTTCTCCGTTAACATACACGCGTAATATCCCTGTAATCATGTCATCATTATCATCATCACCTTCGACAAGGATTAAATTATAAACGGTTTATTCCGGTCTCAAGCAAAGAGACTAGAGCTGTTCACTCCAACGCTTCTTCGGAAGTCCCACACATCTCCGCTCTTTTGCCTTAAAGTCTATGTTTGTTTGGCGATGTGGCAGTCATCCGTGTGGTTAAGACTTTCCAACCATTTTCCCGATACTGAGCAATCGTATCAAGTATACTCATAATATGTGTAGTATATACTCTTGCCGTACATCGGAATTTTTTCAGTGTTCTTAAAGATTATGATTATTTTTTTTTTTTAGTCTTCTTCCGGAAATGTCTTGTATAACAACGTTTCACTCATGTTACAATGAACTGCTTCTGGTCTAAGTGACAAAAACGCCGACAAGTGAACTCAGCTATATAGTGTAGAAGTGACGGTGTGGAGTCCGGTAAGTGGACCCTGCCCTATACTGATTACACCAGATGCTTTATTTGTGTACCGGAAGGATAACGGAAGAAGACTTCAAGAACTTAATGGACACCGGCCGCGGAAGTCTACATGAGAATATTAAAGATTGTAAGTTTCTTCTGCCATGTGCCTGAAAAATCTCATTTCGGTCGCTTGAAAGTTTTCTTCTATCTTACTATAATTTAAGATTGTCTAATACCGATATAAGTTTTTCGAAACAATCACGGTTTCGGGAAAGATATACGGACGTTTTAAGATGTTTAGCGCAAACGTTCTTTCCGACCTGTTGACATTCATTGTGTGTGTGGGGGGGGGGTTGCTAGAACGTCTGATTAGTTTCTCTCAGTGTAAGCGTTCCCTAAGCTGCAGAGCTAATTAACGACGCTCAAACATACATACATACAACGGAGAAACACAAAGGCCTTCATTAAAAGCACAACAAAGGTAGCGTTGTCTGCCTTTGTTTCCTGCTCCGTGCAAACACAAAAGCGTCTCTCGTTACGGACAAGGTGTCACAACTGCACCGTAAACATTGTTAACAGTTTTTCAGTTTCAAACCTGCTGCTGGCATCGGTGCGTTGTACATGATATATAAACTTGTCACTCGTACATTTTGTTATACGTTTTGTCTCGTTTTTTCCTATTCTTTATATTCTGTTCCAAAATTCAGAAATTATTTGACAACTTGAAGGCTTACTTTTTTTTTACTTTAATTTCACTCTCTTAAACTTTTGAAACGCAAAACTTTTCTTTGTCAACACGAATCCATATGAAATAATTGACCAATTCTTTGCATGTTTACATGTGTGCTCGCTCAACTTCACCTTGTTATCAGCAGTCATCGTTCTAATTTCATTGTTATAAAGTTTACATTCTTAACTTTCATTGCAATAAATCTATCTGGCTATAAATTAGACTGGATTAACGACCAGTATAGGCTAGAAAAAGTCACCAAATTACATTAAATTACATTTAAATTAGGACTTATAGTCTTTACTCTATACACCCGTAGTTTTAAGTTAATACCACACGTCTATCAATTATATGTTTAAACACTTAAATTATATGTTCAAAAATATATATATACAATTATATGTTATATTGTCCTTCTTAAGATCTTTAAGATAAAAATCTTACTTTTTTTCTTACGTCGGTCAAATATAATTGTGTTAAACTTAATCGTGCTCTGTTAATTGTCGGATCTTTCCTAAACTGTACATCATTTCTTAATTGTCGCTCGTTTCTAAAAGAATTATTAGTCACTAACAAGTAAATATAATTTTAAATCTTTAGTCAAAAAGTAAGAGGTTTGTTGAAGTTTACAGTTTTAATTCGACCAGTTGCGATTTGTCTGTATGTCTATCATCTGTCCATTTACCTATCTATCTGACTATTTATCTATCTATCTACTGGTCTATTTATCTATCTATCTATCTATCTATCTATGTATCTGTTTGGGATATGTCTCACGATAACTTTTCAACGCATTAACCGATATTCATAAAACTTGGTATTCATGTCCATTTTTTTATTCGACAGAACTATATCTTTTTTTATATTGATTCCCCTAAAAACACTAGGATACAAAAATTCGAGGGGTCGAAACTTTGAAAAAATCTCAAATTACAAATTACATGGGACTGTAATATTAAAGGAAATTTAACCATAACATAAATTAAGTGCTTATTTTTTTTATTTTGGGATCCTGGAGGGTAAAAAGTTGTTAAATAGCAAACATTATGTAGCTAAAACAGTAAATATAAAATTTAAATGAATTTTAACTCAAATTCAGTATTAATATTTTGAAATCTCAAAATTTTCAAGATGTCTAAAAGTGTGGCAAAAGTTCAAAATTGCCAATTTTTCCACAAATAACATTAAAGGAAATTAACAAAATTAATGTGAATTTTAATCAACAGATCAATATAGTGTACGGTTCTGGAAATGGAAGTCCCATGTGGAAAGCATGATTGACACGCGTATTCCTAAACAAGCATTTGAGTATAGGCCAGTGGGAACTAGAGATCGTGGAAGACCTTGGAAAAAATGGTCAAAGATTGTGAAGTCGGAACGGGGTGTAGCCCAAGCCATGTAGTGAAGAAGAAGAAGAAGAAGAAGAAGAAGAAGAAGAAGAAGAAGAAGAAGAAGAAGAAGAAGAAGAAGAAGAAGAAGAAGAAGAAGAAGAAGAAGAAGAAGAAGAAGAAGAAGAAGAAGAAGAAGAAGAAGAAGAAGAAGAAGAAGACAGTTTTGGAAAACTCGATTTTTTTTAACCCAAAGTCTAAAATGAGATCAAAAAATCCAGCCGCGTGTAAGACTAAAGGGACTTATAACAGAGATCTGATTCTTTGGAATTAAAATTTCTAGCGCTTACTGTGTGATTACTCTACAGTTGATACTTCACTAAACAAATAGTACTAGCATAATCGGTTTTTTTGTAACTTTCATGATAACTAAAGAATTATCTAGTGCAAAAGGTTATCGAATAATAAATGCACTTTATTCAAAACAGTGAGCGAATTCTGTTGCTCAGGGAATATATTTAGTGTATTCACAAGCTGGTTTATTATTGTCTCGTGTTATAAATTTACAAAAACATAGTAACACACTTTGCTTATCGTACTGTTCTGTACAATTGTGATGCCAGTTGACCGCATTTTCTCCATGTTCATGCAAAACGAAAAAAATTACACTATGTGGAACATCGCATGTTTGTCACGGTCCCAGGATACTCTGTTTGATCGCGTGTCGTTATATTTTATAAATACATTGTAAACTCTTAAAACATAGTTATTTACAACTTAGAGGACTTTTATTTTGACCAACCGAAAAGTTCAATCAATTTGTTACTTAGTTGTATTTTTTATTATTATACATAACATGTATCATAAACAATCTTGTTTAAGGTTTTTTATTATTACCTCTTTAATCCATGATTCATTGTATTTGAATTTCGCATTACGACAACGTGCCACAAACAACATCTGTATTCAAAATAAACCACACACTACTCCTCTGGATACGCGACGGCACAAGCAAGTCTACTGTTACGCCATTACAGAACGTCCTACGTGTTTCTCGGCTATTCCAACGGTAATGTGTGTGTGTGTGCGTACATATTGCTGCTACTTTGAGATGAAGGAGAATTACACGACATTTGTCACGCGTCCGTAGTCGTGACTGACCCAGACTTCACCGGTCCGCGCGCAATGTGTTCAAGGCCGCAGTCAATTACGTTCTAGTGTTTTCTAGTACACGCGTATTATGGAATATGCTGGAATCTCAAAGGGGTATAAATGCATTCAGCGACGCTTAGTTTCAGTTTAAGTGCCGATTTGTTCAAGTGAGGTTCGAAGTATTGTGGCGAAATGTTATGGGTTTTATATTTGTGCGGGACTCTATTAGTTGACATTACTATTGCGTGTGGACAAATTTTGTTCGTATTATTGTACAAGTTGATTATAAACTGTATTTGTGATAATTAAAGCTGGTGATTTGTGACTTTATTGGTGTCTTGTACTTTGTTTTCCACTGTAGCATACGACGATCAGTGAGAACGTCGTAACACTATTACTGTATTATATTACAATACGTATAAATACAATTATTATTGTTTTATTATTATTTTTATGATGAGGAGGATAATTATTATTTATTTGTTCAATATCTACCTCGGGCTATTAATTGACACGATTATGAGTTTCTTTCATCAAGACAAGGCAAACGGCAAACGAGGCTGCTGAACCTGTCACGGCGCTGAACAGACGGACGTTTAATGTGGATGGACCCAGACCCTGGAAGCTTCGTATGCTGATGATGACGGTCCAATCAGTCCTCCTGTACCGCGAGGAAGTATGGTGGATTCTCTGAACAAGAAGATGTTCAGCCGAAAGTGGCTGGCCCTGCTGCAGAGCAGGGGAGTGTTAAAGATAGCCGCTGCTTACCGCCCCGTCACTGAACCAGATGTTGTAGTGATCGCTGGGTGTTATCCTTATCAATCGATTTGCCAAGGAGAGGAGGGACGTGCACAACTTAGGAAAGCCAAGATGGCAAAACACTACGAGAGTCTCCGCACACTTGACAGTTGACAACGAGCCTGGGACAAGGAGACGAGAGGACGCTGCACCGCGATGTCGATCAACCACGTGAGGTCGTGGATTGAGATAAAGCATGGAGAGGTCTAAAGCCTTTGAACGGGCGTGAACATTCCCGATTACCTCCGTAAGATGAGTAGCTCTTTGTCTGCAGACTGCTTGAACTGTCCAGGGCGGAGCACAACGTCTTCAACACCTGATAGGTGGGGCGCAAGAAGAGCGTCTCTGGTTGCGGATATAGGAATGATAGCTACGGACAACATCGTCGGAGCCATAATAAGAGGAAGGAAAGCTTGGAACGGCGTAGCACATTACGCAGGTGACATCCTTCGGGCGAAGAAGGAAGACTTGGAACGCAGAAAAATGTGTCAATTTCAAGTAATAAGATAAACGGTCTCAGGTTAGTACTCGATCGCCGGAGGATGTTCACTGGGTCGCCCACTCGCTTTTTACCTAAATGCGTTTCCTTTTTTCCTTAAAAAAGAATAGTATTATTATTTGCAACTATTAATCCGCCTGTCATAAGGGATTTATTTCACTGTTTTTAAGATTTACGATCGCCGCTTCCTTGTAGCAATCCAATGTATTGGACCTCGTTGGATAAGACTTTTGATATTCAACAAGGTAACACTTTGTTGGATATTCATTTTTTATTTTCTGTGTGTTTTTACTTCCATGTTCCGTAAGGAAATAGAAGTATGGTGATGGCGAAAAAAATAATTTTCGAGATAAGGACTGATTCTGTTTGTACTAGCCTCAAAACATAAAGAAAAGTCATTTTATGAAAAGTGTCTGTGTGTAGAATTTTTTTTATGGCAAACAATAATTGCCGCAAATTCAAACAGAATCAAATTGACTTCGAAATCAACGAAATCAAAGTCTATTGATTTCGGTGAGGATCGGTTAAAGAAGAGGGGCAGTTTACCTGAAAAGTTTTAAATTTTAACAAGAGTAAAGTACTTAAAATTCATTTAAAATTTTTCAAATAATGGTAATTGTTAAAACTCCATTAATTTTGTTTCCAGGCAACCAGGATGTGTTGGTTAGGGGGGGGGGTAGTTTATTTGCATTTTTTGTGTTTTAACAAGAGTAAAGTACTTAATTTTACTAAATAAGTGACCCAAAATAAAGTGATATTAATCCACTGTAAAATGATAAATTAGATAATTTATAAATGGAGTGGATAGTTAAAGGGGGAGGGGTGATTTTTTAAAAATTGCTGTGCTTAAATCAAGTAAAGTACGAATATTTAATTTTCAAGGATAAAATACGTTAAAAATTACATATGATAAAACTATTACTCTATAAAAATGTAAATATCTTTAATGGTGGGTATCGTTTGAGGAGGAGGGATGATTATCAGCGTAGTTCAGTTTCTTTATAAGAATAAAGTACCTAATAAAGTAACTTGAAAATAACATTATATTAAACGACTATCCCATAACAACAAAAATATCTATAAATAGTGAAAAGAGTTTGAGGGTGGGCGATATTATTTTAGAAATTATCGAACTGAATTCAAGTAAATGATTTTAAATATAATCTTAGAACATGGAAGTAATGTATGGTTTCCATACTGATATTTATTAATTTAATACTCTGAATGTCTAGTAAGAAATATTTTTTAACCTTAAGAAGAGTTTACCGGGCTGTTTGGCCGTGGTCTACGGTTTACTGACAAACCAAACGTTTCAACAGCACCGCTGCTGCCATCATCAGTGGAATTCAAAGAAATTCAAGGCCTCCTGAACGTAGGTTGTTATTGTCAGGCCCACAGTACTGTGGTAAAGGCTGAACATGTCCCGCGATGCTACTTGTACTTCAAATTCAACACGTACAGGTAAAAATTACAGCATCAGCCAATCAGAATAGTGTACAGGTAGAGACTGCACCACGAGCCAATCACAATAAAGAAGGTCACGAGCCAAGCCAATAAAGATTGGCTCGCATCACGCTATGCCATCAGGTTTTCCCCGGAGTACTGTGGTGAAGGATAATGATTTCCCGCGATGCTACCTGTACTAATTGTTTACAGGCCTTGGATTTCTTTGAATTCCACTGATGATGACAGCCAGTGGTGCTGTTGAAACGTTTGGTTTGTCATTAAACCGTAGACCACGGCCAAACGGCCCGGTAAACTCTTCTTATACAATTGACACCGGCCGTGAAAGCGTTGGACAATTTGTAATTACACGTAGCTAATATGCAGGTGGTCTCAAATACGCTTTGTACGGCGAGGAACGTTGTCGTATAAGTCTGTTTAATACCCACTGTACTGTACTGTACAGCACGGTCGTTTGTGGGTGGGAGACTGTATCTCGTTGTACAGTGTAACACACACTGTAAACTAAGTAGACTTTATGTGACATTCTAACCTTCTTTGTGAATCTCACGTTTGTGGTGTTAAATTACACCTTTACCCAAAGGCGTTGGTGGTGTAATTGAATTTATCCGCTTTAGGTGTTTTCGCTTGGGCTACGCGCGCTCGCGCGTTTGTGCGTGCGTGCGTGTGTGGTTACATTGTGAGCCGGTTAAACTGTACAAAACAAACGGCATTAACCCACTGTAAAGCTTACACAAGAACTGCTCTTAATGAGTTACGGTTTTCGTTTCGTTCTCCCAGTTGACAGCTGTACGTTTCCGGTACACTATCGACCTGTCATCGTTGTCATCACCATCATCATCGTCATCATTTATGTCAGGCAGTAAACAATATTTTCGTTTCAACTGACGCCTTGGTTTTACATTTGTTAAATTGAATCTGCAAAAACGCTGGATTGCAGATATACACAATTAAAACCAAGGTGATGGCTTTTTGTGGAACTGATCCCTTACGGGCAAAAATTGTTATAGACGGTACTGCCCTGGAGCAAGTTAGCAGCTTTGAATACCTGGGCTACAGTGTGTCTTATAATGCAAGCAACGACGTGGTGAACAAGTTGCATAATTTCTACCTTATGTGCGGGACCATCAGGCAAACCCTTAAGTAGCAAGTAAGGAAACACGCCTAAAATTCTACAAGGTGATGACTCTTCCCACACTCCTTTATAGGTCTCAGAATTGGACTTTCGTGAAAAGCCAGGCCAGTCGCATCCAAGCGGGTCAAATGAGATTTCTCAGACACGTGGCTGGGTATACTCTCCATGATGATAGAAGAAACACAGATATACGGCAGGAACTGAATATTATGAGTAGGCCTATATTATCGGCTGAATTGGTGGGAACATCTTTGCCGAATGGATGGCTGCCGTATCCCCAAACAGCTTTGGAACTATAAGCCGAGGGGACAGAGAGGTGTGGGACGTCCGAGGAAGCGCTGGAGTGACCAGCTCCAATATTTGCCTATTTGAGACCGAAACAAACCATCCTTGGTTTAAACATTGAGGATGCTGATGATGACAACTGATGCCTTAAGCTTCCGCGGCCGGCTTCGTAATTATTATAAATACTTTCCGGTCTAACAGCGCGTAGTCCTGTGTTGTAAAATGGAAACGTTTCAACCACTCCATTAGTCCTTGTAACCACAATAAATTTTCTATAAACAGCAAAATAAATTTAAAAAAAAACTATAAATAATAACGGCTCCTTCTTTTACCACCTAAGCAGACAAGGATTTGTGCAGGTTTGGCTGGCTTCTTTGACCCGTTTGGTAGTGCGATTAAGTATTGTTACGACGGTCTACTTGATCGTCGTATGGTACAGTGGAAAACAAAATACAAGACACCAATTACGTCACTAATCACCAGCTTCAATTATCACAGTTAAACAGTTTGCAATTAACAAGGCAGTCTCTTAGAACAAATCAATTAAAAATTGTTCACACGCAATATAAATATTAACTGATATAAAACACAATTGTATTACAATAGTCTCGCCCGATTATGAAACACAACACTACACTAATAACCACTTGAACGCACAGAGTAATATCGCAACTATAACTGAAACTGAACGTCGTTGGGTACTGGTATTTCTACCCCCCCCCCGCCCGTAATATTAGACTATTCAATTCTGCTCGTTAACAATAAAGGAAAACATTAGAGCGTAATTCATTGAGGCCTTGGAACATTTCGCGCGGCTTCTGACACAGTCTAGCTAATTCGTCGACAATCACGTACGCCACATATATTCAGCTGGATTCATCTGGAACACTCGACAAACACGTAGATTGTTCCGTGATGTCGTAACAATACTTTCCGGCATATCAGCACGTGGTCCTAAGTTGTAAAATGCAAACGTTTCAGCCACTCCATTAGTCCTTATGATCACAATAAATTTTCTATAAACAGCAAAATAAATTTTAAAAAACTATACATATGCGTATTAACGGCTCCTTCTTTTACCACGTAAGCAGACTAGGATTTGTGCAGGTTTGACTGGCTTCTGTGAGCCGTTTGGTAGTGCGATTAAGTATGTAATACTCGAATCGTCCACTAACCCCAGGATGTTACTCAATACACTCGTTTCCACTTTCCACGCCGACCTGGTGGCTGACGGGTAAAGCAAGGGTCTCTGAAATTGTATTTTAGTTGGCAGGTTTTGTAGCCTAGGAAACGACCGACTATGAAAATTGCGCTAACATTATTATTGAACAACGCTGACTTGATCAGAACATAATATTGACCCAGATTTCGTAGACGTGCTTCACATCTTTCTATTGATAGACAAGTACCGCGGTATCTCAGATTAAGGTGACTTCATCTCCTCTTTCACAATGCACCCCCGCTTCTCACTCACTCTCCCTCCCTCTCCCCTTCACTCTCACTCTCTCTAGCCCCTCTCTCACTCTCTCTCTCTCCTTCACTGTCTTTCCCTCTCTTTCTCGCCTCTATCGGACACTTGTGGTAGTTTGTTCATATAAATACAGTAACTATAACTAGAAGATCCAATCACTTATTTCAGAAAAGTTCAAAATAATTTTTTTTTTTTTTTTGGCGGGGATCCCACAGCTACTCCCGCATCCCGCATCTCAGTTTCCCTATAAACTTATTCTGTATATCTTCGTTTTTCAGATTCTTTTCTTCCGTACTCCTTTCGATCGCTTCTATCCATTTTAATCTAGGTCTGCCTCTTTTTCTTCTGTTGCTAGCTCTGTATTTGAACACACTCACAGGTAGTCTATCTTCACTCATTCTCATTAGGTGTCCATACCAGGAAAGCTGTTTACGTTTTATATCTTCTATTACAGTTTCTTTTCTATTTGTTCTTTGCCTTTATTACGTCATTCCTTACACGTTCCAGACGAGAAACTTTGGAAGCTCGTCTAAGATAGTCCATTTCTACAGCTTCAATCTTCCTGCGTTTCTTTTCGTTGATTGTCCAACATTCTGACCCAAAGGTGGTAATTGGTTCAACAATGGCTTTACAAATATTGATCTTTGTCGCTAGCCTGATTTTTCTGGACCATAAAAGTGAGTTTAATTGGCGTATGGTGCTTTTTCCTAAAATTAATCGATGTCTTATATCTTTATCACATATTCTATCATTGCTAATTATACTTCCTAAATATTTATACTTTTCACATTTCTTGATGGAAGTATTATCTGATAACTGAAGATCTGATGTTCAGCTTGTACGCTGTACATTGCCCAGGGGTCACGCGACTCATGTCTTCTTGGATGTGGAAGTAGGATTTCTTGGCAGACCAGAGCTCGGTTTTAGTGTTAAGCAGGCATCGGCAACCTGCATAACCCACGAGACAAAAAGTTCAATAATAAAACAAAATAAATAAATAACTACATGCTTCTACGTACTAAATGAAGATTAAAAGGGATAAAACTCTTAAGATACAATAATCTAACAACTATTTTGGTATTAAAAATAATTAAAATAGCTTACATACGAAAGCCTTTTGTATTGCTACAACGGTCTCAAGGGTCATCGTAAGGTACAGTGGAAACAAAATACAGACACTAATGAAACCAATAACTATCAGTTTTAATTGTTAAACACAAATAATAATTTGGAATGGACAAGCTAGTCGTGTACAACAATTCAAGTGAAATTTCTACACACGCAATATTAATGTCAAGTAACAGAATTTCACACTAATTATAACACAGTGAACACTTTTCACAATACTTCGACAACCACTCGATCCGCTTTAAGGAAATCGCTCATTGTAAACTGACTAACTAAACCAAACACTTTTGCTTTTATAGGTCGCGCAGAGTTCCAGAATACATTTCCAGTCTTACTGTACACCAGCTTAATGCGTACCTCAAGTGATCTTGTACATTCTGGAACGTACTTAAGTGCGGCCTTGACTGAGGCTACACCTGTCTGAATTACGGAGGACGGGTAGAGGGCGCTCTCGGCTGTTCGATAGGGTCCTCGTTACAATACGCGCTATAGTTTTAAAATTAAAGAGAAAATTAAAATTATCACGTAATACACACTTCTAACTTCGTTACTTATAAAATTCTGCTGATGTAACGAAAAAACCAAGAAACGGCTAAAATGGTTATTTGTCAATTTGGAGTATTTAACATAACACATGTTATTAAACAGGAAACAATCGGCAGTCTTTGTTTGTAGCGTTGTCATCACATTTGTTTTGCACCATTGTGACAAGATGGCATTCGGTTTGAAGACTTGGCCAGCATGACAAATAACAGAGAACCGCATACGAAGGATGTTGCGTCGATACAAACTTGAGGGCCGTCCATTAAAAGGTTGGTTGAAGCGTAACAGGGCCAATGACCTAAACCGGCAACAACGATGACAACAATGATGACGATTTTGACATTTAACGTCATCACCATCGTAAACGTAAAAGTTAACGATGATGACGTTTACACAATTTGCGTTTTTGAAGAAAACGTCTCGAGACATTTCTCAGGAGTCTTCTCCAACGGTTCGGATTTCAAGCGAAATAGTTTGGAGGCTTTCCAAGTTCAAATAGTTTGGCATCGTTGCTCATATCACCACAACAGTTTCTGTTTTGCCTGATATTATGGAGTTTATTGAATGTTTTTTTTTTCCAATCAGTTTTTACCTATGAGAACTTTGGCTTGCCCGGGCTGTAAGGCCGTGATCCACGATTGTCTGGTGCATGATAGTTCGGTCGTGCCTTTGAAGGGCCATCTTCAGTGCAGAAGGCTGCAAAACACTGACAAAGGTTTCGTAGTCAGTGACCACTGAACTGTGTTTAAGGCTAGTGGCTGTGAGCAGGACACCAATTGTCAGTGTGTTGCAGCCTTCTGCACTGAAGATGGCCGCCGAAGGCACGACCGAACTATCATGCACCAGACAATCGTGGATCACGGACTTACAGCCCGGGCAAGCCAAAGTTCTCATAACATTGAAGCCGGTCGTGAAACCCTGAAACTGTTTAGACAGGCACTGTTTTCTTAGCCGGAAGTCTATGCATTGAGAAACAACATTAATTAGTCTTCGTAATCTGTAGCGTTCATTAATACTAGAAGACTTAAATCAGAATATTTAAAAAAAAAAATAGAGAAAATATTATACAAGTGGCAGGATTGCAAATACATTTGTCCCACGTGAGACGAACTGCGCGGGGCTGGTGATAAATGCGAGGGACGCGATGCATATTTCGCTTGATAACGTATTATCACTTCCCATGCGATTTAGCTGTGTGTGTGTGTGGGAGTGGTGGGAGGGTTTTAAATGTATATTTCCATGGGGATGAAAACGCATAATGTCATTCACATTGCTTCATTTAATATACTGACATTGCACGGTTTTAATAACTGTACGTTGGCCTGGTGTTGAATATAAGGTCGTTATCTCTAGATCAGTAAATTCACTCTACTTATTTCAATACAGTTCAATGTCTAATCACAACCCCGCAGAAGTTCCAGAATAGTTTACCATTCTTTTGTCGGCGCATTGGCATAATTTCCGATAGTTTCAAGTGCTCGAACAGTCTGGGGCTTCGTTTGCGCACGGCCTTGTCACCGACGCTACACGCGCTGGGCTACTCACAATACGCGTACGTGTCCTCTCGGCCTTGTCACAGACGCTACACGCGCTGGGCTACTCACAATACGCGTACGTGTGCTCTCGGCCTTGTCACAGACGCTACACGCGCTGGGCTACTCACAATACGCGTGTAATGACGCTCTCGACTTTTCGAGAGCGTTACGTAATTTTCACAGCACCGTCTTTTTATTTTTATTTTCCAAAGGTATTATTATTTTATAATTCGGGGTCAAAACATCCTACGACGTTGTCCGATGCCCAACCTCCATTGTCGTCTGTCGTTGCAGTTTTCATCGTTTAGTCCTCTATCGCTCATTGATCTTCTTATGCCCTCTATCCACGCCTACTTGGGTCTTCCTTTCTTTCTGTGCTGTCTAGGTATCCATCTCATTGTTTTCTTTGGTAGTCGGTCTTGTCCCATTCTTTGTACAGGTCCGTACCAGATTAGTGGCTTTTCTTCAGTGCAGTAGATGATTGTCTTTTGTAAGCCCATTTCTTCTTTGGCCGTTTCATTTCGTATTCCCTCAAGCCTTGAAGTTCTAGCAGCTCGTCTCAAAGCATCCATTTTTGTAGCTTTTAACTTTCTTTTTACCTGTTCCTTTATTCTCCAATATTTTGGATCCGTACACCAGCGTACTTTTAATCATACTATCATATATTCTTTTCTTCCTTTTGTTTTCCAATTTCTGTGGTCTATAGAATTCCATTCTATTATTAGATCTAATAATGATATAATTTTTTGTTTTGCTTTGTTTATTTTTTATTTTATTTCAACATCATTTGTCATTTTTCATTAAAGTTTATACCTAAGTATTTGTTGCGGTTGCATGTTTTATACGTTCGTTGTTTTATAAGATTAAATCTGACGTTTCGTCTCCGACACACAGATACTGCGTTTTTACTATGTTTATCAGTAATCCCCATTCTTCATACTCTTCCTTCAGTTTGCGTGTCATATATTCCACGTCTTCTTTTTCATGTCCACTTATCACTTAGTCGTCTTCAAACTGCAGGGTGTACAAACATGTGTCAGGGTTAACTTTAATACCCATCCCTTTGCATTTTTTCATCTAATTGGTTAGAGCTTTTACGACGTATATTTTGAAAAGTGTAGGGGAGATGCAACAGCCCTGTCGTAATCCCTTATTTAATCTGAACGGTTCTGATTCTCTATTTCCCACTTTTATTGTGGACGACATGTCGTTTTACAAGTTTTGCACAGTCCTAATAAGTGTATGGTTGATGTTGGTATCTTGAAGCACCTCCCATACTTTGATGATAGTTATATTATCGTAAGCTATCTGTAAGTCCATAAATATTAAGCTAGTTGCCCCATTTCTTTCTAATTTTGTAAAGGTATTATACTTTCAGAAAACTGAAACCGCCTACATATTGACCTCTGAATTTTTTTGTTTGTATTATATAATGTACCAAAATGTTTTTTTTGCCGTAAAGTGAAATGGCAGCATGAATAATTAATCATTCTCAAAGCCAATTAATTAATGGTGACCATGACTCCTACTGTTTCCATAAGGAAAATACGTCTTCCTCTCCATGCTTTTTATCCGTCAAGGGATTCCACCACGTTATCTGTGATAAAGTCTTATATTTGTCGCATACTTGTGCCGTGTAGTAGATGTTAGGTACTTACATCTGTTCACATATCTGATGTGCCTTTATCAACACAATATCTGTTGACATTTTCACGTTTAACAAAAAAATATTCCTACGAGTTTCTCACCTTCAGTATCTCGGCTGTGACATCACACATATAAAGATGATAGAGACCAAGTTAACAAAATTAATAAGTATCAAAGTGTATGCAGAATACTAGCAAACACGTTCAGAAACAAAACTAGATTAGATACGTATGTCCGCTTGTACAATTCTTTGGGTCCTGTAGTGTTGTAGGGAGGTGATTCGTGGACGTGTACAGAGATAAAGAACAAATGCTACGAGTGTTGGAGATGAAAATTATCATCATCGTCACCACTCCAAGGACTAGGCCTTAGATCTGTCCCGGAACCCATCTCCTCCACGGTCTACCGAAATCTCTCTTCCCCTAGTAGGGTGATAACCCAAAGCAGAAACAGGTAGACGTATATTAGGCATACGATTCAAGTGTTCACACCATCTCCTTCTGTGGTCTTCAATCTTCTGGTGCAATAATACAATGTTTAAATCGCGCCTAATATCCTCGTTTCTTCTCCGATCCAAGAGAGAACAACCTTGCGTCCCTCTTAGAAATTTAATTTCGGTTGCCTGAATCCTCTGCCCGTCCCTTTACCAAGAGACCACGTCTCACTAGCATACAGATATGAGGGGACAGTCACAGTTTTATAATATTTCATCCGGGTGTCCTTCCGTTTTTTTTTTTTTTTTTTTTAGAAGAATTAGAAGATATACGAAAGAGGATAGGATAAGAGGATAAGAATTACAACCGTAAGGACTCACCCGGATATAGAACCAGTAGAGAAGAGACTGTAGAGATAAAAAGCTAATTGGGAAGAACACGTGTACAGAATGGATGAGAACCGCATACTGAAAATATTGCGTCGATACAAACCTGAGGGACGTGTTTACGGAACACGGCCAACGTTGGACACGACGATAATGGCGTTTTTAGAAATTTAACGTCGTCTTCATCGTTAAATGTAAAAGTTAACGATCATATCATTTACACAATTTAATATATTATACTTGTGTAATACATTATGTATTAAAATTTTTAATATAATATAATTTAAAATGTAGTATATTATAATTTTTTTCGTTCTTGCAGGAAACAGGACGATATTTTTCCTTAGGCACAACAATAAGGCAAACCGTTTCAGAATCCATATGAATCCAGGTTTATATAAACTTTATTCATCATTTCACCAGCGGAACGTAAATACATTGTTACGTCATTGCAGAACTTTCTACGCGTCTCTCGGCTATACCAGCAGAGCTCAGCTGTAACGTTTGTGTGTGTACGTGGCACTTAACATGCGATAACAAACGAGACTATTCCAGACCGTACCGGTCGGCGCACTGTGTTCAAGCCAGCAATCAATTACGTTCTAACGTTTTCTAGTAGTGTTGATGCGTATTATGGATTGTTCTGGAACACTTGTGTTATCTATTTAAACAACGACAGCTGCCGCTTAGCGTCAGTCTTACGTCGCCTATTACTCAGCTGAGTTATTGTCGGGCGATTTCACAGGCGTCTCAAGTAGTGTATTAGTTAAAAGTGATTATAGTGCGGAATTCTTTATAGTTGACATTATTATTTGTGTGGAGAGACTAAACTTGAAATATTGTACGAGTATAATCTTGTTGAATAACTTGTTCATTACAATCTGTTTGATTGTGATAATTAAAGCTGGTTTTTAGTGACTTACTTGGTGTCTCGTATTTTGTTTTCCACTGTACCATACGACGATCAAGGAGCCCGTCGTAACAATATTTCTGTTTCTTCGTGATATACCCTGTAAAATGTGTGTCTGTGTGTGTGAGAGAGACACATACAGGCAGACAGAGACAGAGAGAAAGTGTTGAGAGATGGTAGGAGGGAGAGAGCAATAGCATATAAACGTGTGCGTATTGTTTAACATTGCAGCTTGGAAATATAAAAGTTTGACTGAAAACTTTTAATTAATAAGTTTTAGTAGATGGGTTAATTTTCCCGTCTGTGCTTGCGTGCGCTGTGTGTATGGTGTGCGCGTGTTTTAGGATTTATGAAAGAGTCGCTGGAGCGTTAAATGTAAATGAAGGGAAACTCTGGCTTGACTAAGCGGACAAACTGTGGTTGATTATAACTTCAGCCAAAGGGTTTGTACAGTATATACTCTGAAATACAACATACAACCAGAGTAACATGTATATTTGAATAATATGTACCAGTAAATACTTCTTGAAGCATAAAATGCTTTCCTCTCTGTGTCTCTATACGTTACTATACGATCATTTCTTCTGTTTCATTAATCATACTGCACTAACAGTATGTATTTACAAATTGTGGAGACATTGGAAAAAAATTTTGTTAGGAACTGTATGTTTAACTGAAATAAAGCCTTGAACTTAGGAAAGAATAAAATTATATGTAGATGGTAGTTTGGTGATCAAAATAAATGAGCATGGAATTATAGAGGATTTATTTTAATTTAAATTTGATTTCAACTTAATAATAAAAATAATATTTTTATTATAAATTATAACATTCTTATTATAATTAGTATTATAATTAGAAATAGAGTTTTAACTTTTTATTAAAACTAGAATTTCATAGCCTAAATAATATTATAATAAGTAAAATTATGAAAAAGTTTTGTAAACTTCTTAAACGCAGCTTCTACTATTACTTTTTTTCTATTTGTAGTGGCTATCTGAGGATCACATGCCAATTTAAATTCTTTATTCCTAGTTCTTTTCTTTTTTCTCCAATATTCTTTTATCTTTTCACTGTTTCTCTTCTTCCTGTCTTCAGTCCACTTTCAACATGCGTTTTTCTCTCTTCTACCCTGGACTCCTTCCATTTTTAACACTTTTGCCCGAAAAACGTCTTTTCTTGCTTCTTGTGCGTTTATATTATTTTTTCTAAATCTTTTTTGACTTCTTTAATCCAACTCGATGTTGACTTCTTTCCCCACAGAAAGATTTCACATTGTGATTTAAAAATATCACAGTGCCCGTTTTGATATTATCTTTTGTAATACTTATAAAATTGTATCAAAGTCGTCGCTTGTGACAGATTAACTAACTTTTTCAATCCGCCTTGGTTGACCGCCTTGTACGTGAATAGGTGCGCACTTACTAACGCGGTACACTGGAGATGTAACTGGAATTTTTACCTGTGACGACCTCTTATGAGAGATTTTTTTAAAGCTTATATAATATACTTTGAAACGAGACATTAATTATAAACAAGAAGGCACAAGGCGAATTAGAAAAGGTTAGTTTATCTAAATAATGGTTACACGAGACTTCCAGGGATGCTATGGATCTTAGTTATATCATTTATCTGACGTTGAAATGTTGCTATCCTCTACAAATATACCCCATTTTTCCCTTAATAACATATTGAATTCAGACTTGGACACACAGATATACCCCCTCTCTCTCTCTCTCTCTCTCTCTCTCTCTCTCTCTCTCTCTCTCTCTCTCTCTCTCTCTCTCTCTCTCTCTCTCTCTCTCACTCACTCTCTCTCTCTCAGTTTTACAAAATCTACCATTTGGAACAAAACTTATTAGTTATACGAATAAAATTCCAAATTTGATGTAATATTTTCTAAGAAAAAAAAGGAAAAATAGGACAGATTTAAATAGGAAATTTATATATATATATATATATATATATATATTATATTATATTATATATATTACCTCAAGATATTTTATTTTCCTTATTAGGAACATGTTTCGAGAACACCTGTGTTCTCATCCTCAGCCTTCGTGATCTTGCGTCTGGTGAAGTATTTGTGTGTTGGCTGGACGCTATTTTGGTTTCTTGTTGGTCTCTGGTATTTTAAAGTGGTATTATTGTGTGTGATTGTGGTGTATGTATTAGTATTTTGTGTATTTTCGATGTTGAGTGCTTTGAAAATTGTGTCTATATATATATATATATATATTACCTTTAATATTTATAATTAAATTTACCTCAAGATGTATATATATTGCAACAGATCAAATTTTATTATACTAATAAGGATATAGTAAGTGTGTAAAAATCACATACAATCTATTATGGAGGATATGAAAAATTATTTATTATATACATAAATATAGTTTTTAAAGATGTATAAGTTATTGTTTTTTTAAATTGTCATGTATTGAAAATAGAATTAATTGTTTGTATTGTTCGATAATATAAATCGATTTTATTTGGTTTCTGCAACGTCCTCCTCTCGTCTCGTCGCTCCCGTCCTGGCGTCCTCTTCTTCTCGTCGACCTCTTCTACAGCGTCACTCCTTCCTGGTGTCCTCTTCGTCCTGGCGTCCTCTTCGTCTTGTCGTCCTCTTCTACGGCAGGCGGCTCCAGCGGCGATATTTCACTGAGTCTCGTTGTTATGTTCGACTGCTAACATTAATTAGTTTCTTCATAAATTGTTCACTCACAATGCTTATAAATTCCACTCATACAGTTTATTATTAATTTATATCTTATATTTTCTTAACCTCACGATTAATCTGGATGTTAACTAATGCGGTGCGTTTAATGTACACCTTCCACGATATTTTGAAGTGTCTTTAAGTTCCCTAAGCGGATATCTTAACTTACACGAAACAGCACTGTATTATATTTTAAATTTTACCTAAATATTTTACCCTCTCGGTTCTTAACGCAAAACGTCGTTAAGAATTTCCAAGGTTTATTTTATATACGAAACTTCTACGTTCGTAAGAGAACAACTCTCTTCACCGGGCACAACTTCCCTTGCAACTTCTACAGACAGACTGTCCCCATCCTAGCTCTACAACATATGAATCTCACTGAATTTAGTGTATTCTGATAGGCAAGCCCAAGTCACATGATTGATGGAACAAACAGATATACAAATTTCATGAAAAACTTTGTATAATTTAGCAAAGTCCTGCATGGAAATTATCTACAAATTTTATTACCCTATCATTGATAAGAGTTACAATTGAGTTTTTCTTCCCTTAAAAAAACATATTTCTAAAATTGTTATGACCCTCAGAGTATACACAAATTGAAGCTATTTACCTAAATAATTCCTTGTCAAAGTTTCACGTCAATCGGTTTACTACCACTGAAGCTATAACGATCACAGATTATCACACCCGCACAAGCGCACAAATTCACACAAAAAATACATGAAAATATAGAACATCTTTTTATGAAGAGTTTGGTATACCCTACATGCTTATCCATTTCTAAATACAAAAATTTACGACTAAAAGACAAAATATTACATAAAACAAATTTAAACAATGATATAAAGAACATAGCTTCTCATCCTGTGTTCTGTTGCAATATATATATATATATATATATATATATATACACCAGATACCTCAATTGTAATAAGAAGAGTGTATTCAAAAAGCATGAATAAGTTACGTTTTCCGAAGTTTCAATTTCACAACATTGTATAAATTTAAATTTCTTTAAAAGTACAAATAACAGGTTTAATTAAAACATAAAAACTAAAAAACGAAATAATAAAATTTTAAACTTTTCTACTTAGAGCCTGAAGCGTAGAGAACTCGTCAACAAGTTTTTCCTGTTTTACAGTACTCTGTTGAAAAACACAATGCAGGCAACGTGTTTTATAGTTTGCTGTTCTTTGACTGAAGGCTATCGTGTTACATTGTGTTTGTTTTGCGTCGCGCTTAGACTCTTGTGTCATAAAACCTACGTTGATATTGAACTGCCAATAAAATATAGTAGAGTGATTACAAGCACAGTTAGCCTACAGGTCATACTATTCAACTTTCAGTATTATTTTTAAACATTCGTTCTGTTTTAGAAAAGTCTTTTCTGAAGATTAAAATGTGTTGTTAGGAAGATCACGCGGAACAGTTTTTGAACAGTGTTACGACGTCGTGTGTAAACATTAAAAGCAATATCATTGATACGAGGTAAAATTGATAATCATCTTCACAACACGGCACAGGCAAGGTGCTGCCTGTTCTGCCTTCAAAACTCGTCCAGACAACTCTACCCACACATCTGTATCCTTTTTTGGCCAGTTCCGAATCTGACAAAAGTCCAGACAATTCTACCCACACATCTGTATCCTTGTTTGGCCAGTTTAGAATCTGACAAAAGTCCAGACAACTCTACCCACACATCTGTATCCTTGTTTGGCCAGTTTCGAATCTGATAAAAGTCCAGACAACTCTACCCACACATCTGTATCCTTGTTTGGCCAGTTTCGAATCTGATAAAAGTCCAGACAACTCTACCCACACATCTGTATCCTTTTTTGGCCAGTTTCGAATCTGATAAAAGTCCAGACAACTCTACCCACACATCTGTATCCTTTTTTGGCCAGTTTCGAATCTGACAAAAGTCCAGACAACCCTACCCACACATCTGTATCCTTGTTTGGCCAGTTTCGAATCTGATAAAAGTCCAGACAACTCTACCCGTGTCTACCCACACATCTGTATCCTTGTTTGGCAAATTTCGAATCTAACAAAAGTCCAGTCAACTCTACCCGTGTCTACCCACACATCTGTATCCTTGTTTGGCCAGTTTCGAATCTGACAAAAGGCCAGACAACTCTACCCGTGTCTACCCACACATCTATATCTTTGTTTGACCAGTTTCGAATCTGACAAAAGTCCAGACAACTCTACCCGTGTCTACCCACACATCTGTATCCTTGTTTGGCAAGTTTCGAATCTGACAAAAGTCCAGTCAACTCTACCCGTGTCTACCCACACATCTGTATCCTTGTTTGGCCAGTTTCGAATCTGACAAAAGTCCAGACAACTCTACCCGTGTCTACCCACACATCTATATCTTTGTTTGACCAGTTTCGAATCTGACAAAAGTCCAGACAACTCTACCCGTGTCTACCCACACATCTGTATCCTTGTTTGGCCAGTTTCGAATCTGACAAAAGTCCAGACAACTCTACCCACACATCTGTATCCTTTTTTGGCCAGTTTCGAATCTGACAAAAGTCCAGACAACTCTACCCACACATCTGTATCCTTGTTTGGCCAGTTTCGAATCTGACAAAAGTCAAGACAACTCTACCCACACATCTGTATCCTTGTTTGGCCAGTTTCGAATCTGACAAAAGTCCAGACAACTCTACCCACACATCTGTATCCTTGTTTGGCCAGTTTCGAATCTGACAAAAGTCCAGACAACTCTACCCGCATCTACCCACACATCTGTATCCTTCTTTGGCCAGTCTCGAATCTGACAAAAGTCCAGACAACTCTACCCGTGTCTACCCACACATCTGTATCCTTGTTTGGCCAGTTTCGAATCTGACAAAAGTCCAGACAACTCTACCCATACATCTGTATCCCTGTTTGGCCAGTTTCGAATCTGACATTCCTTTCTAACTGTTGTTTCCACAGTTATTTGTAATCTTTTAATTTAAAATTAATTTATTGATTGTTGTTGTTTCATTCAATTTAAAATCTTTTCTCTTATTGCATCATTTCTTATACGGTCAAGTTTAGAAATTGTTTTAACTCCTCTTAAGAATGCCAATTCTGAAGCCTGTATTTTATCGTCTTCTTTTTGCCTTTTGTCCATAATTCACACCCATACGGCAATATAGGGACTGCCATTACTCTGTAAAACTTTAATTTTCTATTTTGTATCTTAATGTACCTTGTTTCTAAAAATACTGTTCATTGCTCCACAGATCGTCTGAAACTTACCTAACTTAACATCAGTGTCATAATTTCTATCATAGCCAGTATCATTTTCCCAGATAATTAAACTGGAGCGCCTGTTCTAGAATTCAATCACTAATCATGGTTTTTGTTCTTATTGGTTCCTTTCCTACTGGAAATGTCATTACCTTTGTTTCTATAGAGGAGATTTTCATATTTTATATTGTTTTAAAATCCGATGAAGCTTTAAAACATTTTTTTTTTTTGCAAATCAGATTCTGTATTTTAAAGTTTCTGCAAATCAGATTCTGCAAGTCGTCAGCAAACAACAACACATTCAAATACAGATAAACAACACCAGCACAGCACTTAATACCAGGTACAATAATAAAATTGCTAATTGGAACTTTAACGACAGTTTGACAAACACGAAAACGTTTGTACAATAAACTATCGTGTACAAAACTTCTTCAAGTTTACGTTTTTCCAACGCACACCAACGTAACAAACAATAAACGTCACCTGACTGACACTGTCTCACTAAATAATACAAGTCACAATAATAACACGCAAATAACAGTTGTGTACGTCATTGTTGTAACGATTGTGACGTTGACAACGACAACAATGATGATGATGACAGTGGTGAAATAACGTTTCTGAAACAATCTTCCATTCTTCGCTTTTAGTTTTGTTTTAACATAAGTTTTAACACAGTCGACTCTTATTGTCAGACAGACGACCAAAAACGTAAATCCGGGAAACAAAACAGTAACAATAAAGATTACGCTCCCGAAATGAAAGCAGAAAAACAATACATAATTTTGTTCTTGTTTCAGGTGAGTTAATTTTCAATGCTGTACGTCTTTGTGGTAAAATTTAACGACCAATCTCGTTCACTAACATTTCGCTAAGGTAAGGTTTATTATTTATAATTTATGCATAAAGGATGATTAATTTCATGCAGTTAATAAGTTCAGATACCTGAGTAACATGGTAGATAATGAAGGGTTGATAAACACGAAACTACATGGTAAGATACGAATAGGAAATAGGGTACATTATGCTAACAGTAGACTATTGGGAAGCAAACTCATTAGTCGTAACACGAAAATAAAAATACATTTAACACTTGTCAGGCCGGTTGTTACTTATGAAGACGAGACATGAACACTGATAAAAAAGGAACAAGAGACACAAAAAATGTTTGAAAGAACGATGTTAAATCGTGTTTAAAACGGTTAAAGAAAATGGCAAATGGAGAAGAAGAAATAACCAGGAGACAGATGAGCTATTAAAGTAAGAGGACATTGTGAGATTGATAAAGGCTCAACTATTACAATGGTTAGGTCACCTAGAGCGGATGAACGATCATCGTCTGCCAAAGAAATAACCAGGAGACAGATGAGCTATTAAAGTAAGAGGACTTTGTGAGATTGATAAAGGCTCAACTATTACAATGGCTAGGTCACCTAGAGCGGATGAACGATCATCGTATGCCAAAGAAATAACCAGGAGACAGATGAGCTATTAAAGTAAGAGGACATTGTGAGATTGATAAAGGCTCAACTATTACAATGGTTAGGTCACCTAGAGCGGATGAACGATCATCGTATGCCAAAGAAATAACCATGAGACAGATGAGCTATTAAAGTAAGAGGACTTTGTGAGATTGATAAAGGCTCAACTATTACAATGGCTAGGTCACCTAGAGCGGATGAACGATCATCGTATGCCAAAGAAATAACCAGAAGACAGATGAGCTATTAAAGTAAGAGGACATTGTGAGATTGATAAAGGCTCAACTATTACAATGGTTAGGTCACCTAGAGCGGATGAACGATCATCGTATGCCAAAGAAATAACCAGGAGACAGATAAGCTATTAAAGTAAGAGGACTTTGTGAGATTGATAAAGGCTCAACTATTACAATGGTTAGATCACCTAGAGCGGATGAACGATCATCGTATGCCAAAGAAATAACCAGGAGACAGATGAGCTATTAAAGTAAGAGGACATTGTGAGATTGATAAAGGCTCAACTATTAAAATGGTTAGGTCACCTAGAGCGGATGAACGATCATCGTATGCCAAAGAAATAACCAGGAGACAGATGAGCTATTAAAGTAAGAGGACTTTGTGAGATTGATAAAGGCTCAACTATTACAATGGTTAGGCTACCTAGAGCGGATGAACGATCATCGTATGCCAAAGAAATAACCAGGAGACAGATGAGCTATACAAGTAAGAGGACATTGTGAGATTGATAAAGGCTCAACTATTACAATGGTTAGGTCACCTAGAGCGGATGAACGATCATCGTATGCCAAAGAAATAACCAGGAGACAGATGAGCTATTAAAGTAAGAGGACATTGTGAGATTGATAAAGGCTCAACTATTACAATGGTTAGGTCACCTAGAGTGGTGAACGATCATCGTATGCCAAAGAAATAACCAGGAGACAGATGAGCTATTAAAGTAAGAGGACTTTGTGAGATTGATAAAGGCTCAACTATTACAATGGTTAGGTCACCTAGAGTGGATGAACGATCATCGTATGCCAAAGAAAATCCTGAGGGCGCAAGTCTATAAAAGCAGAAAGAGATGTCGACTTAGGATAAGAAGGTTGGCTGATGTGCTATAGCCTGACAACTTTGAAAAAAGCCACACAGTTTCGTTACACGCAGAGTGGAGAAGGAAGGCTCCTCCCTCTCCCACGTTGCCTGTCTTACTGGCTCCCTTCCCTTCCTAATCAACAGCACGCTGTATACCTCATATATGGTGTTGGAGGAGTGAATGGACCCTTCCACACAGTTGCTTTACGTCACGTGACTTTCTTCTATAAATGTTCCAATTTTGTCAAAAACGTTTGTTTTGCGCAGGTCGTTTTCAACGTTGTATACCTATAGAGGATCTCAGAATAATGGATGTGAGGGGTTGTATTGTATTGGGTACTTCATTCTCTCTATTGGTTTGTACTCTTCCCCCCCCCCCATATAACCGTGGTGCGTGTGTTACGGAGTCTTTCACAGGTAACGCCAGTTCCGAACGGCATAGTTGGAGATGGTTTATACTATTCAGGATACCTCTTGCTGGTTTGCCATCGCCTTGCGAGGGGGAACGGTCGTATCGAAATTAGATGGCCCCTGCGGGAATCGAACGCAAGACGACAGCGTAGTAGCGCTACAATGAGATGGCATTAGACAATTGAATTTAGAGAATATTGTTGTTGGAAGCCAGGGCTCTCGTTGGGCTGCAGTATAGAATGAAAGTGATGTCCCTGTGGTGAAATATAACAAATAATCTTCTTCACTAACACTTTGCTAAGGTAAGGTTTCTCGATAGAGAGAATACTGTACCACTGTGAACTATAACGTCAATGTTACCGAACATAAATACATACTTACAGAGTTCTATTATGACAGAGTTAAGTGCAATATAACGTTTTTCTCTACCCACAACACCGATGTAGATTTTAACATATAATACTTTGTTTTAGGTTTAAAAAGACTTTACAATATACGACGGTAGTGACATTTACTTTTACAGGATACGCTGTACCAATCATCATGTAAGATAAAAAGGTCTCATAATAAAGTCACTTTGTATATAGTGTTACGCCAAAACACAATATTTTACGTGTTTCTCGGCTATCCTAGCAGAGCCCGGCTATAATGTGTGTGTGTGTGTGTGTGTGTGTGCGTGCATATTGTTGCTACTTTGAGACGAAGGACAATTACGTGACACTTGTCACGCTTCCGCAGCCGAGACTGATTCAGTCTTCACCGGTCCTCGCACACTGCGTTCAATGCGGCAAGCAATTAAGCTCTAGTTTTTCCTACTAGCGTTGACGCGTAGTACGGATTATTCTTGAATTTATACTTATATAATTATAAGTATTCAGCGACGCTTAGTTTCAGTTTCAGTGGCGATTTATTTAAGTGAGTTTTGAGTTATTGTCGGGGGATTTACACAGTGCATTTTAAGTGGTGTATTTGTAAAAAGTGATTATAGTGTGGAAGTGATATTAGAATCAAAGGGATAATAGTGATATTATTATTTGTGTGGACAGATTCACTTGAATTGTTGTACGAGGATAATCTTGATGATTACAAATTAAAGCTGGTTTTTAGTGACTTTATTGGTGTCTTGTATTTTGTTTTCTACTGTACCATACGGCGCTCGGTTAGAACGTCGTAACAATAACAATGCCTATAAAACTATCCCCAAATTGGTAAGTCAATTGTTTATTACCAGAACTAAACGGAAACACAATTTTTGAAGACAACTTAACCATACTGAAATCATAAGGAAAACAGTTTATAGTGTTAACGACAATTGCGGAACGCTGTGGAAATGTCGAGAGTGTCGTTTTGCACGCTTCTCGACTAGCCCAGTGTGCCTCGTCTGTGCCAAAGCCGTCCATTTACGTACAGCACAAATGTACCTTCCTCACTGTTCGAGAGCACTTACAAGTGCGCAAATTATGCTGCCACGCCGCCTAACGGATGAAAATTTATTCATCTAACCTATCCGGAACCTATATAAGCAACAGCGGCCGGCTTTGTCACTTAGTTACACCTGGCTAGATTGTAGAGGACGGATCAAGTGGTTGTTGTAGAAAGCGATTACCGTCGTATAATTAGTGCGTAACTCTAATAGTTGACGTTATTATTGCGTATGGACAAATTTAACTTGAATTACTGTATGACAGTATCTAGTTTATTTTAAATTGTTGTTTGCGATTCATTAGTAATGAGTAAAGTAAAGTGAAGTCAGTAAAGTGATTTCATTAGTGAGTGTATTTTGTTTCCACTGTACCATACGACGATCTGTCAGCTCGTCGTGACAAATTGAAATATCAATGTACAGTCTGGTGAAGTAAAACACACAGTTTTTACATAATTGTATATCGTCATGGCGACGGGTGGAAGCGGGGAATACATTGGAGAGTCAATACAATTTCCCATGAGAATACATAACTTAACGCCCGGGAATGTAACCATCTGTTGCCGAGCTCTCCCCACTGTGTTCAGACGAGAAAAATAAATTGTTATTACCATATATGGTGGTTTTAGTAACCTAGATACATATGTAAAATAAATGTATGCGCTCGTGTATCTGAATGTATCCACGAGTGTACAACAATATATGTGTATTATATTGTCATAATTTGCACATTAGGCATATGTTACGATAAATTGATTCTTCATTCTTGTAGTGTGAACTTCAACTTTACAGCTGAATTTGCATCATTTTACTAACTGCAACAGGGTACATGAAGAGAAAATTGAAAATAAATTGATAAATAAGAACTGTCTAGTCATTCTTGCGTTTAATTCTTCTTCTTCTTCTTCTTCTTCTTCTTCTTCTTCTTCTTATTATTATTATTATTATTATTATTATTATTATTATTATTATTATTATTTCCCTTTAGGCGCACTTTGTAAAACTTGTTGAGGTTGCCTTTTCACTTCCATGCTACCCATATGTTCAATCCATCTCAGCTTACGTTCCTCGATTCTTCCATTTACAGAGTATACACCCAATTCATGTCTTATCACATTGTTTCTAAATCTGTCGTTTCGTGTACATCTCTTTATGTATCTCAAGAAATTCATCGCTGCAACTTGTATATGATTTGTATCTTTTTTAGCTAATAGCCATGTTTTGGAACCGTATACGTAAAAGAGTGGGGACTGCCATAACCTCATAGAAAAACATTTCAGATTCCTTCTCTTCAGTTTAATTCACAAACGTAATCGACCTGTACGAAGGAAACGAGTTCACAGTTTTAACTGGATCGTTTGTCTATCTATCTGTCTGTCTTCTTCCTTTTAGGGTATGTCTAACTATAACTTTTCGATGCACAACTGATTTTCATAAAACCTAGTATGTGTGTCTACACTTTCATTCTAGAGAACCCCATTTTTCTTAGGCTGATCCCTTCAAAAATAGGGAGGCGGTAGGCAAAATTTTATAAGGAAAAATTTTGAAATATTTCCAAAAGCCCAAGTAGGGCATCAAAATAAACACAATTTTTACGATATTCTAAACGTAGTATTAATTTTTTAACTGATAAAATGTTTCGATGCCAGAGCTCAAAAAAATTTGATAAAACCACAAAATGTCATGTAAGCTATAACAATCAAGACACTTTTAACTAAAATCTGACTGTAGAGTTAGGTTTCGGTAATTTAAAATTATAGACCGCATTACCCCAACATTTTTTTTAAAATACTATAAAAATCTAGCAGGGTGTCAGACTAAAAGAAATTGTAAACAAAATCCAAATATATTATATGTTTACTGTTTATTGTATGCTCCTGTCATTTACAATAGTTATATGAGAAAGAGTAGAGTAATCGTGATGTTGGTAATTTTTCCTGTAATTGAAAATCATTTATCTAATATAGAAATGTAGGTAATAACAATCGTACTCTATACTTAAGGCCTTCATGGCCGGCGCAAACATTGTTAGGAACAAACAGACTGAACTCCGGTCTATTGTGCCTACTTCTGGTCTACATCTGTTGTTACTAACAGACTGAACTCCGGTCTATTGGGCCTACTTCTGGTCTACTTCTGTTGTTACTAACAGACTGAACTCCGGTCTATTGGCCTACTTCTGGTCTACTTCCGTTGTTTTTAACTGACTGAACTCCGGTCTATTGGGCCTACTTCTGGTCTACTTCCGTTGTTTTTAACTGACTGAACTCCGGTCTATTGGGCCTACTTCTGGTCTACTTCCGTTGTTACTAACAGACTGAACTGCGGTCTATTGGGACTACTTCTGGTCTACTTCTGTTGTTACTAACAGACTGAACTCCGGTCTATTGGGCCTACTTCTGGTCTACTTCTGTTGCCTTCTGGAGGTCATCTTTAGTGTGCTAAACGATTCGCTAAGTGTCGCGGTCTTCGTCAGTTAACCAGAGTACTATGGTAAAAGAACTGTGAAGATGAACTCTAGAGGAGTGGCCGAAACGTATGTTAATAACAACAGGACTAGTCCACGGCCCAATAGCCCGGCGTTCAGGCAGTTTGTTTCCAATAATAAATGTACTTTATCCAACATAGAGAGCCGCGGGGTAAAGTGTCAATACAACAAACACACGACGGAAGTGCCTGAGTACACACAAACACACACACCGCCACTGTTTGTTTTCAATAATAAATGTACTTTATCCAACATAGAGAGCCGCGGGGTAAAGTGTCAATACAACAAACACACAACGGAAGTGTCTGAGTACACACAAACACACACACCGCCACCGTTTGTTTTCAATAAGAAATGTACTTTATTCAACATAGAGAGTCGTGGGGTAAAGTGTCAATACAACAAACTCACAACGGAAGTGTCTGAGTACACACAAACACACACACCGCCCTGTTTGTTTTCAATAAGAAATGTACTTTATCCAACATAGAGAGCCGCGGGGTAAAGTGTCAATACAACAAACACACAACGGAAGTGTCTGAGTACACACAAACACACACACCGCCACTGTTTGTTTTCAATAATAAATGTATTTTATCCAACATAGAGAGCCGCGGGGTAAAGTGTCAATACAACAAACACACAACGGAAGTGTCTGAGTACACACAAACACACACCGCCACCGTTTGTTTCCGTAGTTACCGAGTAACACGGCCAGTGGATACACAGCGACGTCGGAATTAATTAAAGTAATACGGAGGAGCATCGGTACCAGCAAACTGGAGTTTCAAACAGTCGAGTTCTAACGTAATACGCGCACTAGTCTTCACCGCAACGGTCAGAAGTAAGCTGCCCGCCTTGCTAGTTTCACAAAACACGTACACCCTTGTATTGCGGTATGCGTGGCTGCTGCGACACGTGGTCCCTGTCTCCGCTCTCTGCGTTCAAAGCAAAACATCAATACCCCGCTTTCTTCTTTTCTTCACATCAAGTTAAAACTGAGAATTCCGTTTGTTCGTTGAACTAATAATAAGAATCATAGACTGAAGAACGAAAAAGAGACAGTTTTTTTAATTCAAACCAACCGGCAAAACAAAACAGAGCACACGATTTGTGACTTGTGAAAAAAGGTATAATTAAAGAATTGGAGCAAGTGAAGGCGATTTGGAGTAAACATAAACATGCAGCACAAGATAAAGGAAAACGGAAAAGTTTTTTTATACATCTTGTGCTTTCAATATATGAAGAGGGGGGTGAAGTAAGTAAAGTAATCGATTATCATTCTTACTAGTTTTATTCGACTTTCTACTTTAGACACTAATCGTTCGAAGGACTGCGTTGTATAAACCTGTTCTGGAACCCGCCTCTTCCTCGGACGACCCACATCTCTTTATATGACACACACCGGACTACCAGCAGCTTTATATTTGTGTGCTGCTTTCGGCAATCGAACATCCGTCATCCTATATAAATGATCACACCGTTCTCTTCTATATGTTGAAATTATTGGATTTATATCTTTTGTTTCTAGTTTTACTCTTAAAACCCGCATTCCTTCTTCTAGCTTGTAATGTACAGCTAAAGTATTTCGAAGAAACTGCATTTCAGCACTTTGAATTTTGCCGGATTCCTATTTCGTCATGACCCGCACCTCATGACGATGCAATGTATATACAGTGTAATTATTATAAAAAGGTTTTTATTGTTCTGTGTCTTGCCTTATTTATAAAATTTCTATTAATCGTCATTAAAATATTTTTAAATTATTTACCTTGCCATTTATATCAGCTTCAGACTCATAGCATCTCGGCTCCACATCCGAGAGGTTGAAAACAGCTCGCTTGTTCTAAAGTAGTGTTTGTATATGGCAATGTCCACTCATCACTGCATATTTACCTTCAAAAGCCATAGTTTTAGTTTTCTCTACAAAATTGTCAGGGAGTACTCTCTTGTTACTTCTTGTAACCGAAACATGGATTTCTATAAATCATCCACTTGAATAATAACTGTGTCATCTGCAACCCATGCAAATTTATTTGTTAAGTTGTATTCAGAAGGTAACTCTCTCGATTTTAAAGCTCTCAATTTTTTTGTCTATATATATCTTCATTTTGTACGTAACTCTTCAACATTTCTTCCATGTTGTCTATATTTTTATCTTGTATGAACCACTGTAGACTACGTCTCGTTCAACTGGTTCCTCCCTTCTTTTCCTCTCTCTTCATCCTCCTCCTCCTCTCCCATATCTCCTTCATTCGTGATTGATATCTATACCTCCTTTCGTCAGTCCAGATAGCACCTGTCCACTTCTTGGGTTTTTCCTGAAAATCTAAGGCATTTTTTAATTTTTTTGTTTTTTGAGTGGCAAGCATTCTTTAATGTCTTCTTGAGTAACCTAGATTTCTTCTATGTCCTTTTCTGTTTCTTTGAACTACGTATTGGACATTTTGCAGTAAATACAAGACATTAATACAATTTTATTTGCAGATGTATTTAATATTGAAGAACTATTTATAATATATAAAATATGAGAGATCGTACGATAATACAAATAGTGTATAAGAAAGTATACTGAGAAACGTTTTATAACTCATTGTTAAAGCACCGGTGACATAAATCTTGACTGACATAAATAATGTCGTGTAAAGTCGAAAAGGTAGTGAATCCGTGACGTTGACATCCGTGACGGCTGAACTTGATATTTTTTGAGAAAAAAAAAAAAATATTGGCTGTTTCACATAATGTTTAACAGGCGCCTGCCACTGCTTTGCAAAAATAAGTTCCCGTCAAATGTGTGACCTGAAATGAAATATATGGTTTATATCTCTTAAGATATATTTATATATGTGTGTGTGTATGTGTGTGTGCCGTTAATGAATATCAACAAAACTGTTATTTTTCTTTCTTACTAAGCATTAATCTGAGTGACAAAAGATATTAATATAATTTCAAAATAGATTATAATTCACAATAAAATGTCACGTATAAAGAAACATGAAAATACAACAATTTTGTACATTATTAATTATTAATGGTAATTAATCATCATCATTACCATCGTCGCCACAACACGCCGTAGACAAGTTGCTGCCTGTTCCGCCTTCAAAATTCCTCCAGCCATCTCTGTCTGGGTCTACCCGCACACCTGTGTCTTATAGGTTTGTATTTCCAGACTTGTTTGGCCAGTCTGGAATCTGACATTCTTTCTAAGTTTTCTTTCCACCGTTGTTTGTAATCTTTCTATTGTTTATTCAAGTTAAAAACTTGCAACGCTTCTCTTATGGCCTCGTTCCTTATACGGTCAAGTTTAGAACACCTTTTAACTCCTCTTAAGAACGCCATTTCCGAGGTCTTGTTTCTTGGTTGTTGTCCATAATTCACACCCATAGGACAGTACATAGATTGCCATAATTTTTTAAAACTTTAATTTTTTTATCTTAACATACTTTGTTTCTAAAAATACGGTTAATTGTTCCACACATCGTCTGGAATGTGTGGAATGATGTTTTGTCACCAGTGTTTCCTCGTTTTGATTAACCTCTTGATCATTACAAACCTAATCTTTTAAGGCTTTGTCAAATTTCAGTAACAAATTAGAAGGTTGGTTCTTATCTCTGGAAGGCTTCTGATTCTCATTATTTTTACTGATAGGGAATGTATGTGGCACTGCTCCAGACTTCAGTTTCCATTTAAACCTATAAAACCAATAATTCTGAATAACAAGACGAACTTTGCAATTTTCGACCTTATTGACAAAAGTGAATTAAAACATTATCCAACACATTTTATCGAGGTGAATCACAGAACACTGAACCAGTACCACTCCACTAACACCAGAAGGAATAATCACCACTGCTGAGACGAGGAAACATTGAAGAGGCAACATTTATTGGAAGAAAATTTCGTCGAGCCGACTTCATTTTAACAGATTATCAACCCATAAACTAACGTAACATCAATATCATAATTCCTATCATAGCCAATATCATTTCGTAAACAATTAAAATAGCTCGCCTGTTATAAAATTCGTCCATTAATAATTATTTTTGGTTCTTACTGGTTCATTGCCTGGAAATAACATTACCTTTGTTATGATAATTCAATATCTCTTATAAAATTAAATGGTTGAAAGGAGATGGAGTGATAAGATGTAATGACTAGCTCCAGTCTAGTGGAACAATGTTTTCGAGCAAAACAAAGTATTTTTGGTTTAATCGTTGTTGAAGATGATAACTGTAAAACATAAAAAATAACAGTTTTACAATAATGTCAATTATGAATAATGTGGATGTTTAATGATATTGGAAACCAATACATATGTTAACGTAAAACAACAGTAGGAAATAAAGACGTAATTGAAATACGTTTTAAAGTAAAGGTAATATAAATATTATTTTTATAAATTTACATGTAAGCATTGCTGACAAAATAATGTAAATATTCTTTATAAGAAGTATACTGTGAAACTCTTACAATTTACCTTTATAACGTGACTGTGACACAAATCTTGACAGAGACAGGGGCGAAGAACGTCGTGTTACGTCGAGAAGGTAGCGAATCCGTGACGTTGACGTAAACGGCTAAAGCGAACATTTTGTGAGAAAACAATATTGTTTCCTTGTGTGTGACAGGGGCGCCTGTCACTGCCTTGGCGAAAATAGGTACGATCTAGTGAAATATACTGGGTGAAACGATTTGTGTTTTATATTCCTAAAGAGAATATCTTTGGTAGGCGTGTGTTTATGATGTGGGGGGGAGTTAGTTTATGGGTTGTTTAACTATATAAAGAAAACCGTATTCTCTCTGTTTTTTTAGGCTTCACTTTTATGAGGCTTGTAAAGTTTAAACATTTCAAATGGAATATACCTTAAAATTACCTGTGTTTTAAAATTGCAGGTATCTTTTTATAAGGCGACATAAAAATAAAAATATTTTATGTTAAACTAATAATTAGTATGCTCCCTAAGCTACAGAATTCTGACACTATTTTGATTGAGACACAGGTAGAATTCGCATTGTAATCAGGAGCAAATTAATCCTCTAACACCACTGTCTATCAAGCAGAAGTGTGACTGTCATCGTTTGTCCTTCCTCTTCAAAGAAATAAGAGCCTGTAATCCCAGTCAGAACACACCAGACAATGCTTAGTATCCACAACTTTATCGTATTGCGACTAGGAATAACATCATAACGCGGAACATTAATGTTATGGCGGAATAATTTCTGCGTAATCACAATTGAATCACCGTTTTTAAAATACGTTTCCACTAAGAACCCGCAGTGTGTAGCAGTCCACTGTTTCATTGTAACTCAAATGACACATCAGGTATGCAAGGTTACAGCCAGTCCGATTCCCGCTTGCATGCCAGGGTTACCAACTTATGTCGCTTTAAAAACCGTGAGATTCCCGCTGACCACCCTGTATTTGAATTTAAATAATTTTCACCACATTCTGTCGCTTTTTTCAAAATACATTCTGATTTATTTGCAAATTAAGAACAATATGGCGGCAAGAATATCCAGACGTGAGAAAATTAGAAATAAAGACATTAATGACAGAATTAATGTGAAAAATTTAATCGTTGATCTCATTCAAACAAAAAAATTACAATGGTACACACACATGAAAAGCGTGAAAAGAATGGCACAGGAAAGATTGCCATGAAGAGTTATGGACTGGACCCCACCAGGAAGAAGGAAAAGAGGAAGAACACCTACCATCTGGAAAGAAGACATTCAGACTATATTGGACAAGCAGCAGTGAAACAGGAGAATTCAATCACTTCTGTAATCTTTTGTTGCGAAAAATGTGTAAACATTGTACAGCCGGAATTTAAAAAACAAAATTATACTAGTCAGCAACACAAGATGTGATGTTACTTCTTGCAATATTTCGTACACGCCGTTTCATCAATAGTTACTTGTTGACAACTTTTATTTGTTGTTTATCACTAGTTATTTCACTTCATTTTTTTATTCACATTACACACATTTACATCACATTACATTTTCATTGTGTATTGAAAAAATACACAAAAGTATACTTGAGCAGTTGGAATTTTTAATAATTATAAATATATCGGTACTGGCTGGGATCACTAATTTTTTATTGGTAAAAATGTTAAACTTATTACAAGTTTTGTTTATTACAAGCTTCATCAGAGGCTGATCATCATCAGAACATCAGATTAACTATTCTAATTTTAGTTAATCAACGGACACGTCATGGACAACAAAATCCAGGAATTTTTGATAATATTGCTATTTGACTGAAAAGTTAAACTTTAATGATATTATGATTAGCATCAAATATTTTATAATATATATATAATATATTATAATTTTACATAGATAATTGAACACTTGACCCTTCCCAGTATCGCTTCACTGAAAATGTGTAAACACTGTACAACCGGAATAGTAATAGTAATAATAATAATAAAAATATGGCTGAATATCTACCAAAATGTTTTATACATATTCTCGTTTGTAAATAGGTGACGAATATCCTGTTTAAGATATAAAAAGAGAAATTTCATCTGTTTCCTTGTAAAACGTTTGTCTCAGCGATTGTTTCTGTCAGCTGAGCAACGAGACGGTTGCTGTACACGTTTCCTAATCATTACCGACACGTTTAATTAATGGCTGCACGCTGTCGTTAAGTTGCCTTGTCTGTCGTTAGCAACACATAGCAGTTGCAAGTGGAACAGCGTTTAATTTCGGTAGTACGCCACTGAAACTGTGTATCCTGTGCCCACATCAATGTGATAAATGTACGAAGGAGTTTACGGTAGACGGCTAATTTACACCCCCCCCCCACATTTACGTTAATCAAACAACTAACGATAACGGTTGTCAGTAACAGTACAGTACTCAAGTAATATTTCATCGTTCTCCACCGTCTATGTTCTGAAGGCAAGTTATTTTCCGTTGATTCTTAATAAGCACATTTACATTCCACGCATTTTGCATTCAATATTTTCTAATTTATCAAGTTTAAAACGCGATTTTCTTACCCTGTTACAAAAAGTTGTAATGAAGTCTAAACTTTTTTAACTTTTAAAAATAGAAACAACATATTTTTGGTGATTATACCAATTCGTTTTGTGTTCTTGTATATAAAAAAATATTATTTATGTACAGTACGAGTTTTATGTCTTTTTTTTAAATCAAATGTTTTACACAATGTTTAAGTATTTACACCCATATAACATCCATCTCTCTTTGTTCTTTGCAATACGATGTTGGCTCTTAAAAATGTTCAACAATGTCTTCACTGTAGAGTCTGTCTCATCGTGTGCAGCCTTTAACAGATTACAAAAATCTAAGTTATTCTTATAAGTGTACAATTAATTAGTTCTAACTTTGTCGTGTTTATTTGCTAAACTGCTACTTGTCATGTTTCGGACGAGGGCTTTCAGAGTTTCCACAAACATTTTCAAGTCCTACACCACGACAAAAAATGTCCCGCTGCAACCGGTATAGACTTGTTTCTTGTCGTGGTTTACGACTTAAAAATGGTGGAAACACTGAAAAGCCTCGTCCGGAACATGACAAGTAGCAGTTTAGCAAATAAACACGACAATGTTGAAATTGCGGAGACTGTTAATTCAAATAACAAGATGAATACTTAGTTCTGTATCATTCACCACAATCCTCAGTCTAACTGACCAAGTTTAACTAAAGGACAACACACAGTTCACCAGTACCCTACACATACGTAGTTTTGTTTCATTAATCGCGCCCATAATTAATTAATGCTGAGCCTTCGTTAAGCTGACAGACACTGGTGTCAATGTAGTCTGGTTGGTGACGCACTTCATTTCCAATAGTGACACAACAGTACATGGTACAGCTCCCGTTATTCACTATTGTAGGTCTACTATTAGAAACCTACACTGCAATGTTCGTATTTACAAAAACTAGTTTAACCAATAGGACGCGTTACACACATTTTACAGTACATTTGATAGCCCACATGAATTTTTGCAATTCTGCCAAACCTTTTACCCACTTTTTGTTCCTTTGAAATCCCAACTTTTTGAAATTTCTGGAATTTGATAATACACGTAGACTTTTGCAAGTTTCGCCTCTCACAAATTTTCCGCCCGACCGCTATTTTTCGAAAGGTCAGTCTTGAAAACAGTAGGGTTATAAGTTTGGACACACACACCAAGTATTACAAAATTCGGGTTGTTGCGTTCGGAAATGATTGTTAGACATACCTTAAAGAAATAGATATATAGATAGACAGGCAGACAAATACGAAACGGTCAAGTTAACGTAAAAAGTCGCTTTGCTTTTATAGTTTATTTTAGATGTATTCCATGACTTGGATTCGTCGTATAACGGTCAGATAAACTATCATTTGAATTGTTCTTTAAAATAATCAGGCAGAAGGATTTCGTTGGAGAACAAGTTCCATACCAATTTCGTAGTTTATTGCTGTGTATAGCCAAAGCTAACTTAAAAGACAAGAATTCGCTACACTTAAGAAACTAAAATTTACATGTAAGTAAGTATGTAACTGAAATAAGCATTTTAATAACATTTTTACATGCTTATTTTTATCTGGTAATTGTTTGAAACACAGAAAGATCGGTAACACAGTTATAGCTGACGCAACTGTCTTCAGTTCCACGTTCTGCTGAATTGCGACCGTAACACTATAGTGATATAATATGGTGTTTAACTCTGTGGTTTAGCTGAAACATTACGCTTGCCATGGCGTTGTTTCCCTACAACGATCGTTTCAAACGGCCTTTACTTCTTCCACATTCACCCACAGTTTTCACTGTAAATTCGCACTGATGTTACTACCCAGACAGTGTCCGTCCTGATCTATATTCCTCCTCCTCTTCAGTACCACACTCAATTTTTAATATAGTATAACTTTAATGTAATAAACTGCAAAACTTCACGCCTTACATGGGTACCGTTAAAATCGAAACCATCTAGAATTGTAGATTCGCCTCTGTTTTCCCCCTCAGTCACTCGTTCTGTCTGCCTGTCTGTCTGTCTCTCTCTCTCTCTCTCTCTCTTCTCTCTCTCTCTCTCTCTCTCTCTCTCTCTCTCTCTCTCTCTCTCTCTCTCTCTCTCTCTCTCTCTCTCTCTCTCTCTCTCTCTCTTTCTCTCAGTCCCTGTCATCAATCGCCTGGGTTGACTGATGCGGTTTCACTTCCTAGTATCCGACGCCTACCTCATCATGTCCCAATACCTTCAACACGTGTTCAACAATCTGTCTCAGCTACTAAAACCTGTTATAATTCTCCTTCAGTGGTATTCTCCGTCACCAAAGACATTAATTCCATATGACTGAATTAGTGTTCCTTACCCGTCTCTTTTCTTGTTACAGTTTTCAATAAAGGTTTCCACCCCACTCTTATTTACTTGTCCACTCCTTGTATAAGAAGATTAACGACAACAGCACAATATTATGAACACACTTTGAACGTTGGCCATAAAACAGATTAATAGTGACAGACTTTAGTTACAAGACCAATAAAAATATCGGTATGGAGAACCATACATGACTTCCATATTCTAAGATTTATATTTAAAATCATTTTCGAAATGTAATATTACCATAGAAACTACTTCTTTCTACTTACTGCTTCAGCCTTAACCACAGTACTGTGGTCACTAACATATACCACCTCACGTTATCGCACTCGATTTTCACTGATGATGGAAGTCAATGGCATTGCCGAAACGTCTGGTTTTGTAGAAAACATTGGACTACGGCCAAATATCCCGGGAAGGAATTTTAACAAAAACTACTTCTTTGTTGCCGATAACGTTGTACACATATATATAAAATATATGCATAAAATTAATGGCTTGTATAAGTTAATGATTGATCTCCATTAAGTAGTGCTCAAGTTTCCAAAGTTTTAATATTATGATGTCCGTAATTAAAACATCAGAGCAGGTTTAGTGTGAATGAGGGTACACTGTGGACAAAAATTTTCAACATTTCCTATTGAGCGTTGCTTAGAGTAAAGCTGTGAATCTACAGTGTATGTTTCACAGAACAAACACGCGAAAAAGAAGGAGCGCTCCGAAGTCACTCATGGACCCTCAGCATCTTGCAGAGGGTTCATTCCCTAAAGACGAAAAGTCTGTCTATGAATCGTTCCTCTGTAAACACGTGCAGTTACATTGCCCAGCGATCCACAGGAAGCAAATTGATGTCCATTTTTTCGGCTTGCACGCGTTATGTTGGTATGGGTTTCGGCACTTTCCATTTAAAAAGCGTGCAAATGTAAGAAAATAAACATGAGTGAGGCCAGAAATAACGTGAATTGTGTGTGTGTGTGTGTGTGTGTGTGTGTGTGTGTGTGTGTGTGTGTGTGTGTGTGTGTGTGTGTGTGTGTGTGTGTGTGTGTGTGTGTGTGTGTGTGTGTGTGTGTGTGTGTGTGTCTTACCTGCCTTTTTATTGCTGTAGGCATAATAATAAAATGGAAACGTGAATATTACATAACTGAGATATGCTTACCTGCCACGAACGATATATTATTTTATACATTGAGGAGGTCAGTGACATACACACGTACAGAAGTCATCTTCAAAAATACTAGAATTCGTCCGCGCTTTTATGTTGGCAGTGTAACTTACAGGAAGTTTTTTGATGTTTTTAAAACATCTAGGATGACAACTTTTCCCGATAACTAAAAGTTTCCTTTTTTCGGTTCCCGTCATGTTCGCACAAACAAAAACTGTAACTCTTTGTTTAGAGAGCTTCCCACCAACGCACTTTTCATTTGTAAATTTGAAAGTCTTATCTGGAGTTAATTTATAAAAAATTCCGGCTTCATGTCCATTAAAGATGTCTTCATCTTTATATGATCGTCTAATTTCTGGCCAAGTGTTATGCACTCAATCGCCTGTAACGTTCAGATCTACGCATTTTGCCTCACCACAAATTTTTGCAAAGGAAATCGAGTGTCGGGCCTTAAATCGATCTAGCCATCCGTTGGAGCACGCAAAATGGCTGGCGCCGGCAGTCCTGTTACAGTGCTTATCGCTTGCATACAATGTATGTCTGTAGCCATGGGCTAGCGCGCGCGCGCACATATATACGTTTATATGAAATTTAGAGTAAAATATCTGAGAAATATTTGACGCTATAACAGAGTAGTACAATATTTAGTGACGTTAAAACCGGGAATTTTACTTCCATATTCCTTAAGGAATGGAAGTATGGTGATGGCAAAAAAAATCGTGTTCGAGATTATTGCAGATTCTGATTCTACTACACTCAAAACATGAAAAAAAGTCGTTTTCCGAAAAGTGTCTGTGTGTCTGTCTGTCTGTCTGTCTGTGTGTCTGTGTGTCTGTCTGTCTGTAGATTTTTTTTCTATGGCAAACGATAACTGCCGCAAATTCAAACAGAATCAAATAATTTTTTGCATACAGCCCTGATTTGCAGAGTACTCGCGACCTATTGTATTTGGTGAAGATCGGTTGAGGGAAAGGGGTAGTTTACCAGCAACGGTTTTTTTTTAGCAAGGGTAATTTTGTTTGTTTGGCAAACGATAACAGCCGCAAATTCAAACAGAATCAAATAATGTTTCGCATACAGCCCTCAATTGTAGAGTTCTCAAGATCTGCTGATTTTGGTGAAGATCGGTTAAGGGAAAGGGGTAGTTTACCTGTAACGTTTTATGTTTTAACAAGGGTATTTCATATGGCAAACGATAACAGCCGCAAATTCAAACAGAATCAAAAGATTATTTGCATACAGCCCTAAATTGTAGAGTTCTCAAGACCTATTGTTTTTGGTGAAGTTCGGTTAAGGGAAAGGGGTAGTTTACCTGCAACGTTTTTTTAACAAGGGTATTTTCTATGGCAAACGATAACAGCCGCAAATTCAAACAGAATCAAATACTTTTTTGCATACAGCCCTGATTTGTAGAGTACTCAAGATCTATTGTTTTTGGTGAAGATCGGTTAAGGGAAAGGGGTAGTTTACCTGTAACGTTTTATGTTTTAACAAGGGTATTTCCTATGGCAAACGATAACAGCCGCAAATTCAAACAGAATCAAAAGATTATTTGCATACAGCCCTAAATTGTAGAGTTCTCAAGACCTCTTGTTTTTGGTGAAGATCGGTTGAGGGAAAGGGGTAGTTTACCTGCAACGTTTTTTTAACAAGGGTATTTTCTATGGCAAACGATAACAGCCGCAAATTCAAACAGAATCAAATAATGTTTTGCATACAGCCCTGATTTGTAGAGTACTCAAGACCTATTGTTTTTGGTGAAGATCAGTTAAGGAGAAGGGGTAGTTTACCTGCAACGTTTTTTTATCAAGCGTATTTTCTATGGCAAACGATAACAGCCGCAAATGCAAACAGAATCAAATAATGTTTTGCATACATCCCTGAATTGTAGAGGTCTCAATGACTTTCGATTTTGGTGAAGATCGGTTAAGGGGAAGGGGTAGTTTACCTGCAACCTTTTACGTTTTAACAAGAGTAAAGTACTTGAAAATTTATTTAAACTTTTTGAAACAATGGTAATTGTTAAAAATAAAATAATTTTGTTGCCAGGCAATAAAATTATAATTTTTTCATTTTAATGTAATATAATATTTTTCATTTAATACAGCAATAAAAAGGCAGGTAAGACACAGCCTGGCTGTTTGGCTGAAAATGATTTTAAATATAAATCTTAGAATATGGAAGTCATGTATGGTTCTCCATACCGATATTTTATAATGTTAAAGATATCAGTTTGACCGGACTTATGACAAAATAACGCTACACCAGAGTTGACGTAACAGCCGAGGCCGTAATAACCAAGTTCCACTGTATATATAAAGATATTAACTCAAACATAATTTACATTAAAATGAAAAAATTATAATTTTATTGCCTGGCAACAAAATTGTTTTATTTTTAACAATTACCATTGTTTCAAAAAGTTTAAATAAATTTTCAAGTACTTTACTCTTGTTAAAACGTAAAAGCTTGCAGGTAAACTACCCCTTTCCCTTAACCGATCTTCACCAAAATCGAAAGTCCTTGAGACCTCTACAATTCAGGGACGTATGCAAAACAATTATTTGATTCTGTTTGAATTTGCGGCTGTTATCGTTTGCCATAAAAAATACGCTTGACAAACAAACGTTGCAGGTAAACTACCCCTTCTCCTCAACTGATCTTTACCACAAACAATAGGTCTTGAGTACTCTACAAATTAGGGCTATGTGCAGAAAATTATTTGATTCTGTTTGAATTTGCGGCTGTTATCGTTTGCCATATAAAATACCCTTGTTAAAAAAACGTTGTAGGTAAACTACCCCTTTCCCTTAACCGATCTTCACCAAAAACAATAGATCTTGAGAACTCTACAATTTAGGGCTGTATGCAAATAATCTTTTGATTCTGTTTGAATTTGCGGCTGTTATCGTTTGCCATAGGAAATACCCTTGTTAAAACATAAAACGTTACAGGTAAACTACCCCTTTCCCTTAGCCGATCTTCACCAAAAACAAAAGGTCCTGAGAACTCTACAATTCAGGGCTTTATGCGAAACATTATTTGATTCTGTTTGAATTTGCGGTTGTTATCGTTTGCCAAAAAAAAAAATTTTCCCTTGATAAAAAAAACCGTTGCAGGTAAACTACCCCTTTCCCTTAACCGATCTTCACCAAAAACAATAGGTCGTGAGAACTCTACAAATCAGGGCTGTATGCAAAAACTTATTTGATTCTGTTTGAATTTGCGGCAGTTATCGTTTGCCATATAAAAAAATCTATAGACACACAGACAGACAGACAGACACACAGACACTTTTCGGAAAACGAATTTTTTTTTATGTTTTGAGTATAGTAGAATCAGAATCTGCAATAATCTCGAACACGATTTTTTTTGCCAACACCATACTTCCATTCCTTAAGGAATATGGAAGTAAAAGGCAAGGTGTTGATAGACGGAGAACGAGGTGGGATCCGGAACCTATTCCGGATGTCTCGACTAGAGCCTAATCCTTGATGACGATGACGAGGAGATGGCTGGAGGAGGAGGAGGAGGAGGAGGAGGTCCTGCAGTATCTTGCTGACAGCAGTATGTGACAGACCGCCTGTAAGCATATTGTTACGACAGTCTACTGATCGTCGTGTGGCACAGTGGAAACCTAAATACAAGACACCAATTAACTCACTAACCACTAGCTTTAATTATCACAGTTAAACAGTTCGTAATTAACAACACAGTCTCTTAAAACAAATCAAATAAAAATTGTTCACACGCAGTAAAATGTCAACTAATATAAAACACAATTGTATTACAATTATACTGCCACTTCGCCACAATAACCACTTGAATGCACACAGTATCCCCCGACAATAAACTGAACTAAGGCCGCTGCCGCCTAGTATTTATACCCCGTTCACAGACCAGAACATTCCACAACTACGCGTTATCTCTACACTGCGACGTAATTAATTGCGGCCTTGACACAGTAGGCGAGGCTGGCGGCGTCTAGAAAAGTCTCGCAAGCGCATGTTGAAATCACGTACGCCACAACATTCAGCCGTATTCCAATGGATCGTTCGAGAAACACGTAGATTGTTCTGTGATGTCATAACATTATTATTCACGTCGCATCTCCGTAACATATCATTTACGTCCTGAAGTCACCTATATCTTCCCTGTCGCATAATCCTAAGAGATTGGTAGATGACTACCACCAATTTGTCTTCTTTCGTTTTCCAATCAATACTGGTAACTCCAATATCCTGTAGTCTATATTGTTGCCGTATCCTTTTTTCTAGTTGCATATTTTTATTTAACTTTGTTTTGCCTTGCCTTATTATATATCCTCTGCGCAATTTCCATCCGGTATAATTTTTCAAGAAAAGATATCTTATGGCGTCCAAACGATATCCCTAGAAACTAGGGAGAATTTTATAAACCGTTTTGTTTGGAGCATATGAACATATGACTCGGTAATCGGAGTTTGAGGAATGTAGAGACAACGTACTTCAAAGCTTTTGAGATGGGGTTGTGGGAGGAGGACCTTAAGAAAACTATGAATGAAAAGAGTATCCAATCATCAGGTTCTGAAAAAAATGGGTAAAAAGGATGTTGATTGGATCCAGTGTGGAAAGAAGTAATATGTTTGGTCAACTGCTAGGCTGTTCAAACTAACTCATGAACCCTGATAGAGCGAATAATTGACGGGCGTAGTGGGAGAGAAGGCCCAGGCAGGAGATGGGGTAAAAAAAAGGAAAAGGGTAAGAGGTAAGATAAACATGTGGATTCTCAGTCATCACAATTTTCTGTAATGTCTTGAAAAGAATAGACAGTTCATTCGTCATTTATTGCACAGTGTTAACAAGTCTAGAACAAAAATTCCATGTAGGTGCAGCTCTAGGTACATTTCTTTCCATGAAATGCTTGAGCGCATTACTTCCCTTTATGTTGAAAATGTATGATGAAAAAATACAGACCTCCCAGATAGTTTTTTTTTAAATATATGGTAATCTATAATGGCACAAGCAAATTGTTGCAAAACTAAAGTTAAGACATGGTTGTAGCAGTGAGTGAAAATGCTTGTGGTTATTTTTCCTGTAGGCCTACTCTTTTCTACAGCCTAGTAGAAAGTCTGACTCATCGTAAGTCTGACCAACAAGTTTTGATACAAAATTGTAATCTTTTGCAATTTTTACATGTTCAAATAGTGCTTCAGCAGAATAGTCTGCACTGACATCAGAAAAAGCTAAAAACCTATAAACGTTTCATGGGGCCTCCCTTTATCATTTGTATATCTGAACATGTAGGCGATTGAGATATATTGATGGTGGAATCTATTAATGGTAAGGAAGAAACTGCAAGCTCACACAAATCTCTGGGTTGGGAAGAAGAAGAAAAGATAACTTTACTCCCTAATTGCTTTAAGGTTATCACTGGCTTACTATCACATATGCTATTTCAAGTCTAACTTAATGAACTTGCTTTCCAGTTGACGATCACGTCACTGTTACTAACGATTTAGTAAACAATAATTTCCATAATTTACTCAAAAAACTAGTGTATTTTTAACTAACTAAACTAATGACGAAAAAGTTTAAACAATGTTTTCTTTCTTCTTCTTCTTCTTCTTCTTCTTCTTCTTCTTCTTCTTCTTCTTCTTCTTCTTCTTCTTCTTCTTCTTCTTCTTCTTCTTCTTTTTCTTCTTCTTCTTCTTCTCCTTCTTCTTCTTCTTCTTCCTTCTACTCCTCCTCCTCCTCCTCCTCCTCCTTCCTCTTCTTCTTCTTCTTCTTCTTCTTCTTCTTCTTCTTCTTCTTCTCCTTCTTCTTTTTCTTCAGGCTGTGAACCTTACGATCCGTTGTGTACTCCTTGTCCGACCATCCTTTTATAGTCTTCCAATATTCCGCCGTCCTTTCGGATTGTAAACCACAATTTGTTTTGGTATTCTATTCTTATCCATTTTGTCAACACGTATTGTCCAATCCCGTCTGTATTGCTTTATCCTTTCGTTTAGGTTGTACTGTATATTCTAAGGATGTTCCTTAGCCGGTCCCTCTGTGATACTCCTAGTACTGATCGTAAAAATCTCATTTCACTAGCCTGTTCCCGGCTTTGCGTCTTTGCATTCAGTATGCAACTCTGACTGCCATTAAGACCGCATGGCACTGCCATTATTTTCAAAAGAGTATCTTCTGACCTTCCATTCAGTGTTGTTCTTATCGTTTCACGCATGTGATTAAACTTCTCTATTTTTTTTTTTTTTTTTGTCCACATCTGTGTCACCAACATAAGACAAGTCACACCTAAGGAACCTGAATAAATGCACTCGCTCAATTAGTTGATCATTCAGTACTAGCGTACATACACCTTACAAGAAAGCAATCTTTAAATATCATGGACTTAGTCTTGATAACAGAAATGTCCAGACCGTACATCCTGATTATCTGCTGCAATTCGCATAGGGCCCTCTGCAGGCTATTTGCTATAGAGTCTCTATTCATATTTGATGTTTTGCGAAACGCGGAAGATAACAGAGAGCCACGTCAACTACAGCCGTTCCGCTACGTGATGCACTACAAAGCTATCAAACGACAAGCAGAACAGCTTGCAGCAAAAACTCCAAGCATCTGTGTAAGCGGTAAAACAAAGAACGTTTGAGTTACGTAAAGTCAGAGAAGGAAGTGGCAATTAATTTGCTTCCTCCAAACGGCTGTAGAACGCGCCACAGTCGGCTACAAACACAAGGGGGCAATTTGTTAAAGATAAACCAACGCTATTTGCCATTTGTAAAGCGCCCCATCAGTCACTCGACTCGATTTGTCTGTTTAAACAGTCGACTGAATTTATTTTTGGATTTAGTGCGAGATAACAAAACAATTGGCAACGACTTTGCTACATTGTTAACTTCATACTTATACGTTTATTATTGGGTAAAGGAAGATAACCATTTAATTATATAAGAAATGTTGAATGATCATTACAAATGGCATTTTGAGGCAAGGAACCAATAAGAAAAAAAAAGATTAATGGTCAAAATAAGGCGAGCTATTTTATTATTTGGAAAATAATAATGGCTATGATAAGAATTATGATATTAATGTTAAGTTAAGTAAGTTCCAGAGGATCTATGGAGCAATCAACCGTATTTGTATAAACAAGGTACGTTGAGATGCAAAATTAAAGTTTTACAAAATTATGGCAGTCCTTGTATTGTCAAGTAGGTGCGAATTATGGACAACAACCACAAAAACAAAACGGTAAAATACAGGCCTCGGAAATGGCGATTTTAAGAGGACTTATAATGTGTTCTAAACTAGACTATATATGAAATGTTGTAAGAGAAGAGTTACAAGTTTTTAACTTAAAGGAAAAATTAAAACATTACAAACATTACAAAGAACTTACAAAGAATGTCATATGCCAGACTGGTCAAACAAGCCTGGAAATATAAACCTATAAGACACAGGTGTGTGTTGGTAGAGAAGAGATGGCTGGAGGATCTTTGAAGGCGGAACAGACAGCACCTTGCCTATGCCGTGTTGTGAAGATAATGACGATAATAATGATAATTAGACATGTATAACGCATACCTATGCATTAATTACAATTACTACATCTTGTTATGCTACGATCCGCTACACATACACGTATTCGTATGCCCCGTGGGAATAGATTAGTGTGAGCGCTGTAACTGTATCGTGTTCGACCTAGTTACCCGCGTTACACGTTGTCTTGTCACTAGTCCGAACCGCCGCGTCGCTTCCTCGAACAAACACAGGTGTATCAATCCCGCGGTACAGACAACCGTGGCAAGTCTCGGTTTGGAACCCACTTTATAAGTGACAACTAATTACCTCTGTCACAAATCGTCATAAATTTGTAATTAAAGTAAACAGATTTCATAAGGCACAATGTATTTAACATATACAAATTTGTTTTTAATTTTTGGATTAACTATTTATTTTATGCAATGAAGAAATAATAATACTAACATAAAAATATGTTAACAAGCCTGGAAATATTAACCTATAGGACACAGGTGTGTGTTGGTAGAGAAGTGATAGCTGGAGGATCTTTGAAGGCGGAACAGGCAGAACCTTGCCTATGCCGTGTTGTGAAGATAATGACGATAATGATGATAATTAGATATGTATACCGCATACTTATGTATTAATTACAATTACTCCATCTTGTTATGCTACGATCCGCTACATATACACGTATTCGTATGCACCGTGGGAATAGGATAGTGTGAGCGCTGTAACTGTATCTTGTTCGACCTAGTTACCCGCGTTACACGTTGTCTTGTCACTAGTCCGAACCGCCGCGTCGCTTCCTCGAACAAACACAGGTGTATCAATCCCGCGGTACAGACAACCGTGGCAAGTCTCGGTTTGGAACCCACTCTATAAGTGACAACTAATTACCTCTTTCACAAATCGTCATAAATTTGTAATTAAAGTAAACAGATTTCATAAGGCACAATGTATTTAACATATACAAATTTGTTTAATTTTTGGATTAACTATTTATTTTATGCAATGAAGAAATAATAATACTAACATAAAAATATGTTAACAAGTCTGGAAATATTAACCTACAGGACACAGGTGTGTGTTGGTAGAGAAGTGATAGCTGGAGGATCTTTGAAGGCGGAACAGGCAGAACCTTGCCTATGCCGTGTTGTGAAGATGATGATTTAAATGGTTTTCCCATCTTAATTATGAAAATGGTGATGTTGAATGATGTTTAAAACTATAAAACTGTGCAATGTTAATGACTCATTTGTGGAATTTTACATTTTACATCATTGGTGCACCCCGCCCACCCAACTAATGTACTATAGCTCTCAACATGTTTAAAGGTAACAACTTCTGTTAGCTTTCTGCTTTCCACAAATATCTCAGCCTTTCGTTTCCCTGTTTTAGGAACATTTCACGACTTTCGTTTTTCCCTAATTTATCACTATGCAGGATTTATCTTTTAGCATCGTGTTCATTTGATGAAGTGCATTCTGTAGTACTTGCTCGTTATTTCCCGAAAGTGCAAAATGAATGAGTTTAAAACACCCGCCAGTAATTATTACTCGTATACCATTGTTCCTGATTTCCGTGAACTCCTTCATTGCTGAGGGTGGCTGATAAGTAATGCACACTCTCATGTATGTCGCAAATGAAAAGGGCTACTCAAATGAAAAGAATATGGAATAAAAGTACATTTTATTTGCAACAAAATCTTACATTTATTTTTCCACTTTGTCACCATTTACAGCTACACACTTTTCCTAGTTGTCTCATCCCGTCAATGAAGAATGCCGGTGGTCCACAACATAACTGCGTCTTTCAGTTCATCATGTGTGGTGAAATTATTACCCTTAAAAATCACTCCTTCGTCAGGATAATGTTTCAGAAGCTGTTCACAACATTCCTTTCCTTATTACTTGTTCTTTTCTGTGAGATTGCGTGGCACCCACCGCGAACTATTTTTACGGTAGCCCGGTTCTGCAATAATCTGTCCTACTCGTTCTTTCGATATGCCTATCCGGGTGGCGATGCGACGGTCATTTTAAATCAATTCATTCGCCTCCATTTGGTGCTTCTCATCAGTCACAGAAACTGGTCGACCACTGCAAGGTTCATCCTCAATATTCGCTTTATCAGCTTCCGATGCACGACATTATATTGACCACCTACTCACGGTACTTCGATCAACAGTTTCATCACCATAAATGGCTTTTAGACGACGACGAATGTCACTAGCGTTCACTTTTCAGCTGTTAAAAATTCAGTCACTGCACGTTGTTTTAGACGCGTTGATATAGCTGGCGTACTCGATTCCATAACAATGGCGACTGACAGAAAACGAGATTTGAGACGTTTGTAATACAAGAATGTCACTACAAGATGGCAGCACGCGTCGTGCTGTACATTGATTTGTTTTACCGTTATATGCGACTGTGCATTACTTATCAGCCGCCCCTCGTACATACAAATTGAACAGAGGTGAGGCACAAAAGGATATAAAATGGCATCGCAAAAGCTGGAGCAACTATCTAAAACAGTCTTGTCGCTACAAGACGTGCTCGAGAAGCGTGGATGTTAATATAATGGTGCCAGTCTCAGGATACTTAGCAAATAAATAAACTGCTGTGACTACAACAGTAGAACAGTATCATTCACTTCTCCTCCACTTATTGCAACAGGGTTGTTTTTCTTTATTTAGTTAACGTGATTTATGTGTTTTACAACGCAGCAGTTAAGCAAACACTGTATTTTCACTCGATAACAGCACTCTACAGTACAGTGTGTAAGCAACAAAATGTATGTTTAATTTGCATCATTAACGAGCTGCTCGCTCCGTTGCTAGGCTACGGCCTTCACACTCTCGTATAATATAACTCAGAGTATTTAGAGTTAAAAATGACGTCATACTTTGTTTGAACATATTACATACTAATTGCATTCCTTTGCAACATTTTATATTATATGACTATATAATATATTACACATATATATAATATATATATAATTAATGTGGTGTGTGTGTGTGTGTGTGTGTGTGTGTGTTGTACTGCTGACCAGTACATCTTCTTCTGATAGTTCCTATCCGTTTCGGATGTTGGATATCATACAGACTATTTTAACTTTCTGCACTGCTGCACGGAATAAGTCAGTTGTATTCATGCCAAACCAGGTCCTCAAATTTCTCAGCCATGACATTCTCGGTCGCCCAATTCCTCTTTTTCCAAGTACTTTTCCCTGTAGTATGGACTGCAATAAGTAAAATCTCTGTTCATTTCTCATGAGATGTCCCAAATACTGAAGCTTTATTACCTTCATTCTGTTAATAACGTCCTTATCTTTCTTCATCTTTCAAAGACCTTCAAAATTAGTTATATGTGCTGTCCATGAAATTCTCAGTACTCCACGGTAAGGCCATATTTCGAAATATTCCAATTTGTTAGTTGTGGCTTCAGCCAAAGTTCAAGATTCTGCATCAGTACATACTAAAGGCTAAATCTTAGTAAGACTGGAAAATTTATAATTTGTAGAATAACATAGTCAGCCATCGTGAATGTATGTGAAAGGCCTAGGACCAAGCTTTGGTTGTAAAATTACTCTTATTTGATTACATCAAATTGATGTGTAAAATACAAAGTAAAGTCCCAAAGTTATTGTAATTATTTATAAAACTCATAATTAAGTTGAAACTATTATGAAATTGTTTTAAATAATTTGGCATTAGTTTACTTACAAATTGTATTTTGATAGGTCGTAGAACAAATAGAAACTATCTGTGGATAATTAATCAAGTTTACCTAGAGTTTATGAACAACTTTTGTATTATAACAAATTTATAAATCACTAAATATGTGAAAGCACTAAAAGTAAAAAGACTATAACTATGTAAAATTCAGTGAGATTAAGCATAATTAGTAAATCAAAGACCATAATAATAGCTAGATGTGGGAAATTGAAATAAAATGTGTTAAAGTAGTGTTTGTACGGAAAAACATAAAGGCTTCTGTTTTCGGGACGCCAGAAATAGACGCGCTTGTGAAGAGAGCGTCACTTCTTAATTTGACCATCACCAAATTCAGATGTATCTTTAAGAAGTGAAATAATTAAAGTTTATTCGGTATCCTAACAGTAATAGAGACTACGATAATAAATCAAGTATTAAATAATTAACTAACGAAATGAAATATAATAACGTGAAAAAATAAATAAAGAAGAAATTCAAATAAATAGTGAATTAATTTGTTATACTCACCTGTCAGGTAATATTGTGTATTAGTAATTCAAATAAAAGAGAAGAAACATAACCTATTAACGTTCACAATTAAGAAGAAGGTGAAATTCAATGCACACACAGAGAAATCTACCTCTTGTGTACAATAGACACAAACTATTTTAAGAAATAAGAAACACACTAATATAAACTTGTAACTTGTAAAATATTCTTTACTTGTAAAAATTAACTAGAACAAGTGAGTACTTGTGTTTTTTAATAGTTTAGTCAATTAATCCAACTAGCGCCATAGGCGAGAGACTGAAGGGTTAGATTTCTTGTTGATTAAAGAACAGCAATTGCTGCTCTCTAGTGGGGAAAATTTGAAACTGTAATTAATTATAGATAAAGAATTTTTTTTCTTTTTATAAGTTTCTATAAGATTATATTAATTAATAAATAACTTGGTTCACAAGAGGTCTATATCCGCAGCCCTGAGATACAAGAGTTGTTAATTCATGCTATAAATCATAAAATTCAAATAAAAATAAAGAACCCATATCTGTGAAAATATCAGTACAATATATATATATACAAATATTCATATTTTTACGACGGTCTCACTGATCGTCGTGTGGTACAGTGGAAAACAAAATACAAGACACCAATTAAGTTACTAAGCACCAGCTTTAATTATCACAATTAAAGAGTTTGTAACCAACCAGAGAGTCTCTTACAGCAAATCGAATAAAAATTGTTCACACGCAATAAAATGTCAACTAATATAAAACACAATTGTATTAGAATTCTCTCGCACGATTATAAAACACAACACTAAGCCACAATATTCGAACTGCACTGTGTAAATCGCCACTTAACGCACTGTGTAATCGCCCGACAATAACTCGCAACTCAAATTAAACTGAAAGTCGCTGAGTACCTGTATTTATACCCCCCAAAAATTCAGAAACATCCATAGTACGCATTAACAATAAAGGAAAACAGAGTATAATTCATTGCGGCCTTGACACAGTGCGCGCGCCCGCGCGACTTTTGTTACAGTCTAGCTAATGCGTTGAAAATCACGTACGCACACATATTACAGCCGGATTCCACTGCAACATTCTATAAACACGAGATTGTTCTGTAATGTCGTATCATACAATATTATTTGCAATATTTTTAAAAAAATATCTCTGTTTTACTAAATCTAATAAAATTAAAATAGGACGTGGGTGATGCTGGATTATGCATACCACAACATCTACTATTTTGCGTATGCTCTACCACGTACTCTACGCACGAAATAAAACAATGAACAATGAAAGCTCGTATCAAACAGCACGCGTTTCAAAATTAAAGAGGTGTTCGCTCCCATGACCCAAAACCCAGTACCAATAATCCGCCTATATCAAATAACAAAAAAGTAATTGAAAATAATTTTTACACACACACACACACACACACATTGAGTACATTGCAACACTACAGTTTGGGGCCTGTACAGAAATTGCAAAAGTTCTTAGTCAGAGTCATTTATAATTTACTAGTAATGCCATATTTCTTATACATTAAGAAATGTATTGATTGTTCTTTTCAGATACTTTAAATAAATTGTGTTTTATAATGAATTTGTTTTGAACTTAATGAAATAATTATGAACTTAATTGAACTTCAATTTTTAATTAACTCTTAATGTTTTTGCAGATCTTCTTCTCCTTTTACTTTTTTTTCCATCACGAACTAGGTAATATAAAGCTGTTCCTGCATCATCTCATCGTCGGACAACCCATGCCCCGCCTACCGATAGCTTTATATTTTAACGTCGTTTAAACATATTTAAAGCGGTCCAGGTCACTGTATAATAATTATATATAATTTACCTTAATTTCCGTCCAGTGACGTCAAGCGTAATTTGTATTTGGTTACGCGTTTCAGGCCATGTGGCCCATCCTCAGACCATCACTCCAAGAGGAGCTCGTTAAAAAATAAAAAATCCACAATAAAACAAACACATAATAAATAAATACAAAAATATATTAAAACATATAAAGGCGTTCTATTACACGAACACGGTGCACCGCGTGTAGCATGCCTGAACTGCGTCAATGGAACCTGTTATCTATTATTATCTGTAATCGATCGCAGCGCGGTATCATACAGTGGGTTGGACCTGAAGTTAAGTTTATCATTAAGTATGTCGTCACACACATCTGGCTTATTATGACCTCTATATATCTCGAATTCCTCAAGCGCATCCATATAACGGCCTTTGGCACAATAATGTAGGGGTATGAAGTTCTTGTTGAAATTTGTATAAGAATGATTACATGAAATCAGATGCCTTGTAAAGTTAGATTTAATATTATCTATGGAAAAATTACCCCTGTTAAAATGGCTTTGTGGTTTGTGTTCGCGGAATCTTTTGATGAAAGGTCTACCCGTTTGGCCGATATAAAATCGGTCACAATCGTCACATATAAGCTTGTAAATACCAGTTTTTGATTCAATTGTTGTCTGAACGACTGGGCGAACTAAGTTCCGTAGACGGTTATTTGTTTTAAAAATGACAGTATAACCTAATTTATTTAAAGTGGATGTAAGGATCTTGGGCATCAACTCAGTGTATGTTGTTGTGATGTATTTGTTGTTAGGTGTAATATCATGTGTCTGTTTGGAACGACGAGATTTGTGTTTTCTAAGAATATTGTCGATCATTTGGGGTTCATATCCGTTGGCCAGAGCTATGTGTTTAATTATGTTGAGTTCACACTCGAAATCATCATTATTTAGGGGGATCATCAAAAGTCTGTGAATAAAACTGTTGTAGGCCGCTAATTTTTGAGAGAAGGGGTGGTGTGAGTCCGCATGTATGGTCACGTTTGTGGTGGTAGGTTTTCTGTAAATTTTAAAGTTTAAGCTGTTAAGTTGCCTGGTGACAGTAAGATCAAGAAAGTTGAGTTCATTATTGGTTTCAGTTTCCATAGTAAATTGAATATTGTGGGTAACGGTATTCATATGATTTTTAAGATTACTGATTTGGCGTAAAGTATCGTTAAAAATTAGAAAAGTATCATCAACATATCGGCCATAAAAGATAATATTATTGGCGAAGATATTATTGTTAAGGATATAATTGTTCTCATAAAAGTCAAGACATATATCAGCCAACAGGCCGGATAACGGTGAACCCATGGCCAGGCCGTCTGTTTGAATATAATAATTACCGTTGAAAGTAAAATAGTTTTGCTGAAGGATGAGTCTTAGTTAGTTGGCTCTGGCCAACGGATATGAACCCCAAATGATCGACAATATTCTTAGAAAACACAAATCTCGTCGTTCCAAACAGACACATGATATTACACCTAACAACAAATACATCACAACAACATACACTGAGTTGATGCCCAAGATCCTTACATCCACTTTAAATAAATTAGGTTATACTGTCATTTTTAAAACAAATAACCGTCTACGGAACTTAGTTCGCCCAGTCGTTCAGACAACAATTGAATCAAAAACTGGTATTTACAAGCTTATATGTGACGATTGTGACCGATTTTATATCGGCCAAACGGGTAGACCTTTCATCAAAAGATTCCGCGAACACAAACCACAAAGCCATTTTAACAGGGGTAATTTTTCCATAGATAATATTAAATCTAACTTTACAAGGCATCTGATTTCATGTAATCATTCTTATACAAATTTCAACAAGAACTTCATACCCCTACATTATTGTGCCAAAGGCCGTTATATGGATGCGCTTGAGGAATTCGAGATATATAGAGGTCATAATAAGCCAGATGTGTGTGACGACATACTTAATGATAAACTTAACTTCAGTTCCAACCCACTGTATGATACCGCGCTGCGATCGATTACAGATAATAATAGATAACAGGTTCCATTGACGCAGTTCAGGCATGCTACACGCGGTGCACCGTGTTCGTGTAATAGAACGCCTTTATATGTTTTAATATATTTTTGTATTTATTTATTATGTGTTTGTTTTATTGTGGATTTTTTATTTTTTAACGAGCTCCTCTTGGAGTAATGGTCTGAGGATGGGCCACATGGCCTGAAACGCGTAACCAAATACAAATTACGCTTGACGTCACTGGACGGAAATTAAGGTTAATTATATATTTTAACGTCGCTTTTAGAAATCGACCCTCCGTTATGTTTTGAAAATGATCCCACCATTTTCTTATGTAAATTGAAATAATTGGATTTATATCTTTTACTTACATTTCTGGTCTTATATCCGCATTTGTTCTTCTACCGTGCAATAAATTTTGCAAAAGTTTAAAGTATATCGAAGAAACTGCATTTCAGCACTCTGAATCTTGCCGTATTCCTTTCCCGTCATGACGCGGCTGTCTTTATTTCTAAGACTTCTATGAATCTTTTCTCAAATAACCTAACCTAAATTTATTTATTTTGTTTTTATACCAAATTCAGGCTCGCATCTTACTTTACATCAGGGATAATTAAAACGGCTCAGTTATTTTAAAGTACTGTATATTATAACTGCATTAGTCCTCATCGGATATTCACCCTTAAAAGCCATGGTTTTACCCTTTTTTATAAGCTTATCAGTGAGCATGCCCTTGGTATTGGTTGTAAGTGAAACATAGATCTTTTTAAATCATCCCCCTTTTCTTGAGTAACAACCATATTATCTGCACAAAGCAGAGAACCAGTAAAAATTAATTTGGAAATCTCTATTCCTGATGTCACTCTGGCTTTCCGTGCTTGCCATATGTTCACAGTTCTTCAGTATAATTAACTTTTTTCATTTTTTTTTTAATAATTTTCTGTAATCATACTGGTGCACCATTATTCAAAGTATTATTAGCGCGCTGTCAGGCCGCGGTCTAATGATGTTACGTGCAGACGTTCGGCCTCGCCATCTTCAGTACAAAATTTCTTTTGGCAGTTGTTCGCCAAATAACCCCAGTTCGAACAACTGGCAAAAGAAATTTTTCACCAAAAATAGCCACCGGTGACGAGGCCGAAACCTTTTCATCTAACACCCTCAGACAGCCCGCTAATGATACTTTGAATAATCTTGACGTTAGTCGTGATAGCCTAAGATCGAAATAGTATTGAGCCAGTTTACAAAACGAAAACATTAGCTTTTAATTTACAAATATTATAAATGTCAATATTATAACTTTTAATGTCAATTATATTAAAGATATAGTGTTTTAATAATGCACAATTTTAAAATTAATATGTATTCGTTTTAAAGTTTAGGACATTTTTTAAAAATCTTTCCCAGAAAATAAGAATGAAACATTTACGTGTGCAATTCCTTAGTATCAAACATTCAAACACTACACGATTAGCCAAATCCGTCGTCTGATTTGGCCTCAACGCGCCGTCCTGTCTCATTCTACCAACGTGTTAACGGGATATTCTCCATGGTTCTGGCTACTACATTCTGATAGTTAGGCGACAATCAGTTGTGGACCATCTACAACAATTTTACCAGATTTAGTATATTTTAGAACAGTAGATACGCGGTTATTTTAGACAACGTCACGAGGTTAGGGACGTCTTACTTGATTGCTGTCTAGATCCCAACTGCCCATGATGTTTTATTAAGCATGATTGATGTTTGAACACAATTGATGCTGTACGATCATCATCATCATTAGTCTATATTTAGAAAGGATTAAACTAAAAAGGTTTCCTTGGGTTTGCTCCTGTCCCAAGCAGATACACTACAGCGTCCACGGGTCCGACGCCCCACCCCTCTCCGTCCTTTTGGTTTGTAATTCGATGGTAGTTTGGGAATCCATTCAGTACAAATGTTCAAACCATTTTAGGTGACACTGGGCAATTCTATAAAAGTATACTCAAAATATACAGTTCCTAACATACATGGACATGCCTTATGCCACCTTGAAGAAAATAACCTATTACGTGCCTGAGAAATCTTATTTCTGCTGCTTAAATACAACTGCTCTTGAATTTGGTTAAATGCCAAATACAAGGAAGTGTGGGAGGACCATCACCATGTTGGTGTTCGAGGCTGTACGGCCAGTGGACGCGGTGAAAATGTCCATCAAGAACTTTTGATACAGCCTGTCGTGAATTACAAATAACATTACATTGATTCGAATCTACGGTAAAGACTAATAATATTTTTGTATACATTTTAAATTATTCGTTTATTCTGCTATTTACCATTTTTCTTGCTAAATGACGTAGCAAGTGTTTCATGAACCGATTGAACTCATTGCTCTATAACATGTTATTTAAACAACGTCCACAACACAACATAGTTTCATTGAAACACACTTTTTTCACAAAGTGTGTAAGTTTCTCAACTTACTGACAATAAGTACTCAATCATTCAAACTTTTGTCAAAGATTCCCTATGTTTTTGTCCCCTAATAAATCAGGTCTGTTTTATTATTTATTTCTTGTTAAATGCTTGTTACATTGCAATATCACATATGCGCTTATAAATGTCTATTATATAAATTTATGAACAAGGAGAAAAATTAAAAAAGACACAGTGAGGGGGGATAGATTTTTGAGGGAGGGAGATTTTCAGGATAGATAATTTGAGAGTGCTAGTTTTAAACAACGTTTATCATAGTTTTTAAAAGTAAGCGAATTTCTTATTTTTAATAAAATATTATTTATTTATTTGCAATAATAATATTTCCGATGATATATGTTTCCTCATTTTAGAATATGCAAACGAAGTTTAGGTTATAAAAGGTACGCTATAAAACATAGGGTAATATAAGTAATTTCATTTTTATTTTTAAGATGATGAATTGAATTGCTTGAAGTGCTCAATATAGTGGACAAACTGCCTTAATACGACGACTATATTTCCTGCTTAAAAGATCGTGTGAAGTACAATTTGTTATCATTAAGTGACCCTCTGTCCCGCCAACAAGTCTACGGCGCGAACTACGTAGAGTGCTGGCAACGTTGAATAATGGAATTACGTCACCCAGTCAATAGCACAACGAACGCGCCTGGAATCTTATGCAAAACACGTACACTTGTGATCAACGTGTTGGCTGAGCTCAACACTGCTTCTGCTTGCGTCTATTCCAACTATACTGACTTTAAGTTAGCATTAAATAATGCAGCCCAATTCAACTGTCAGTAATCGTAAACAGTGGAACTTTTTCTCTGCCATTGGCTATAGCAGATTATAGTGACATCAATTCCTGATTAATTAACGCGATTCAAAAAAATAATAATAATAATAATAATATCACAGATTAAATAAACATATTTTCAACTATATTTGGCAACTTTCCAGTCTGAAGGGATACACCAAACAACTCAAGGAGGAAATCATGAAACTGGGTATCTCTTTGAACGACTGTGTAGACAGAAATACATACAGAAACAAAATTCAAAATC